>PVJL010002747.1:0-182455 GCA_004026885.1 Lyroderma lyra
TGTGTGTGTGTGTGTGTGTGGCATATACAGGAAGTAGTTCATGATACTTCATTTAGAGACCTTCAGCAGAAAACAGATGACCTCTAATTCTGTGCTGTTTATATTTGAATATTGTGACATTAATTCGGTCATCAGTTGTATCCTAATAAACTATTGTTTATGGTTTCATAGAAAGAGATGATTGTTAATTTGGCAAGTATCTCAACTAAGTGTAAGGTTATGTACTAATTGAAGGCGAATGGAATTTTGTGTCTTGGTGCTGAATGTAACTGCTAGTTTTGTATTTAAGACATTAGAGAAGTGTAGAATTGGTAGAGGAAGGAACAGACATTCCTCATAGCCATTTCTTATCAACCTTGGCTTAGCCCAACGTCCTCTCTATACCATGATCCCCATGTTTGGAGTTTTTGTTAAACTGGTAACAGCATTTCATGCACTTTTATCACCATCAGCCTTTGAGTAGTAGTATCGTCTTCACCACTAAACATTTTAGAACTTCACACAGGAATCTACCCCTGTACTATTGAACATCAAGAACTTACAGGCTTTTGACTTGGAGTTTAGTTTACAGTGTAGCGAGGATCTTTTTTGCAGCTTAAGTTTTCTCAAGAGGCAGTTGGTAATAATGCCATACATTCCCTTCAAAGACCATTTTGTAAGGAAAGATTTGAAATACCTATTTTTCTTGGAGAACATAAGAGTCCCAGTTATCTAGTCTTTGCCCTCAAGTCATGCTTCTAAATAAAAAAGGCTCTGTAGGAAATAAAAATATAATAAGTGACTGGGAGTCAGAAAATTATAATAAGCACGAGTGATTCTGAAAAATATATCTGCATATGCAATTATAAAAGGACCTTTGTTTCTGACACACTATAAACTTTGTTGAAGAGGCTGAGCTGCTGATGATCCCAACATCTGACTGAATGGCTTATCCTAGGACTCACTTGTGTCAGAAAGAACAAATGAAAAGAATACCAAACCTTGTGCTTTCATGATAAAGATCAATTTTCATGTTACTATTTTTTTTTTTAATTCATGGTCTTTCTCCTCTTTCTCCTGTGTTCTTTAAAACAAAAACAAAAACAAAAAAACAAACTTTAATACTCTGTTGCTACTGCTCTCCATCCATCAGGCACTGACTTGCTTTTTACTGGAGATTTGTTTTTTGTTTTTTAAGAAATCATTTTCCACATTCCCCTCTTTGCAACAGCTCGGATACTTTTCTGCTGGTTATTTATGATTTTCTTTATAGATGCTAAAAATTAGATGTGACTTCAAAAAGCCAAGAGTGAAGTCACAGACTCCGCTTTATTCCCACTCCCCTCAGTGCCCACCTGTGTTCTGTCAGAGACACCTCGGCTAGTCCCCCTACCTCTGTCCCGCGTCACTGCCGCCTTCGGCGTGCACATCACCAGGCTGATCCCGTGGAAACAGCCACTGGGATAAGGCCTCCCCTGACTCAAAGCCCTCCACCCACCAGTCCTGCACAGAACCCCGTCTTGTTATTCAGGCATTCAGGCTTTTCCAACCTCTGTTTCCAAAACTTTGCAGCCTGGCCCCCAGACATAACTCAGTCTCCTCTTGCTTCTACGTTGCTGCAGTTCTCAGTCTCCGTCGTCTCTCTCAATACCGCTGACTCAGATCCTCTGCACATGTCAAAACTCAGCTTGATTTCTTCATCTCCTGGTGAGATTTCCCTGCTCTTCTCACATCACTCTATGGACTGTCTTTCACTGGAGCTTTGTGACACCCTGTATGTTAACATTCACTTGCTACTTGTCACCTATCAACTATTATTGTCCCATATCTTGTCAGGTAGGCATGCTCTGTCTCTAGAGCTACATTTTCCTTTCCAGGAGTTGGTGCCTTCATTTTATAATTCTTTTGATTTTCCCATATTGTCGAGCAAAAGATATTTTTAAAATAATAGGTTACCCAACTAAAATCTATTGGTTATTTAAAATTCCTTTCAGCAGTAATGATCATAAAATGCTCACCTGAAACAGGTTGAACACCTGGACCCTGGAACAACTTTTGATCTAAAAATCAATGCAGAATTTCTTGGAAGCACCGTGCAAATTCAAAACAGTCAGCGCAAATTTAACATCTAAAAAAGATTGACGATTATTAACGTCCAAGTCAGTATACTCAAAAAGGATTGGTGATTATTGATCTTACAGCTGGAATTACAACAGGCAAACTGATTCTGACCTCTTACAATGGGTAGGAATTTGCAAAGACTGAGAGACACCACCATTCTAAAGTGCTGCCTTGCTTGGTAAACATCTAAGGCCCATGCTTCTTACATATTTAAAAATTCTTTCAGCACCTCTCTTCTGTGTGAGAAGATAAGAAACTAACTGAAAATTGTAGCTTGATTGACTTAAAGGAAGTAATCTGAATGCCATTAAATTAGGGAAAATGAAGATTCTGGTTCCTCTTGACAGGGCCATTACATGGGAAAGGCAGATAGGAAAAAGGTACCAGGTGGGTGCAAATAGTCAGACGTGTCCTCAGTGCCATGTTGGTGATTCCGGTTAGGCCAGTTTAACTGTAGATCTCTCTTTAGAAGGGCAATTTTATTTGACTATGTCTCCCTATTATGTTTATTATCTAAATTTTTTAAAATGTAGAGTATATGGTACTTATCACATAGTTCTATCAGCCTGCCATAATTTTAGTTCTGTCCCATTTCATGATTATTTTCTAACTGCTGTCAATGGTTTATTTCGGTTTTCTTACTATTACTATTCTAAATTCTAATATTATTATTTGCTATTATATGCCTTTTTACTATTATGTATGACATTATTTCTGTACATTTTGTCCCTAGATGCTTGCGAAACATATGAGTAACAAAGCATTTATGTTTCACAAGAGGATATATGAATTGGACATGGAAACCCATTATTTTATCTTCAAAAACACCTTTCCTCCTTTCCTCTTTAACTGAGATTTTTTTTATTTCTTTGTTTTTCTGATTGATTTTCAAATAAAGTATTGTGTTTTAAAACCTGTCTCCCACCCCCAAAATATATATAAGTATATAGGTATGTATGTACATATGTGTGTATGTATGTGTTTGTATGCACACACACACATACACACACACACACACACACACACGCGTGAAGGCTGTCTGGAAAAAATCCAGCCATAAATGCCTCTAGTTTTCATATTACATGGTTGGATACTTTCCAACCAAGTTATATATGTCAACTTTCTTTTAAGTTATAACATGTCTTTATATTTCCAGGTGTATAAAACATTTTTCTTTGTTAAAAGTTTTTATTTTCAGAGAAATTTAATATAAGTGTCAAAGTAAATCAAAATTTACAAATACTATTATTTTTAACATCTTTCATGTGAAAGTGTATATTTTGTGGTCTACAAAACTTAGGGTGTTAATGAATTTTAAATTATAGACTATAATGGCATTGGGAAGTAGCTAGCTTTTTAAATTCTCAAATGACAACTATCTCATTCACTTCAATAAACAGCTGGCATTTTACTAGGTCCTAGGGTTGAGCCTTATGATATAAATATATAATATAATATAAATACAATCTTCCTTAAGTATATTCACAGGAGACACCTCATCTTTGTCAAAGAGGAAATGCTACATAAATTATTGGCATGATACCCTAATGTAGCTCTCAAATTTTAGAACTATGTCAGTTATAGTTAGTAATGTTTTTTTTTTCTAAGAATGCATCCTGGGAGTGACTAAAAAATAATGAGAGAATCAAAAGGATGTGTTTAATCAGTTAACTGCAAATTTCACATTATTTTTAAGGTAAAGAGAACACCTAGTGCTTTCTTTGCTTCTTGCTTATAAAAGAACATTAGGTTTTCTCCTAATCATTAATGTTATGGATCACAGGGACTCTAGTTGAAGACATTTCATATACATAGAACATAGCTGCGTTCCAGGTAAAGAGAAGAGATGTTTATTATGCAAACAGATTCCACCTGCCACTTTTATCTTTATAAGCACTGACTCTTTATATTATCTCTCTATGACATTTATCTAAAGTTTCATCCATTAACCAAATATTCTAATGAGACAGACTTTTAAAATATGTATGTGTTTGTATGTGAATATTCCAATTTCTTTATTTATATATTAAGAATTTGCTTATTTTTAGAAAATTTTACTGTTTAGGAAAAAAGTGTGAGTTAGTAATAAATTTGGTCTTTGGTTAAGTTCATTTATAATAACACACAAAATGTGCTTTATGTAAAATATTTGTAAGCATGTGAGACTTTTTTTACTCTCTGTTTTGCCAAATTTTGAAGAGATTCTGCCTTTTATAGGTAGAAAAGCCCAGTCATATTACCTTTTCCTATTCTCTTTCTGCACCTACCAGAAATTGACATAATTTTTAAAATTCTATTTAAGTAGTCATCTCTTCTCCAATTTTCTTCAAAACAAAATCACCATAGAAAATAGAAAAATGAAAGCATGGCCCCAAAGCACCATTTATTGAACAGAATAAACATCGTCTCTTTCAGCAATGGTGATCCAGAGAGAATCACCCAGACATTCAGGGCCAAGTGCATGAATTTCTATACAAAACCTGTATTCACTTCTCTGTCCTGGTGATTATAGAAGAAAATAAAATTTTGTTGTGTCTTTGAATGAGTTGGACTCTGATGATGAAGAGTCATCTGATAATGTAGGTCACGTGCCAGTTAACACTGTAGGAATCTGATGCTGTCACTGAAATAAACTAACAAAATAGCATGATATACTCCATTTTGATATATATGATGGATACATATATCCACCAGGATAGCCAGCCATGTCTTTATCCATTCATTTCTTTGGGAAAGGCCTACTAAGTACATAATTGTGCATAGCACAATCTGAATGGTAAACTATATGATATATCTATACAAGGTCTTTACACTGTCCAAAGGAAGACAAAAAACGTAAACTTTTTAAGTGCCTTAAGAATCATAGAAACCATGGTAGGAGTTCAAAGAAGAGAGAAATCTAGGAGCTATGCACTGGAGATGCTCAGGATTTAAATATCTAATTAAGTTGAAATAGCCTTTGACAAGAATCTGCTATGAAACAAGAACTTGCAGCATTGAAAAATGTTTAGAGGAGTACTAGGGGAAATGTGGCTTTGCTGTGACACAGCCAAACACACACACACACACACACACACACACACACACACACACACATTAAAGACAGAAACACTTCTACCAATTAATTCCAAGACAGACATATATCTGTGCTAAGAAATTGTGTGATACCCATTTTCACTTAAAGAGTTATTACCATATTCTTTGTTTTAATTCATCCTGTTTAACAGAATATTCCCAATGGTGAAATTCTTTGGAATATGCATCATAAATACTGTTGATGGTTATGTAACCAACATTAATTCATTTCTTAAATATTCATTTACCCCCTTCAGCCTATCAAAACAAATTTAACCAAAAACTGACAAATGGGTAGGAAGCTAGTTAGGCAGAGTGCACTTACCTGAGAGTAAATTATGTATGTGCATTTATTTAGCTACAAAGATGATTTTCTAAACTTCTATTACTTTTAATGAGCTTCCTAAGGACAAATATGATTTGGCAAGTGGTTTAATTAGGTAGGTAAAAAGACCATCGTACGATCTAGATAATACTTTTAGAAATTACTGAATGAGAAAGGTAATTGCCTGGCAGCCTTTCACACCAACTGTGCTGGCAATCTCGTGGCAAACCTCATAAATACTCTCTTATATACACAAATGGCTACAGATAATGATAGAGTCTTTGAGTGGGGGTTCTCGATATAGTCATTCGAAAGGGGGACAATAGAGTAAGCAGAGCCAAGTAGAAGAATCAACGGGGGCAGTGACGCACAGAATTGTGGAGCCGTTGACAGGCTGACACCACCACGCGAACTGACTGCAGGCCTAAAGCCTATTGTTCCATTGTTACTGGGGAGAACGGGGCCCCAGGGCGAGACCCAGTAGATACTGAAGCCTCTTCCCCCTTTATACAGAGAAGTCCAATTAATAGGAAACGTTTCCAGTTTCTCTTAGAATTTATTTCTAAAAACTGTGGTATTTGTCTTGATTTTACATATCGTACTTTTACTCCTTAAAGTCATTTTTCTATTTTCTTGCTTTCACTTTTGTTTTGTCTATAATTATTTCTATTTGAATTAACTTGGAATGAGAACAACTTTTGATGCAAATCTTCATTCTGAGAGAAAATTGCATGGGTCTTTGAGGACATTTGGCATCTGTATGACTTTCACACCTTCTTAAACATGTTCTTAATCTAAATCAAAACAGTTTTCTACCCAATAACACTTTTAACAACATGGTTGGTTATTATTTTAAAAATTATTTTGGTGATTATCCTTCATCCTTATTTTGACATTCGTTAATAACATGACAATAAAATTGTATAAATTGAGAATAATTATATTTATTCATATTATTCACAATAATTTATGTTTTCTTCTGATGATTAAGCTCTATGTCATTTCAATGTCATTTTATTTGATCCCTAAAGGCTGTGTTAGTTTTAAATATAAAATAATGTAATTCTTAAACTGAGTTATTACAGACACATGCATATTTTCATTTTCACAATATTTCAGAGTAAACAATAATTTTACTTCGTGCAAAGTAGTTGAATTCAATATCTCTAAATTCAATGGTATGTTTCTATTGACTTAAAATTTAGGATAACGATAACATTTTTATTAATTATTTACTATCTTCATTATTTATATAAACATAAGTAAAATGTGCTCCATAATGTTAATATATAAGCTACTGTTTTCTTACATGTATAAAATATTAAGCTAAAAGTAACCTTAGAGATCATCTACTCTAAGTTTCTTCTATAAGCTGATAAGATTGAGCCACAGCGAGGCAAAATGACTCGTCAGTTATTCAGGTCTAATGAGAGCCAGCATCACCCCACCTTCCTGTGGTCATAACAGCACGTGTGCTTGGTCAGGCATACCGGCCTAACGAAAGTGTAGAGATTGCATTGGTTTCCATGAAAAAGGTGCATTTATCTTCACACACATGTTTATACACATTTAGTTAAATCCTATATGGAATGAATCAGCTGCATTTGGTGGTAAGCTCATTTTCCCTTCACTCGAATATACAGATAAAATGTGGATTTTTTTGGTGGATGGATAGTTTTCAATCTTGGTTATGAGACTAGATATCTTTCTATGAGAGTTAAACTTTTAATTAATATTTAATATTTCAATCACCAAGAGCCCGCCCACAGAGAGTTAATTTATTTGAGGTCATTTAATAGTACTTTTGCTATCATTTGATTTTCAAAGAAACCTCTATTTTCTTTTTTTTTTTTTTTTGCACCTTCAAAGAGCTCCTAGTACCATTAGTCCCATAAATAGTTTTGTCCTGTGCATTGCCATGTCGTTTGGATGGCCCTAAGTGGCCGAACATTTACTTAGAGTCTCTTGGGGGACCGTGTTCATGATGTGTTACTGGACATCTGCCAAAGTTCATTTGACCAAGCCTTTGTCTCTACTTGGGCTACTTCTGGGTACATGTTTACTGCTGTCTATGTGCCTTACGTTCTAAGTACTCCCCAGGAGTCATCATTTCTTAACCATTCCCAAAGTCTCAAAATGTTCAGTTTCAGTATATTAGAAGGTTAGTGTATAATTTCTTGTAATCTGATTATAATGTTTTAATTACTAGTTTTTTTTCTTAAAAAAACAATAACCCTTTACCACGTTGGTGGGATAATTGATTGAATATGTAATGTATCAATACTGATAATAGGTACAAGTTTTTGCATGACTAATTTTTAACATCTCTGGGTAAGCACGTGGCACGTCATTTTCTGGTTGAAGATCATTACACACTTGAGGAAAGTTTTCATTGCTCTTAAGAAGACAAAATTCTGGCTGTTAACACGACTTGCACAAGTCTGTCCCCTATGAGAGGAAATCTTTCTTTCTGTCCCAGGTTGTAACCATTTCACAACACAAGCTTCTCTTTGAAACATCACGCCTGTGCTCCTCACTGACTTCCATTCATTATGTTGGTTTCTATGGAAAATAAAATTCTAGAAAATGCATAATTTTATAAGACAGTTTTAATTACAGTTTCAGCGTTTTTGCCAATGTGTGTTTTGTGAATTGATGTTGTCCCCTAGATTGAATATTTGTGATTTGACTTAAAATCTATTTTAGCAGGACTACTTGATGATAATTAGTGCTTAGGTTTGTCTCCCAACACTGCCGATCCATGAAATCTTTTTTTGTGTGCTTGTTTCATTTGTTTTTTATTAAGTCATATAATGTATATGGTACTCAGATAGCAATATGATAATACAAAATCCAAAGTTTATAGTTCTAATTTTCTTCTAGAGCGTTAAAAGATCCTACCTTGTTTTGCCCCTGAGCCTATAACTATTACAAAATAAAAAAATCATACTTACCTTCCTTCATTATAAAATTTATCTAGATTTTCTTAAGGAAAAATGTCTCCTCACATTTAAGTTAATTTCCTTCTTTTGCAGTAAAAAATTATCCTGAAACAAGAAAGAGTAAAAACAGTATTTTAACAAAACAAACTTAAAACTCAATAATCTTAAACTCAGTGTTACATAATTAGAGATTTTTTTCTTCTGGAACAATTGCATGCAAATTGAAAGTGAAAGTTTTTACTGATTTCCTTGAATTGATTGCTGGTTTGACTGAGCTGACCTTTGCTTTAAATCAGAATTGCCTGACCAATTGAGCCCACATGGTTAAATTGGCTGTGCATACACACAGAGACTTTGCTTATTGAATTTAGGATATTCTGAGTAACATAATTTCCCTTTGCTTCTCTTCTGCTCCCGGAAACATCCTGCTTTATGACTGTATTTAATAATATGTCAGAAAGCAAATGGAAATAGAACAGTACACAAGGGATAGTAACAGGGGATCCTGCAACTGTTTAACATCCAAAGAGACAATCCTTGCAAACTATTTCACATTCTCATATAGCTTGTATGTTACACTTACAAATGGTATCTGAAATTTGGCTTCTCTAAAGTTATCCAAAAAGCAAAAGCCATTGACAGTGCGACAACCATCAATTATAACTGTATAATTGCCAACATTTAAAAAAATGTGGAGTACCTCCTAGAACAATTGGATAAATCTGAATGCAGTAAGGATATTGATTTCTAACTTGGTGTTTCCAAGTAAAGTGTTATGGTTGTAACAAGGTAGCATTGTGTACAAAAGAAATTAAATAGTACAAGAAAGAACCAATACAGATTCTGAGACCTTGGTGCAGGATATTTCTAAAAATAATAGTTTTCTTATTCATGTAAAATATATAATTTCCTTGATTTTGTCCTAGGCCTTATCATTTGGACATCAGAAACAGGCCTGAAACTCAGAAATTAATAATCCAAAGGATATGAGAGCCAACCTTCTGAGTTCTAAAGGTAGCCTGCTTCTCCTGAAACAACTGATTTCATAAATTTAGTCCTTGTGTTATGAACTGTACTGCCGATGGAAATCAATAAAAACGATTTCCTTCCACGTTCATGATCCTCTCCTCATATTCTTTCTTCATATGCTTTTCAGGGCCATTTTGTCAAAATGCCACAGGGCCACGCAAAATGTGATTTTGTGCTTCTGTGCGGATGTCCCATGAAACCTGATTTTTAATGTGGACTTCTGATCTGTCAGTGTGCAGTACAATGGGGACATTAAGCAAAATACAAAACTTTACACTTTCGTAGTTTTAAAAATCCTGAAGGAACCATCAAGTTGTGTTATAATTTTTACATAAAATCGGACGTAATATCTATGCTTTCTCATGTTTGCTGTATGTATGAATAGGCCATATACAGAGGATGTTCTGGGTGCGAGTAGGGGATGTATGTGTGTGTGTCTTAATATGTGTATCTATCTATCTATAACCATATATATATTTGTCAAACATATATTGCATTTTTCAAATAGTGTGGCAATGTATCTTATCACCCTGCTGTGCTTTTGTGAGGAATGCAGATGCCCCTTTGAGGGATGCTGTGTACACCTGGTATGTTATTGTTTTGCTCTGGCATTGCAAGAACACTAGACATGTGACTTATTCTCATCCTTCCCCTGCATATGAGCAATAAATGGAAGCTCCTTCGGGCGTGTCAGTCTAGTGTCGTTGGCTCTGAGTCGTAGTAACAAACAGGAGAGCAATTCTGCGAGGGGGAGGAGCAGCAGCTTAGTAGCACAGCTGAGCACCAAGGCTGTCTGAGAGGCGGGAAACGGACTTGGTAGAAAATTGTCGTCACTTAGGAATTTGGAATCAGGGTTGCGATTTTCGACTTTCTTTCCCCTCACTTACCTGTTGCTAAGAGATCGCATTTGTGGTAAAATGAATGCTTCTCCAATGCCAAAGCATGTTGTCAACAGTGGGAGAGGACGTGTGACACGCCGTCTGTCGGTGGGGACTTCTGAATACTACATGGCATAGAGGCAAAATCATGCATGCATGTAACACACAGCCAGAAAATGATTATTAAGGAAACCAGCAGTCACTAGGTAGTGTGTCTTTAAAGTCTGCCGTAACTGTAGGCAATTGGCCTCATCATCTTTGTTTTTGTTTCTGCAGCTTTTTAACTTCTAAGAAAAATGAAGTGTTCTATCGAGGTAGAATTGACAGTCCTTATTTCCCACCAGGGCCCATCACAATAGTAACAGAAATCTCAGATGACTTTAGAATCTGTTGGAATCAAAGGAAAATAAAACATTATTTTATATCAGGACACGTTTAGCTGTGCAGTGTACCTTCAGGGTTAAAAACTGAGTTCCACTCAAAATAGAGGTGAAAATGGGAGATGTATGGTATGGAGTAGCTACGTCATAGACATATTTAGTAGTGCCACATTTTTTTTTCTTAAGTGTTCTTGGAAGCTAGTACAGTAAACTCTTTGGTAATGGGAACTCGAGCAACCAGCACTTTCAAGCAACCAGAGGAAGAAATGATACTACATTTATCCTACATGGGTGCCGGGTACCTGGGCGTCCACTTACATTTATCTGCAACACCCCATCCCCATGGGTGCCGGGTGCCTGGGAGGCTGCTGTATCTCATGTGCCAGTGCTCCTTCCATCCTCGGAAAAATCCCGCTTACTACAGACTGCCATTCATTTTCTCTTCAGCCACAGCCTTCATTCAACACATAGCATGCGATTCAAATCCTGCCCCACTTGAAATCCTGTAACACTACGATACAAGGTGAGACAAAGCTATTTTTCCTTAAGATCCACTATCTAATTTAGGAGATAATGCCTGCAAATAATTAGAAGAGAATGCTCCATTTCCCCACATTAAATGAAGGACTTAGAACTAGTCCAGCTTGAATATTGTTTAGCAGGATGAGTCTCACAACGTAACACTGATGATCTATTACATAAGGATACTTGTGCCCCGAAGCCACCCACCTCAAATAAAAAACAAAACTAAAAACTTGCAATCTGCTTTTCTGTGCCCAAACACTAGGAAACATTTAGAAAATGCATATTCCTGTATTTCTTCCCTTTCTATTTAATATAGAATTAAAAACAAAGTGAGAATTCCAGTGGGAAATTAGTTCAGGTGTCATTATTAGCCATTCTCACTCATCAAAGCCACCTCCTCAGAATGCAGCAGTGTCTCAAACACCTTCTAATGGGCTCTGCTCGCCTGCTCTTCGCATTTCCCCCTTTGGGATTCCACTAGGGCTTTGCTCCTTCAAGGTACTTTGACACATAAGTTGATTTTAAATGGGGTTTTGGTATGTTCTGGTCAGGCCACTGGCACAAAACTGACTAACCCAAATATGCCTTTCCATGTGGACGGTACCATCTCCGTTATTAAGTGCTTTTTCATAAAGTTTCTATTGCTCCCTATTTCCTTCAACAACAACAACAAAAAAAAAAAAAAAAAAATAGAAAAAAGCTAAGTGTTTCATGAACATTTTAAAGCATGTCTCTCCCAATAAATAAATTCATTTATTTCATTTACAGTTTCCTAAGGAAAAATGACTAGCGACAATAAAAGAGCAGTAAAATAATTATGCAATTCCCAGGACCATTGATGTACACAAGAACTGGCTATCTATCGATCATGATGGAATCAGACAATGACTGATGTGGGGAGTAGTGACCTGGATTTGATTCCTCGCATCGTCACAAACTCAAGTCTCAGATGTCTCATTCACAAAATAAAGCCCGAGAAGAGATCCGTGCTTTCTAAATCGGTGGTACGTTAGTTCGGCTGTGAAGTACGTTCAAAATACAAGTACCTCTGCGGCCTGGGTTCGATTCCCAGCGAGGGAAGTATCAAAAAAAAAAAAAAAAGAAAGAAAGAAAGAAAGAAATAAAAGAAATGCACCAAAGTACAAGTACCTTAGGCCCACCCAGTCCAGAAGAAGCTGAATTTAGGGCCAGTGCCTAAGAATCTTTGGGCTTTATTAACTGCACAGTGATTTGGATGTTCAACAAGATTTGGGACTCACTATCCCCGCGATCTTTAAGATCGATTTCAGTTCTTAACAGTTAATGATTCTCAGAGACTAATTCAGAGAAATTTTATGACTGAGATGCAATACACCTAATGGAATGAGAAGGACCAGGATTTGAGTCTGGGCTCGCTGTGTTGCTTGCCTTGTGAGGCAAGACTTTTAACTAGTGAGACTCACTGTACACTGAGGATAGTTTAATACTTGTGTCTCCATGGACAGTTGGATTAGTACTTAGAAAGGTTTTAGTAAACATTAGCTAGAGACAGGGAATGAGAGAAAAATAGGGACCAGGTCACAAAATGAAGTATAGTCACAGGACCAGTAAGTACTGTATATGAAAATGAGTGAGGAATAATAACGTGTTTGCTAGGCTTCTGTTATATCATCAGCTGAATTCACTCGTAACAATGACCTTCCAACACCTTATTTAAAAATTGCAACAAAACAAACTTCTTCCTTTTAACATCTGTGGGGAATCTTGATAAGTTCATTGTAAGATGTAATAGAAGTCTGTCCACATCCAAAAATACTAAATTGTTAGAAATAAGTACTATGTACAAAGAAATAAAGAGATGTGCAAAATTACTGCCCCAGTCTGGAAGAAAGAATATTTTAAACCTCACAATCTCTCTCATACCAAAAAATGCTTTTCAATATTTACTATGTACCCCTCACAGAGCTAATTGTTCATGGCAATTTTAATATATAGTCTCTTCTCTCCATGAGCTTACAATTTGATATACTCCACATATACTTATTTATGGAAAGATCAACTGTAGAGACAAGACATTCCAAATGCATTGGTATTTTTGTCTTATGGGCAAATGGGACTTTTAATTCTTTTTCCTGTTCTTGAAGTTGTAATTCTCATCATTTTGACCCTCTTTCTTTTCCCTTGATTCTCTTGACTTGGGAGAAAACAGGAAAAACAAATTTACATTTAACTAACATATTTTTGTCCTCTAAAAAATTTGCATGCAGCAAGATCTTGTAAGCTGAAGGCAGACAGAATGTATAGGAACTGTATTTAGCTCATGGGGGGTCCAATATACACACCCTTGTTCCAAGCACATTTCAGCACAAAGAATTCAATAATCTGACACTTCTCTTGTGAAGTGCACTGTTCTGCTGGAGAGAAAATTGCTATGGCCAAATTTTTCAGTATGATCCAATTCTCTGTAATAGCCCAGCAAGGTCAGACCTCAAACAAAGTCGTGACCTACTTGCATGTCCCCTCATAACTACTGAGGACTTCCCGAGAGGCAGGAGGTCACCCTAACCTGTCTGCTGGGATCCTTACCTTTAGTTTGAGTTATAAGAAATGAGCCTGTGACCATTGAACTCCACTGGACGGAGTTGTTTTGTTTTGTTTTTTATCATGGTTTCCTTAACGTCTGAATATTTGTTCTGTGGGATATAAGTAGGATGCACAGTGCCTAGAGTGTCCCCTATGACTCACGTAAGCCATAATTACACTGGCCAGGCAGCTATTTCCAGAACAGACGTAAGGCCTGTAATTCTGAGAATAGCATTTGTTTTAAAATGTGGTTCCAAATACTTTCTTGACTCTGTCCTACCAATGTTGGGGTAACAGAGAAGATGGCCTCTTTGTTAAGTGCATGTACCTTCCTCATACAGAGATGTATTTACATGTGGCAATAGCTGTTCTATCTAGCTAAGTGCTATGCTGATGGCCAATGTAAGTACCTTTTAGAATACCCTACTGTTTTCCTCTGTTTTTAGAAATAAATGAGACTTATAAAAAAAGAGAATTTACTTCTACCATAAGGCAGCCCTCTGCCAGTCGTAGCAGTAAGACCCCTTCTGACCCTCACAGACACTAACCATGGAAGACTTGCTTTATTCTGGCCAATCCAGGCTCCAAATCCTCCTATGATTCATTCACTTTGCTGAAATAAGCAAGTCTCCATGGTACCTTAACTTCCTTTGTGAAAACATCCTTCCTTCTCATGGAATTTAGAGCAACCTCAGTGATAATTTGAAGACTGTTTTTGTTTGTTTGTTTGTTTTTGTTTTTTTGTTTTTAGCCAAAGTATTAGCAGAGAAATTCCAGAAAGAAGAAATATCCGTCACCTTTTATATTATTAAAAATGTTTAAAGAAAGCAAAACTAATATTGAAATATGTTTTCTTGGAAATGATACTTTAATGACTTGAATTCCTTTAGAATAACCCTTAGGTTCTGTGCAAAGTTTGCAGAGCAAATGATAGTAAAAGTTAAATGCAGTTGTACCAAAGTTTTCTTAAAGAATTGAAAACTGTTTATGAATAAAAAATAAGGATTGGGAGTTCCCTGGTGGTGTAGTGGCTGGGCTTCGGTGCTCTCAGCGCCGCGGCCTGGGTTCGATTCCCAGCCGGGGAGCTTCCCCCCTCCCCCCAAAAGTGAGGATAAACATTTCTTATTAGTTCACCTGTCCATTCTGTTTAATATTTTTCTAGTATTTTTGTCATGGTTATATTTATGTTAATATTTGTATCTGTTCATAAATTGCCAGTAGCTACATTTTTGGTTATTTCTTTTACTTTCATTGTTTTATTTCTTTTATTTTTAAGGTGTAATTGATATATAACATTCTATTAGATTCAAATGCTCAATGTACTTTCTTCAAAATATGTATTTATTGCAAAATGATCACTATAATAAGTTTAGTTAACATCTGTCACCATGCATAGGTACACTTTTTTATTATGATGAGAATATTTAAAATCTATTTTTTAGCATCTTTCAAATATGCAATACAGTATTAACTATAGTCACCATTTTATATATTACATACGTCCCCAGATTTATTTATTTTATAACTGTAAGTTTGTACCCATTGACCCATTTTCTAATAATATCAAATTTTCTAATAAATACAAATTTTGTCACTTGTAGTTCATTTTCAGTTAGCAGTTCCTCTCAACAAATCAACTCAAAGTGAATTTCTGAGTTTCAGCCTTCTTAAAAGCTGTAATATTATACAATAGTCTTTTGCAGCCCAAATACTTTGATTGCATTATTGAGATACTTGAGGTAACTGATCTAGTTTTCCATCTGAAAACTGACTTATCCAGTTAGACTTTCATTTAAGCAAGTAAAGGTAGCGCAAGTTTAAAGTAAATTTTTCTTTTCATTGAAGGTAGAAATGATACAAAGTGACTTCTAGGAAAAATGTGAAATGCACATGCATATATAAGAATAGATTATTTTAATCTACCATCAGCTTCCACTCTGAGTGCTCTTTAGAGTTCACCTGTAGTATGATTTATCAGTTACCCAAACACACCCTCATTCAACTGTGTAATTTTTGAGTTACTTAATGTAAATAAAATGGCCATAATTATTTAGACAGACATCTGACAATAAATACTTTTCAAACTGGTTGGGTAATGCTTTATAGCATCATTGATCCAGCAAGATCCAATAATAAGACTGACTTTTTGTTTAATAGAATTCTTTCTGTGGTGTTCCACTCCATTAGTGAGAAGGGAGTTGTTCAAGTTACATAGATATGTTCTCAAGGACATTGGTTAATAAAACACAGACATTTGTGTCTAGGTGTTGAATGTTTATATGTAGGCATTTGCTCAAGCAAAGAATTTTGTTGTTTTAACAAAATGTCCATTGCATCAAATTTAGGCTTGCCTGGTCCTAATTAGATTTTTAAAATCACTGCAGCCTATCGAAAGTATTTCCCAAACAATGTCATTTATTTTGTCATATACAACGACTATGAGAACACACATTAAAATACTGAAAGAATACATTGCAGAAAATATACAGTTTTCTTTCTCCTCCACCTTTGCATTTTAAAACTAAGTACACTAGATTCATGGATGTGGACAAATATATGTTTTTGTTCATGTACTATTGCAAGGTAGGGGCATTCAGAATTATGTCAAACACAATTTATATAGGGGTCTCCAAAAAGAGACATTGTGTTGTGTTTTGCTGAATGTGTGTAAAATGCTATGTCTGTCTCTATGATGCCTTTCCCTTGTGGAAAAGAAGCTTAATTCTGCCAAGGCAAGAGTGCAGGGCCCCTTCTTGCCCTTATTTGCTTTTAGAGACTCACACTGTCAGGTTGATAAATGGCCTTTGACAGAAGCAAAGGTAATTCAAAGCTCATTCACAGGTAGAATAATCTTTAATAGATTCTTTTTAAAAGTCTCTGGTGGAGGAAAAAAATAGAGAGAGAAAATGCATAGTAGTCATTCACTGGCTATTATTTTCCCAGAAGCCAAAAGCTCATCATCTCTCTGAAGCTGTAATTTAAAATCATCCTATCATGTTTACCATGTACATATGCATCTATTTATTTACAAATGAGATTACTTATTTTTTTATCCATATGAATGAAAGTCAGTTATTCACCAAGGGGGAAACAAAAACATTTGGGGGGGGGGTAGAAAATGTGGTGTGTTTAGGGGAGGTAACCTTTTATAAGCTGAACACACCTTTGATTAGAGCCCCCCTACAGCATGATATTAAGGAATTATAAAATTAAGTTGAAGGCTTTGGCAAACGCAGGCCAATTTTAGTTTTATTCTCTCTGCTTCTGAGGTTTGACATATTAACTCATTAGTGATTAAATAATGGGGTAAGTCTGCAGAGAGAGCTCAATTCATTGCATTTATCCCACGCACCTTAGTTCATGTGCAATGCCGTTGCTCTGATTTTGTTAGAACGTACCCTCATCGTTCCCCCAGCACCAACCCCCTCACCTTCCACTTAGGTGTGCACTATTAAGTGAGCCATTCCTTTCCCTTTGCTCTGAAAAATACACGGGAATACAGCATTTAGAAAAAGCTTTGCCTGCAGTGTTAAGAAGATTCTATAATTAATAGTAGATACCCATAATAGGATATCTGCATTCCTGTGTATTCTGAGCAGAGTGAGAACACCTTCTTTGAGTTGTTATTACTTTTAGATTGGTTCATATAAATAACTGCTTTTAGTACTAAACTGGTGTCAGAGCTATGACTCATTGGTGCTATCTTTGTTTTTCTAAGTTTGGAGAAGTAACAAAGCTAATTTTCTTTGGAAGACATTATTGGAGCAATCTACACTACACATATGGATGCACTTTAGCACCTTTAGAAGAAAACAAAACCGGTATAAAACTCTCAGGAAATTTTTTGGACAAATAAAAATGCCCGATTCAATGAAGTCTCTTGCTGGGTTTTATCATCTTTGGCAGAAATAATATGTGAAATTTACTTTGAAAAAAATGCAAACAGGATAAAATGTATAACTATATCAGTGATTTTGCTGAGCATGTCAGTTGCATCACCCTAGAATATGTGCTCCTGTGCATACCTATTAATATAAGAGCATGGTACAATGAAAATGGCATAAGATCTCATTTAAAGAGCTTGTAATTGCGCATGAGCATAAATACCTGTGAATGATTAATTATGAGTTCACATAAACAAACTCTAGAGAGAGATGGTTTGGGGTGGGGGGTAGAATATGAAGGAGGGAGAGATGACTCTCGGATCAGGCAGCAGGAAAGGCTTTGTGGAGGACGGACCATTTTAGATGGAATTTTGAAGATGTGTAAGATTTAACAGGTAGTGTAGTTAGTGCAAGGAGGCTACTGTAAGAACAGGACACAGCGTGGGTGAGGACATGAAAGCCAGAAATCTGAAAGCATTTCAGTGAGTCATTTTATCTCAATCACATTAGGGGAATGAATCAAATATAAGGTGGGAATGATAGCTGTCATGCATTTATCTGTTCATTCACTCATCCATTCAGTTTATTGAGCTCCTACGAAGGGTTAGTCACTGGTATAGTACTGGCGATAAATTCATGGGGAAAAAGTGAGTAAAATACAATGCCTGCCCAGGAGGGAATCATTCTTTATTGTGGAGTATGGATGTAAAAACAGATAATTACAAGACAATGTAATAAATTCTTAGCTGAAGCTTTCACAGAGTGTTATGGGAGTAAAACACATGTATCAACTAAATCCCCTTCAGAAAATCAGGAGAACCTTCACAGAGACGCTGGCATTTGGACTGGATCCTGAAGGGTATATAAATATTACAGTGGATAGGGAAAGTATAAGATGAATTGCCAAATCAGCCAAAATAAATATTTGTAAATACAAGTGGGTATAGCAGGGCATAATTTGTCAGGGCAGAAGGCTTGAGTGCTGTGCTTAGCAGAATAGACTTTATGCCATAGCCCTACAGCCTTTGCCAAGTATTTGAGTAAAGAAGTAAAAGATCTGAGTTGATCTTTAGCACCATTACTTACTTGGGCATTGATTTATAGTACCCATATACACAAACAAAATGGGTTGTGATGTAGTCAACCTACTGATATCTAGTACCTTCTAAATTATACTGATTATATCCTGCACCAAGCAGTGTTTCTAATGTGTCAGTCATTAAAAGGATCTGAAAACTCCAACGGATACACTATTGGCTTGATTACTTCGTCACTATTTACTCAGTCTTATAGGAAGCTATTAATTTCAAAGAAAGTAGAGCAATGGTTCCCTGGAGGGGTAGTCTCCCTGTATGCACATATGATTTTATAGAACAAAATACATTATTTGTCCTATAAGAGGTGTGGGGCCCATATCTGCAGCCTGTCTTCCTGAACTCAAATTCTTCCTCTGTCCATCCTTACATTGTACTCCTAATCAGGTTGCTGGAACTCTTGAGCTTCCATGTCCCTCACCTTTGAAATGGGAACGGCAAAAGTGACCTTTCCATTTTACTGTGAGGATTCCCTAAGATGTTGGATATGAAGTTCTCGGAGGGCTGCGTAGTGGGTACTTAATATGTTTTGGCTAAGGTTTGTGTGAGGAACTTTGAGAAAAGGCCCCAATGTGGAACTGAACTAAAAAACGTGAATTTTCCACGTGTGCCCTACACGTTCCCATTTCCCAGGCTTTGCTGACATGGCTGCGTATCCCCTAGGCCCTTCCTCCCTCCCATCTTCCTGTACGCAAATGTGACTCATCCTTGAAGGCCCACCCCAAAAGGAGGAGTGGCGGGAGCAAAGAGCCTGAAGCCAGACATGCAAGGAGTTTCGGACTCTTCAGATCAAGACCTATGCTTCCTGTCTGCCCTCCTCCCAGAGAGTGCTAGGCACATAGTGGGTCTGCACTCAGTGAGAATGGTGGTAATACTCACGCTTCCTGAGCACTTTCTCAGTGTTAAGGGTCCAGCCAGGCAGTTTGCATTCATTATTATGTTGAAGCCTCTTAAATAGAAGTAGAATTTGGACAGATGAGGAAACTGAAGCTCAAGCAAGTAAAGGGACTTGACTACGGGCTGGTTAAAGATGAAATCAGGATCAGAACTCAGATCACTGTCTCACAGGGCACTAAGCCATATAAACCAAGAGCTCAGTCCCAGAACCCCATGAGAAGAAGGTTGTGTCCCACCAGTGAATCAGGAATTCCTGTGCTATGGACACTGCTAGGGATGGAAGGACTGTGCTCCACTAGATAAGTTAGGGATGCCCAGTCCCCTTGAGGAAATTGAGTCACAGGGATATTAAGTGACTTTCCTGAGGCTGCATAGCAGGTAAGGGAGGAAGCGCCTATTCCAGCCAGCCCCCAGAGCCCTGGAAAATTCCCCAAATCCAACTTCCATTCTGGCTCGTGTAACTCGTCGCTGGTGTGTTTTCTCTGAAAAATGCCTCAGGTTCTCTGTGCTCAAAGTCCTAGTTATTAAAATACGAAATGCTTGATAGCGAAGCTTCCTGATGGCACAGACTTCCTGTTTTAGTGCTTCCCATTGTTTTACCTGTTCATACGTCTTCAAAAAGGGAAGCCAAATCAGAGCTGTGGGAAGGAAAGAAACAAAACCTCTCCTCCTGTTTTAAATGGTACATATGATCATCCTAGTCTCACTGGGCTAAACTCAAGGTATTGGTAGGCCAATTATACATACCATTTCAAAAAGGATGTCTGGTCAGCCCATATCTAGTCCCCAGACACACCAAGCTCAGTACCCCAGGCCCTTCGCACTTGATCTTCTTACTGATGCATGCTTTTCCCCCAAGGTGGACGTGGAGGTTTTGTTTTCCAGGCCTTAGTCACCACCCTGACTATCTACTGTAAATTAGCTACTATCTCCAACCCCAAAGTCCTAGTCACACTCAACAATATCACCCCTCTTATTTGACATCATTCTGATAAGCTCCTTCTTTATGTGTTTATCCTCTGTCTCCCCCATCACTCCTCCCCACCTCTTACACAGTAGGTCACCAAATGTGAGAACATGCAGGTAACGTGTCCATGTGGCTTATGACTATTTTCTGAGGTCCCAGCATAGTAGGTCTTTTGTTAAATGAATGAAGATATAGCATTCTCATACATTTAGATCACTATTTTCAAAGATGGCGTTAATAACAATGAGTATGCAGTACTTTTCAGTGCAGCTGAAGAGAACAATGTATAAATCTTAGACTTAGACCTTTCTACATTATGCAAAAGATAAGATTCCTTGGTTAAAAGTTTCATCTATGTGAGGGGCCGAGCCCTGCCACTCTGCATAGGAGATTCATTTCCACTGACACATTGCTCATCATTTGCACCAGGAAAATTAATAGGAATTAGGAGGAAATGTTAGTGGCCTTTCTTCTTCTCCTCTGACTCTAGCATATAATCAACCATGTCCTTCTCATCGGCAGAGTACTTATTAAGCCTCAACTGAAAAAGACTTTGAAAGGGAGCCCTGCATAAAAGAAATTACATGACTGTCTGGACCTCACCCTTCTTACAAACAGAGACAGATGTGGACAAAAGTGACGGTATCGTGTTTGTTACGTGCACCCCGTTGTAACAATATGTGGCCATCAACAAGCTATTTCTTTCTTGTTGCCTTATTTGATGTACTCATCTCTGTTCTGTAATCATGAATATGACCTTTGCGTTTGCCTGAAAGTGCTCTTTTTACTGGTATGATACTAATTATAGTGATGACATAGTGCTGTTTTTAGGTTAGCAATGACCCGGGATAGAAATAGCTAGAGACTAAGAGTAAATAAACACAGTAACTGAGATCACAGAGCTGGTTCTGCTATCTGGTCAGCTTGGACCTTAAATACGAATGCCTCTTAATCTCCCAGAGTCTATAGTATACTCCCTCACAAATTAAAGGCAGGATAAAAAAGTATTTCTTAAGTAAAGATTCTGATTCTTTATGTCTGTGAAATATATACTTTTTAAAGATTCACAGGCAGTTTAGCTATGCTCCAGGTTTGAGAAGCAGAGGTCTGGATTATGACTTGAAAACCTCAAGGCAGATATTCAATGATATCCCTCCTTAGGTCATGCCAGCTCTGTAACACCATGCAGCACATGCCCGTGTCTTCCGATGATCTGGATATGGGCTTTATTTTGTCTTGTGGGGAGTGACATCTGTATTTACATTAAACTTAATGAAAAAGGTGATTTGTCAAAAGCTTTTTAAATTAGGAATTTTCTTCTTTCTAAATCGTTCCTCCTTCCCTCCCTTCCTTTAATTATTCTAATTGGCTTCCTCACCTCACTTATTCTATGAAAATTTTCTTGCATTTATCCTCAAATATCTCACCAGCAAAGTTTAAAGAGCTTTAAATTCAAAGGTAGGAGTGCAAAAGACTCCAGCAGGCCCTGTAGTAGTTGGTGTAGGTGTGAAGCCAAGTGTGACTACTTAGATGTGTGTTTTGATCTCGTAGGGATATTTGTATCTCTAAAATCTCCTTGAGGTTAAGGAACATGCAAATGATATATGGCATATGTATTTTATTCTAGTGAGGCAGTTATTCCACTTGCCCAAGATAATTTGAAGTCTGAAAGCCATGCTCTTTTTAAAGCTTTTAGATTGGAGTGGAATGAACTGGGTCTCTGTTGTGACACAGGATGTCTGAGGGACCAGCTCTGGCATACACATCAACAAGCTTCTTAATGTGTATTAAATATACGGTAAACTGGAACTCAAGCAATCAGCACT
Organism: Lyroderma lyra; assembly: GCA_004026885.1. Classification (NCBI taxonomy): domain Eukaryota; kingdom Metazoa; phylum Chordata; class Mammalia; order Chiroptera; family Megadermatidae; genus Lyroderma; species Lyroderma lyra. The sequence continues at coordinate 22,485 of PVJL010002747.1, forward strand.
CTTGAGTGTTTGCCAGTTGCTTGAGAATGCTGGTCGCATGAATTTCAGTTAACAGAGAGTCTACTTAATTTATCTGGCACCTACCAATCCCTGTGGGTGCCGATTGACTGAGAGTCTACTGTATCAATGAGTTCTGCATCCAGGATACATGAGCATCCTTTTATCAAAAGGATCATTTAAATTTATACCTTATTTAATTGCCTTTTGTTGCCTGTTAGTTTAAAAAAGAAACATCTAAAAATGCATTTCTTTCATGTGTACATGTTATAAAGGAAAATCTTAAAGATAGAAACTTACTTTTTTCTACTGTCCTAAAACATAGGTGAAACATTATTTTAAAGCAATGGCATTTAAAAAAATATATGCCTGGTGTTCTAAATTGATTTATATATCTTTATACTTATAAAGTTTCCTAGAGTTTATTCAGACAAATGAATACTAAGTAAGCTACATTTTGTTCTTATTTTTTCAAACTATAAGCCAGAGAAAAAAAGCCAAAATTGCACTTTTTCAGCATTTGAACACTGTTAATATTATTTTAATTAATAATGTAATATAGCTATTACTTTAATGAAGACCTAAAACATAAAGGGAGATCTGGTCTGCAATATTATTACACAGACTATCTATTAATGTAATTCACCACATTAAGAGATTAAAGAAGGAAAAGGTAATCATCATATCAACAGGTGATGGAACAACTCTAATTCATGTTAAACAAAATCTTAGTAAACTTTGAAGAACAGGGAATTTCTTTAATTTGCATGAAATGTTATATTTAGCCATTAAGTATTGGAAGATTTACTTTAAAAATAGAAGCTAGGCAAAATACTTATTATTACTGTTTCAATCCATCTTATTAGAGGTCTTTAATGCAGAAGAAAAAAATAAGAAAAAAATGTAATAATTGGAAATGCTATCTATCTATATCTGTATACATAAAATTCTGATTATATGATACACATGCAAAAACCTAATGAAAAATATGCCAGGCTTTTGCAAAAGGATGTTAAATTGGAAGTTTGAGTAAGTGGCAGATACAACAGATCTCAGATACCAAAGACAGTAGTAGACTAATCAATTGCAAATTTTCAAAGAAAACTTCCAAAATGATTTATCTCTTATCTCTTAATATCTCTCGCCATGACATGCTTTTTTTTTTTTTTAGAAAGGATGAAAGGAAATTGTGAGATGGTAAATACTTGTTAAGAGCTTGCTTTGGTGAGACCTGATGGCATATGTGCATCTGACCCGCCCTGTGAAGTGTAATGGATAAGATAAGCACATCCTATATTCTGAGATGCCCAGAAAGGTCTTCAGTGACCCTATTTGGAGAATTTGATATATGACCCTGATGTTTAGAAGGCACATGCCTCACTGGCTGACACAAATCCAGAGAACAAGAGAGGAGACATGCCGCTTTGAGAGGGGAATTAAAACAAGGTGGATGATTCAGGATCAGCTGCATCCCGGAGTTCATTAGGCTAAAGGCATAGATGTTTCCCAAAAGTTAGATATGGGCTATAAAGAGGGGAGACATAATTTGAAACTACTTTTACTTCTGTCTAACAAGAATAAAATGGTGAATCATAATGGTATATGTATACCACCCTGAAGAACTAAGGGCGAAGGCCAGGTATGAAAGCGGAAGGGAAATGATAGGTCACCCATGGCATGGAAGTCATACAAGGATTGGACCCAGCCAGGGAGCTTATGTGAAATATATGGAAGATCCTATGATAGATCAGCTTTGAGTGTCTGGCAGGCTCAAGCCAATTCTCCTCAAATAGTATTTTTTAAAAATTTAAAACCATGAAAAACTTGAATGTATTTTTCAGATAATTGAAATTTATTTGTGATTAAAAGTCCAAAAGTTGGCAAGATAAATTTTAAGAACAAATGTGGTGATAGGAGGAAATTTCCATATCTGATGTTGAAACTTATTTTAAAGCTAGAGCAGTTGAGAGTTTGGGTTAAACAAAATAAATGAAACAGAATTAGAAACTATAAAACATATATAAAAATATATGTGGGTAGTTAATTTATAGAATCTATATTAGAAACCAGTGGAAAATGATGGTCCATTGACTCTAATCAATAAATGGTTTCTGGGATAATTAGGCGTGTGAGTTGATTAGACCTCTACCTCACAGAATGCACAAAATAAATTGTGAGTACATTAATGACCCAACATTTAAGGATAAAAAAAGTAAAATTTATAGATCATATACAAAAACATTATGACCTCTGAATGAGGACAACTTTTTTTCAAATAAGACATTAAAAGTACGAACTATGGAGAAAATATTTAATAAATTTCACTTTATTAATATTAGAAACTTCAGTATACCAAAATACTCCATAAACAAAGTGAAAAAAGAATGCCACAGAGTATGAAAAGATACTTCTAAAACTGGGATATATAGACCAATTTTTGAAAATAGATAAAATAGCAGCTCATGTGAGAAGATATCCAAATGGCCAATAAGCATTAAAAGATGTTCAGTCCTAAGAGTCATCAAGTAAAGGTTGATGGAACCTGCGTTTAAAGAGTATTTCACAGCCATCAGATTCCAAAGAAGGCTATCTGGTGATACCAAGAGCTAGGTGAAGATACGGTAATAAAGAAATTGGAGTAAATGTTTATGAGAAATTTGCCAATAGCTAGTGAAGTTCAAGATACCCACACCTTACAGCATAGCAGCTTTTCTTCTGGAAGACCTTGGAAAAGCTCTCCTACATAAGCACACGGAGACATGCCCAGGAATGTGAATGGCAGTCTTGGACACAGACCAGACGCCCATTATCAGAAGTCTAGACAGACACCTTTGGCTGAATTCATACCATGTATAATAATATTCCAGTGCACTTAAAATAGGCAAGCCTACAAATAGAGCATGACACACAATGGGAGAAAGAGGAATAACTATAAAAGGAATACAAAATGATGAGGGAAAAGAAGGTAGTGCAAAGAAAATGTCAGTCCTAAGAGTAAACACACAGTGCCATGCCACGTTCTTATGTTTCACTTAACCTCTCGACTCACTATTGCGACCCTAAGACCTTGTATTTGTACCATAAAAGCAGGGTCCTTAACATATGTTTAATTTAGGTACTGAATACTTCCTGAAATTTACCTAATTTTACTAACCAATGTCACCCAAAAAATTTAATCATAAAATAAAAAAAAATACTTCATAGTGTCTTCCATAAATCCTGTAATTAGAAACATTAACTGGACAAATGTTCTTCTAATACTTTAACAATCCTAATGAAATGGTTGCATTGTAAAATATCACCCAATTTTACTTTTTTCCCCACAAATCTATAGATATTCTCTACCTTGTTTGGAAAGTTGTGTTTAACTAAGATATTGAACCTTTGGCCCAGATTTAAGTTATCAATTTGTAAAATAAAAATACTATGTACAATTATATGATAAAAATGTTGAAATTTCTTACTTAAAAAATGACGATGGCCATTATATTTTTGGCTGTGATTAAAAAAAATATCAGTGTGAAAAGTTAGTGAAATAACAAGTTACTATTAAGATTTACAATATCTATTCATTTGATTTACTAAGTACTTTCACTATTAAAATAAATGACTAGATATTGATAATTGAAACAAGACAGTTCTTTAGAAAAAACGTAAAATGCTTCTTATATTGCATTTGTTCCTGTTTGAAAAGTTCGTTGCAGAGGTGGAGCCACAGAAAGCCATAGAAAATAGAAGAGTAAGTTGCCACAGGCCTTAGCAACAGTACTAAGCTGACACAGAATATATGCCTAACATGCAGTATTTTAAATAAAGAAAAAAACCTTAAAAAGAATTTCTGTTATTATAATATCCATTCATACTACAGATTTCCAGAAAAAAAAGAGCTGCTTTCAAATTCTATTTGGGTATGTTTTCTAAATTGTAAGCAATCTTTCTTGCATTTAGGAGTCTGAATGAAATTATTAAACTCTAATCAAGGAAATATCAAATCAGCAAAACTATTAAGCATTTATTTCCAAAGCTGACAATTTCTATTTGTTAGATTTTTACCCAATGAATTATGAACAATTATATATATATATATATATATATATATATATATACATTTTGATCATTTTATATGTAATTTTGTAGGTGTAAATATGATGTGGAAGTATTGGAGCACATTTTCTTAATATGGCCTCTAAGTTTCTCTTGCTTAGAACTTCACCAAAAGTCCCATTATACACCTCTACAATGACTCATATTTCTGACTCTTTCAATATTGCAACATTATTATTTTAGGTTTTCTTGTATGATTTTTGGCCAAGATAGCTAAGATTACATGAGCTTATCTCAAGAACCTTACCAAGGTTCATATTTTTTCCCAGTCCCCAACTTCTTATTTAAAAAAATAAAAGAACAATCAGATAGCTTTGTAAGAAAGCTTTTAAATATAAAACAAACTCTTTTAAGAACATATTTTATTTACTTGCCCTTATTTCTAATTGAAAAGGAATTTATGGAAACTGGAAAACCAGATACACAGTGGCAAATAAAATGAACTGAATGGCCTTTGAAAGTCTTAGACTACAGATACAAGTCTTGAATTTACATGACTCATAGGCTAAAAATTGTCCAATCTTACAGAATATTTACTGTGCTAGCAAGTTAACATAGTCAAAATTTGTAAGGTTGTAACAACAATTAGATGAACATAAGGCGAGAACCATATACTAAATATGCATGCAAAACATTGTAGATTATATGTATTTTTCTTCCACTGTGAAATGGGTTTTATTCCAAATTACACAGACTAAAATATGGTGAAATAAGAATTTGTCCATTTATATTTAACATGATTTACATATTTACTAAAAGTTTGGGTGCCTAGACAGTTGCTAGATACGAATGAGAAAAAGTCTTTAAGAAAAAACAACAACAAGATTTTAATAAATCTTAACATGATCAGAAGATGATTTTACTTTGGTTTTCAGTAAGCCATTGTAACCAGAATACATTTTTGGTAGTTAGAAATTATTCTTAATCTTGTGATATCTTTTGCATAATGTAGACAGGCATGATAGCTTGTTATAATTAATTTCAAGGAAGATTTTAAACCATCATCCTCTTTATGTGAATTGTTTTGTTTTCAAAATCATCTTTTCCTTGAAATTTACCCATAGACTATCTTTTGGTCGTCCTTTTAAAAAGTGAAGAAACTAACTTCGCTTGTGTGTGTGTCTGAGCCAAATTTTAAAGGATTACGTTCTTAATCTTGACATTCAAAGGAGACATCCTGCAATGTTGTAAATGTTTCAGCAGGATTAAGGAGAGAGACTGCCGTGTCTCTAAGAGCACTCCAACCCATCTTCAATATGCTCATTTCTCAGTGGTGAGGCAGGGCGGGACGGCGTCTCTAAGCCCTTGACCTCTTCAAAGAAGTCAGCTGTGTCAAGTGTGACTAACTGTAATTTATTAAGTAGCACGGAGGGAAATAATGCACCATTTTTTGCTTGTCACACTTTCTTCTCTAGCCTTAGTCAGTGATGTGAAAATAATAACTAGGAAATACTTTATGTCATAAATATTTTTCCTTAGAAATTATAAGTGGAAATTAAATAACAGTAAATGTGAAAAATTCATATTCACATTACATACAGGATGGTCTGGGCCAATACTCTTACCATTTACTCTCTTCGTTATATTTTATTATATTTGAAGAATAAATATTATCCAGGAATTCCATGCAAAGCTTCGACATATAGTTTTTATTCAAGTTATTAAGATATATCACTATACCTTCTTAACATGAACGTACCAAGACTGAAACTGCAAGGCCGATACAAAATACTAACCGGAAACGAACGCTTCATTTGGTTTTAAATAAAGACTATATGGAAATGTTACAGGAAAACAGTGAAAAGTGAGAAATATCTGATAGGTCCATTTACAGGAATAGGAATTTAATTTCTTTGCATAAATAGCCAGATATGTGAAATTAGTTAAATGTATGGCTATTGAGGTTTATCATGGAGCAGTTAAAATTGTGGTTGGGTACAATCATTGGGTTTCATCTAAACCAGTGTAAGGTGTTATCATCTACTTTCTTACTTCAGAGATTGGTGATGACAAGTATTAAACTAGCATCCTGACTTGGCAACTGCTACAAGTGATCATAAAGTCAAAAATATATTGTGACATCCTACATATCTTTTGTGCTTCTTTTCCATGTCACTAAGAAATCTCAGGCCTTTATCGACCAATGAGTATGCCAAATCCGTTGGTGGCAGATTGAATGCCTAACAGGGAAACACTCTTTAAAGAACGCCAAAAATTAAAAAAAAAACATAAGTTGAAAGAGAAAAATGGTGGGTTTTGCCCACCTCGAAAGCATCAGGAAACTGAAAGCTTTGAATCAGTTAATCCCCCTCACTGTGTCGTAGCTTTGTTTGGAAGAGCAGAATCTTCTTGTTGTGACTTTCTTCTTGTTTGTAACTTTCTTCTTGTTGTAACTTCTGGTTAGCGAAGGCAGACAAGTGAGATTGGAGTTCCTGTTTGTGAAGCCCACGCGCATGCTGTCCCTAGAACCTCTTCCTTCCATTGCCTTTTTGTTCAATATATTGTTTGTTTTTCAATTGTAATTGACATACAATATTTTATTAGTTTCAGGTGTACAATATAGTTGTTAAACATTTATAGAATTTATGAAGTGATCACCCTGATAAGTCGAGTATTTATCCATCTGACCACACAGTTAATACAATATTATAGAATGTATTCCCTATACTGTACTTTATATCTTCATGACTGTTTTTATAACCAGTGATCTGTACATCTTAATTCCTTCTCCTTTCTCACTCACCCCGTATTGTCTTTTTGATGTGCAGACTTATATATTAATAGCAAGAAAGGAAAAGAGGCCGTTTTTGTTGGTTTTCAGCAAGTAAATTAAAATTGCTGCAAAAAGCCTAATACTTGACCTGCAGCATTTTGAAAGACTTTTCACATAATTATCCCCCACAGGTATTTTTAAGAAGTCTGTTTTGCATGTAGTTTGTGCATGTGTGTGTCATTGCACATATGTGCATCTCATCTTATATGTGTATATATAGTCCATACCCATCGAGATTTGAAGGTTTAAAAAAGGGCATATTTCTACATATTATTATGCAAAATAAGCATCTTGTTTTGGGTTTATAAGATTTGAAAACTGGTATGTATATATATATATATATATATATATATATATATATATACACACACACACACACACACACACACACACACATATTTTACATGGTGTGCACAAATAGTACAGTGAAAAGTCCACTTTCAGAAAAAAACAAACCAATCCTTACAAAAATGTATGTAAATGCTCTGTCTCTATATGTATAGATATATTTTACATGTATCTGTTCACGTAAACATATAGTCTTGGACACCTCTCTTAAGATAGGATCATACAATAACATTCCTGGTGTCTTTGTAGCTCATGGTAGATAGAGATCAGAATTCCAAAAGGGTCAGAATGAATGCATAGGAATAATACATATTTGATCAAAATTCACTTGTAGGCTTAGAGATGATTGGCACAGAACAAGCAATATTAAGCACTAGCTCTCCTCGGAGAAACCACAGTGAATACATAGCCAAGAATACCATCTGTTGAATATGAAATTCTTGGATCAAGACATTATAGATACATTTCCCCAAACATAAGGGACAGAAGTCTTTCTGGAAACAAAATCACAATAGAGTTGCAGAAATGCCAAGTGAGAGAGAGAGACAAATAACTGTTTACTACGTTGTAGGGAGCAGACTTCCTTACTGGTAGAGCAGAGCATGATTGATTGCATGGCATGGTTCATGATGCTAGTAGTAAATAAATGCACAGAACGTAGTCAACTCGTTCGGGAAACTTCTGTGTCAGTATGTCAACTACTAGCCATGGATACATGAAAATCTTTTTAGCATGTGTGCTGTCTGCACCTTTATTCACTCTCAGAATTCTTGTGCTCCCTCTCACTTATTATGTTTTATAAAGACAATAGAATGATGGCCATATGATAGTCAGTGGGAAGATTTCTAGAAAGAGATTAATGAATGATACTTGTCCCTAAGGTAAAACTCAGAGACAATTCTACTCCTTATAATTGGATCTGGTATTCTTATAAAGAACACTTTTCTCTACATATATTTAAAAACATGCCTTTACTAGAATGAGTCTGAATACGAGCCTGCATCTTTTTTAGGGAAGCAGCCTTGTTTCTAGGGAAAGACAATTGTTGACATGGAAATGATTTATGCTAATAAGAAGTGACATAGAATGACAGGTAGAAACAGTGACAAACACAGTAGAAGAAATACTAGTAGATGTACAGATATTAATGACATCACCCTCATTCCCTTAACTGCACTCATTAAGAAAAGTTGGAAATCAGTGGAAAATCAATAACTAAAATGTGAATTAATTCAGAATTTTATCTGGTTGCTTTTTGCCCCATTCAAATTATTAGATGCACATATTTAACTTTATTTTTACACTGGCTAGTTCTGTATTTTTCTTAAGCTTCCTAGAGCATTATACATTACTATTAGGACATAATAAATTATTATTAGCATATAGTAGGTGCTCCATAATTAGTTAATGATGGGACTAGGATGATGATATACAGTAGCAGTGTCCAACCTTTTGGCTTCCCTGGGCCACATCAGAAGAAGAAGAATTATCTTGGGCCACACACAAAACACACTAACACTAAAGATAGCTGATGAGCTCAAAAAAAAAAAAAAAAAAAAAAAAAGATTGCAAAAAGAAAAAAATCACAATGTTTTAAGAATTTGTATTGGGCTGCATTCAAAGCTGTCCTGGACTGCAAGTCGGACATGCCTGATATACAGCATCTTTAAAACACTCTTTTAAGTATTTTACATGTATTAGTCATTTAATTCTTACAACAATTCTAAGGAGTAGATGCGATTATGATCCCCAATTGTTTCTGTAGGCATAGATTTTAGGTAAAATGCCAAAGATCACTCAGTAAATTGATTTGAACCCAACTCTCCTTCTCCAGATCCTGTACTCCTAACCAATTTGCTATATTTTCTTCTGGCAATTTTGAGAGATACATATGACTTCAAGAATTCTTGTTAATTCCCCTATCAACAGATTGCAAGCAACACAAAGAGCAACATAGTTATTTAGGTGAATTAGAATTTATAAAATAGCCACTTAAGGAATAATTAGTGACTTTCCCTTGATTTTCTTTTAGCCTTTTTTTTCTCTCATACATGCTACAAATTTTGCTTTGTGTTATATTTGTATACATCTTCTTTCTCTTTCTGGCCTTCTTGAAGGCAAGAGTTATTTAATTTCCACTAGTGCTAGTCAAAGAAATATATTAAGTCAAGGATATCAGTGATGATTCCCAAAATTAGTAACAAAAAGAACATCTTACATTGTGATTTGACTTAAAACATTATTGCTGAATTCTTGTAAATGCATATTTGATACAAAATATTTTTTAAAAAATAAAATGCTCCTTTAGAATCTCCATAACCATGTCTGCCATCTTTTTTAATGTAATCAACATAGAAAAGAGTCAACATTTAAAAATAAGTATTCATAATTATTTCTATCTGTCTAGTAGAGTGTAGTGAAAACTTCAAGTACCTTACATGTTTTCTATGATAATATTAAATATGGTTTTATGTTCCAATACTTATTTTAGCTAAATAATAGAAAATGTCATGTGTAGCACCTTAAAGAATCTTACAGTTCAGGTACTCTATCTTTTCTTCCTAATATGGTGCATTTGCACTACATTTTTGAACTATTTCAGACACGCTATCTTGTAATTCTGACTCAGTCAGAAAATAGCTAAGAGACCACTTGTTTGATTTAGATAAATAAATTTCACACACTAAAAATGACCATACCACAGTAACATTGTTCTGTTGGCAAAAGTTGGCAGCATTATACCAGTAAATATAATCAGACTATGTCTTTAAAACATTATTTTTATAATTTAAACTGTAAAGCTTTTATACTTTATTGGAGATCTAATGTAATTTAGGAACAAAAAAAGAATTTGTAATAAATACAGAAAGATATGTATTCTTTTAAAGGTGACTCTATTTTAACAATTTGGGGGGTTTTTTGGCTACTTTACCCAAATACAACATGTCAAGAAAATTTTTTTTTCATTTTTTCTTTTCTTGGCATTACTTGTGTGTGAGGTTAAGAATGTAAATCAATCTCTGTACCGATAGGAACTGTGTTGAATGCTATATATAAAATGCCAAAAATGGCTGAAATAATAAATGTGTTTTTACATTATTCAACTCTTAGTATGGAAATATTATGGTTAAATTTAGAATAGTGACATATTTAGGTATGTTTTCTTTTTTAAAATTTCTTTAAAGCAATTTACAAAAGCTCCCTATAACAATTTCTGTGCTCCCCCATAATTCCACTTAATGATGCTCTTTGAATAGTGATTTTAGCTAATGGAGAAGCAACATTTTATTCAAAGAACCATCAACCGTCAGTCTTACAATAAGGAAAGATTCTTAAAAGGGCTATGTTAATGAGCTCAGCATTTTAGCTTTCAGACATTTCTGTTGACTAAAGCGAGCTAATTTCCTTTCACAGGCCCAAGATAACTTAGTAAGATTTTAGAGCTCCTTGTTAAATGTAATTTGACCTAATAATTATCCCTAAAGATGTGATTAAGAAACACCTGACTCAGATACCAAGTGCAGATGCAAACCACAAGTCATCACCCTGTCCTCTCCTTTGATTTCAGTGGCTAAACGCCAAGTCAGCGGGCTGAGACGTGGCCTTCAGGAGTCACCCGCCAATTTGTAGTTTATTCAGGTCATTGCTCTTACGCCAAAATGTGCCTAACAAGAATAAGAGGGTCCTTGGTGTGTACAGCATTAAATGCATACATTAATCTGAAATATCTCATGGTGAAAAAAAGGGATGAAGGCTGTCTCGTTAGTATAAATACTAACAAATACTAAAAACAAAAAATTCAAGCAGTATCAGAATATTTGCAGTTTCACTAAAGTAGATATATAAGCTAAGATGCCAAAAATAGATTTTTTTTTCTCTAGAACTTGACACCTACTTTCTTTATGGGAAGATTGTTTTTGAATCTTCGAATTTTAAAAACTGATGAGAAGCCTATTGTTTTTTTTAAGTACACATAAAGTAACATTTATTAATGGCACATGAATAACATTTACTGGGAATCGTTAGTTTAGGGCTGTTTTATTCTTCAACTTGACTTTTTAATGACTCTATGGTGACAACTGAGTTTTCTCTAAGTTTCACAATAAAAAAAAGAAGAAAATGTGTTTCTAACATTTACAAATTAGAATAAGGAATAAAAGAGATTTAGTTATAAAATTGAGCTTAAAGATTTATGAAAAGCTAGGTTTTGAAACAATTGTATTGAATTGAATATCAAATGAAAACAAACGGTTTAAGCATACTGTTTCATATTCAGGTTTTTTTTTTACTATTTTTTGTTCTGAATTTATTGTTTAATGCTTTAAAAAAATTTAACTCCATCTCTCTTTCTCAGATGTGTGGACAGTGTTATTTAGATCCATATTTCAGGCTTCTCCAAAGCTATGACACAGCAAAATGTTCAAGAATACAAAACTAGTTCATTTAAAAAATCTCTATGACATACACTTGGCATGTAACATTATTAGAGTTTTATCACAATATAAAGAATATTTTCAGTAAGACTGGGATTAGTAATTTTCAACTTTCCATTCTATAGCTGACTTAGTTTTTGTAAACTCTTATACTCCAGAAAACAATTTCTGGCCAAGCCCTACATTATGTCCAGTCACCAAAATCTGAAGTCAACTTTCTGATGAACTATGACCCTCCCCTGGGAAATAATGAAATGCTTACATTCAGCCATGGATGAAACCAAACATATTAAGGATATCAATGGAGTATATCAAATGCATAAATAACAGAGTAGATTTAAAGAATGCACAGTTAGCATTTGTTTATTTCTTACCTAAAAGATATTTTAAAATCTCTACATGGCTTTTATATACATGCTTAGGGATTTCAATTATTTATGGATTATAATTAAAAGAAAGAAAAATAACTAAGGAAAATAATTTTTAAATCTGGAAAGTAACTTGAATTCCTCTTGATGAGATTAAAGATATGAAAATAGATGATAGTAGGAGAGTCAATTATTTTTGCTACCCTATTTAACATGTGCATTCACAGTGATTTTTTTTCAAAACTTTATTAATCAATAATTAGATTGTGATCTGTATTTTGAATAAACCATAGGATTAAACATTACTAAGATAAAAGGTAAAGTAAAATGGAGTTTGATGAAAAAAATAACTATATCCTGGTTTAACTCCCATTTAATATCACTGTTATTGTGAGGAAGGTTTACTCAACCAAAATATAATATATAATTATATATAATATCTACTCGTTCCACTTACAAATTATGAATAAAGTTTCTACTTAGCTCAAGAAGAATTTCACAACTTAACAACACAGCGAGATTCTGGATGTATGTAATTAAAGAGTGGAGCTAAATGCTTGCATGATTAAAGGAAATGAAAAATTAGAAGTATTTATAATGGCTGAATTGTGAAATTATAATCAGTCTCAATCTGAAGTACCATGATTTCCATTCCGGTGGTCGTTTCAGTAATCTCTTGCCTGATGGAGTTACTATTCTTTCTCCGTGCACGTGTTCAAATTTTCTGCATACTTTTACATTACAGTTATGAGAAACTGCCTAATTCCATGTTCTGAGAAGTGGTTGGTATAATGTTGATGTGCAATAAGTTGTCTTTATGAATAAGAAAAGTAATGTGCAAATATTTTCCATAGATACATACTTACAAAATATACATATTTCCACATCTCTAAAAAATGAGATTATCCTATCCAAATGAATATAAAATGTCAAATGTCAAAATCTTTATCTTTGTTAGATACAAAGATAATCAAAAGAAACTTGTAGGGGTAGACATTGAGAAAAGGAAAAAATGAGGAATTAGAAAAAGTACGGACATAAGGTTTGTTTGGGATAAGGTTCTAATCTATCAGTAGTGGTAATATTTCTGTTATCCAGAGAGATTTGGTTACATTTCTCTGAAACAATGTGTTATATTAAAATCATAGAACAGTACTATTGTAAGATCCCTTACAGATCATCTAGTAGTCCAATGGTTCTTATTTGATTTGAATTATGAGACCCTTTTAGGAAAATGATGAAGAGTAAAGACTCTCAGTGAGAACTTACCCATTTGCCCAAAATCACAGGTTTGCACACAGTTCTACCTAGATATCTAGGAGTTCCAGTTAATCCAAGCAACCCATAACCTCTTATTATTCAAAGTTTATTTTATAAGTGAGTTAACTAGAAACCTATAGAAGATCCACACTCCTTAATTACAATCCCATTGTCCCTTTAATAATTCTCCACGCTGTCCAGCCATCTGCAGGGTGACGTTCCAAACACACTCCCACTTCCTGCTCACATTTTCTGTTTCTGTGATGGAATGGAATTGGAAAATTATGGAAGAAATGTCCACTGTCAATCTGATCCTAGTCCAGGTTCCCTGCCTAACTTTATCTTTATGGGGGTGAGAGGTAATTCTGTCCTTTCCCTTTTGTTCATGTATGTGTGTGTACACACATGCATGTGCACACATACACACACATGCACATGTATGTCTACATGGGCCACTGTTGCAGACCCTTAACTGAACCAGGTGGTTCCACTTCTCTTTTAAGTGTTTGATTCTGCATCTAGCTGCCAAAAAATAACGTGCAGTAGGGAATTTATTGTCCAGTGACAGACACTTGGAGGCTGTATTCTTGTCTTCTACTGATAGTACCTGATTTTCAAAGTGGATGGGATGCGTTTTCAGTTGTAAACCACAAGGAATTATTTTGATTTTGAAATTCTTGGAAAAAGAGCTTTGTGACAACTGAAAAAATTCAGGCACTTTTTTTTTGTCACATTCATTTCATTACAATTTAAAGGGGTGTCAATGATAAGACTGCTTGCCTCCTTCTTACCTTGAGTAATAGTGAATAAGTAAGTTCTATTTTTTGCATGACTCACAGTAAAAACGATGCCCAGTGAGATATGGTTGGGGAAAAAATGATTTGCATGTTTCTTTTCACTTCTTTCTGCTCTTCAAAAATGCACATCACTGAACCCACCTCACGAGGTGATAAAATATTGTTTGGAGTTGGGTTTCTTCTGAGTATTAATAATATGGGAAGGATATTTGTCTTCTATAGATTTGTTTGGAAGATATAGATATGAAATTGCAAGGTATAGTGAAATTTCTGTCCATATGTTAGTTGGAAGACAAATATTTTAACTTAAAACTCACATACAAGCTTTTCTTAAAGCATTGCTGTAAATACATCCACTACATTTCAATTCAACTTTGGTTCCTCCTATAACCACATGGATGACTGTGTGATCTTTAAAAAGTTACACTTTTGAGATATTAAGAGGCAACAACATGTGTCAAAGAGTCCCTAATTCTCTGCATGGTAGTTGTGAGGATTAAATGAGATAATACATGGGAAATCCTCTTGTAAAAAAATAAAAATATCACAAGATAATATTGAAATGTGTTTATAAATCTTTATTAGTATCATCATGTCTCTCATCACTTAGTACTAAAATCTTAAAATGATCTTCCCACCATCATTCTTCTTTCCAAGTTTATAGTGGACACATTGGAAGATGTGAATGCAAGGCTTATATTAATATTTGTCACTGTCTTTGCGGACATACTATAACTTCATCTGTACTTTCACACAGCCTCAAAAGAGTGATTATAATACCTGCTTCTCAGAATTCTAAGAAGGATTGAGTGAAATGATGTACATGAAAACCATTTGTAAATTACCTGGACTAAAGAGAAAAAGAGGTGATAGTTCTATCTTCTAGAAAATCTCTCAGTAAATGAAGTCACCAAAGCTAATCAATCTAGAACCAAATATTTGAATTCTGTGCAGGTATCTCTCAATGCAACAATTTCTGTAACAGAAACATTCCAGGCATCTGGATAGAGGGCTGAACCAATCCATTCAGATTTTACATTAAAAAAGAGAGAGAGCTGTGGGATCATCACTTTTCCAGCTGTTATATAAGTCATGTTAAAAACAAGTCAATGAACAACTACAAGATAGCAAAGCGTGTCTGTAAGACTGAAAAACATCTTCATAGTCGATAATGAGGAGATACGTGTACTTTCTTGCTAAGAAATCACAGACGGGTCATACCAAGATAACAGAAAGCATTTCTGATAAACAGAAGCAAACCAGCAAGCACATCTAGCCGTGGGACTGGGAGTAGGTTCACAGCATCTGTTAGCGGCAAATGGAAGCGGGGAGAGCATTAGTGAAAATCCTGCCCTTCATCCAAATAGCACGGAGAGGGAACACACAAACAACAACAAAAAATGTGTGCTTCAGCTGACAGCAGCTCCTCTGAAATACTCCCTGCAGCCAATGCACATTTCCCTTTCAATTCATAAAACATGCAAATTAAGTTTTCTGATCAGTATTACCAAAAACATGCCTTAAGGGCAAATTATTCAGGGTTAGCATCAAATGTCAATTTGCCATATAATTCCTTTGGCATTTGAAAAGACAAGCTCCTTAGGCTTCAATATTGACAGCCAAACTAGTAACCTTTTGAGTAACGGTGTGTCTATAAGGTGAAAAATCAAATGTAGTAGTTTGGTATGTATTTTCAGCAACCAAAAAGATCTTGACCTGTATAAAAGCCAAGGATATGATAGAGAAATGAATTATAGATCTACTAGCCAGGGTTTCCTTTTATGGTTGAAACCTTAGCTTTAAATATCTTTGGTACCATTTTATTTCTTTTTATTTTAGGCTATTAATTATGGTTATAAGGATTGGCACCGTGGTAAATTCTGTACCTGGCTTGAATTATTACATTTCTTTGGTCTAGTGAGTACCTACTGCCACCCTCACCAGTGCCCTGGAGGATTGAATCTTAGGAAGATTAAGGATAGGGGAGCAAAGGGAATGGGAGTAGCTCCATGCAGGGAGTTTTGATTCCTACTTAAGATCCACTGGCCCCAGAACTGTCTCTGCAGGCCCATCAAGGAAATCTAGCTTCCTATCATATAAGTACTTGTTCTGTCTTCCAAAGTAACTTCTGTTCATGGCTTTTGTCTAGGTCTCTGTTTTGTGATGGAGCATTATAAGAACTCATTATTTCTGATAATTTAAGAAGTGATTTCAGCATACATATTTATTAAAAGATCAAAAGACACTCCTCTAAATGTGCAGAAATGCAGTCTTAACAGAGAGCCATGTATGGGTTGATGGAGGCCTGGGTAAAGCAATCAACTAAGATTTTCTGCAAGGGAAATAATATGTTTTTAAGTCAGAAAAGATAAAAAGCAGCAGCAGTAGCCCTGTACACTACTATAATGTTTAGGAAGATTTTTTTATTAATTTGCAACCTTGCTCTCTTTAAGGTTTTTCTGATTATTACACAATGGTTGTTGGATATTTGATCAGTTATTGATAGACTATTGCAGGATATTATAACATTTTACCTAATTAAGCTTGAAGTAGTCTTGCCATGTCACTTGCATCATCAGATGCTGAATTTTGCCTGCTGCTGGTGACCTTAGGATAAAAGAAAGCTGTTGTATGAAAACAGCCTGCCCAACATTTCAGGCCCCTAAGAAGTGCTGAAATATTATATAACATAACTTCTCTAATAATATATATTGTAACATATAGCACAGGCAAACTATGCATGTAAAAGATACCTGGTCATTTCCAAAATATTCTCAATTATTTGTATTATATAAAATTGGATTTCTGCCATAAAAAGTTTGGGGCAGGCAGATAGAATTATTTCTGGTTTTTTGAACGTACAGCAGACTTTCAGTTAACCAGCACCCATGGGGACTGGTAGATGCTGGATAAATGTAAGTAGACTCTTTATTAACTGGAACTCAAGCAATTAGCACTCTCAAGCAACCAGCAAAATCTTAAGCACCAGGCAAAAATTTCATGCCCGTTGCTTGAGAGTACCTCTGCTTGAGTTCTGGTTAATGGCGAGTCTACTATATCTAGCTTGAATATTTAAGAAAATCTATTTTATATTTGCCTTTCTTCAAGATTTGAGTCATCTTTCCAATACCAAAAAGGATGTGACCAAGCTTATATTAAAATAGAAACTTGGCTCTGTAGGGAAAAAAAAATTAGGAAATAATTAAAGGATGAAAAAAGGACTTAGGGAAGAACCTCTTTTTCACCTTGTCCCAAAAATGCAGGGTAAAAAAGATACTCTCAATTAAAGGGTAGCAAATTTAGAATTTTTTCTTTTGGTACCATATAATCAACCTGTGGGATTTACAGCCTCAAGAAGTTGAGTTAAAGCAATGCGTAGAGTTTAAAAACAAATAATTTCATGGCTGCAAAGTTTAGGTGATGATGTAGGAGTAATGAAATCTCACACTTTTAGGCATAAAGTGGTATAAGGACAGGGGAATCTTTCTCTCAGAGTAAAACACATTATAACTGGGGATATGTTAGCTTCAAATCTTAGACATTTGACAATGTGAGGAAAAGAACAGCCCAGGTGATTAAATTCTGTGATCCTTGCTCTCTCTTGGGTCATAAAATTTGTTAAGGTAGACAAATAAGAAAAAAAATACCGATAAGTATAATGTCTCTAAAAGTCCACAATTGATTAATATGAGAATATTAATAAATAATAAATATATTTCTTTGATTTGTTTTCCTGTCAATAAGTTTCTCTGTCAATGTGTGTGTGTGTGTGTGTGTGTGTGTGCTTTTTTTTTTTTCTCACATATTAGTCCAGTGAGTCCCTTCCTGCCGTCCTCACCTTGGCCTTGATGGACTGAATCTGAGGGTGATTAGGATAGGAACCAAAGGGAGCGGGAGTAGCTCCATGAGGGGCTTTCTAGGGGATTTTATAACTTCAAAACCTACTGAATGAAAATCGACTGACACCAGAACTCTTCTCTACGATCCCTTCAATGAAACCCCATTTCTTAACAGGCATCTATATACTTGGTCTACCTTCCAAAATAACTGCTATTGGTGTATTTTGTCTAGGTCAAGCTTATCCAACCCGCAGCCTGTGGCCCGTGGCCCGCATGTGGCCCAGATGGCTTTGAGTGCAGCCCAACACGAATTCATAAATTTTCTTAAAACATTATGAAAATTATGCACAGACCTTTTTTGAAGCTCATCAGCTGTCTATCATTAGTGTTAGTATTTTATGTGTGGCCCAAGACAATTCTTCTTTCAATGGGGTCCAGGGAAGGCAAAATGTGAACACCCTTTTGGTGTCTTGCTCTGTGTTGGATCATACATTTGACTCTATATCTGTATCAGCTATCCAGTCTCTATCTATCTGTCTGTCTGTCTGTCTACCTAGCTATCTATCTGAGAGAGCATTTCATACCACTATTATATAACTTGTGTTTTAGATACAGCAAATTTTCCACAAGTTGTCTTATGACATCTACTAACCTACGACAAATAGATGATAGGAGCCTGCTGGTTTTTTAGACTCTGGCACACTGATGTATTCCTATCTTTAAAAAAATAAAACAAAACAAAACACAATTTTTCTCAAGTAACACAGATGTACTGACTGTGTAGATGTGGCTTTGTTTTAATCCCCTGAAAATATATAATAAATCTTTTTTCTGTAATACCCCTAGCGAGGCCTAATGACTTTATCTCAAGTTATCTGCCTGATAAATCCACCAAGTATAATAAGAAAAGAGCTGGCCTAGTTCAAAGGCAGGTTAGTCTAGAGTACCTTTATGTGTATATATTTTTCCTTTCCAGATTTTAACTACGATAACTCCCTTATCTTGTCTTAATTGTGAAACAGGAGATTTCTTTTAAATTAAGGCAAAGTTACTGGTGACTCAATACACTGAAGGTGTAGGCCACTGTTATTTCCTCCTTACTAAGAATTTTGTATGTTTTGAGATAAGATAATTCTTAATCCAAATAACTGATATTCTGGGAAAGGATGTTCAGGCCATGGGTTATTCTAATGGAATATATTTGGGAATAGTACTATAACCCCAAATCCTTCATCTGCTTTGTAGTTAGGGAACCCCGAGCTTTGCTTCTTTACCCAGAGAGAAGAAAAATGGAATCAGGATTTTGGACTTATGTCCCAGCAGCTGTTGATTCCACGACACAGTGAGATCACTGCCCACAGAGGCAGACCAGGGACACCAGTGAACTTTCCTGTCCCTGTGTTTAAACTCTATGATCGTCTCTGAGGTGTTTTATTTCTAGTTCTTATAACTGACCACTGGAAAAGTCAGGCGTAACTGTGGGCTATTTTTGTGAAATGTATTTCTAGCCCACTTTGAGTCAGTGTTTAGAAAACACCACATAATGATAAGAATTATATATTGTGCACTCAGTGTTTACCCGTTTCTATGCATTATTTCTAAGTTTTCTAATACCCTGCAATGTAAATGTTATTACATCCAATTTGCAAGGACTCAAAAAGGCTTATCAAATGCTACGGAGCTAGAAGCCAGTCATTGCTGGGGGGATGGGAAGGACAGTACTGCGGTTCTAGCCTGGAGTCTGCTACTAGGCTTGGGTCGCGTGCGTTCGCTCACTTTTTAATTGTTGCAATGTTATTTAACAGGTGGATAGCAAACACATAATAGTAGGATTGGACCTCTTTCTGGCTTTATAATAGTTATCAGGAATCTGAACCTGTTTGCAGTAGTACCCTCTGCCTCTAAAATAGAATAGATTATGGCCACAGTGCTCAACCTGTGGTTGTGGCCCCTTTGGGGGCCGAACGACCCTGTCACAGGGGTCCCCTAAGACCATCGGAAAGCACACATCAGATATTTACATGACAATTCATAACAGGAGCAACATTACAGTTATGAAGTAGCAACGGAAATAATTTTATGGGTGTCACCACAGCATGAGGAGCTGTGTTAAAGGGTCATGGCCTTAGGAAGGTTGAGAACCACTGGATTAGGGAGAGACACTTGGCCAGCGTTTTAATACAGAGTGTCTGCCATAATGAAATACCACAGACTGGGTGGCTTAAACCATAACAATTTATCTTCTCGTAGTTCTTAAGGCTGGAAGTCCAAGATCAAGGTCCAGGACGATTTGGTTTCTCCTGAGGCCTCTCTTGCACTACCTGCCTTCTTGCTGTGTCTTCTACTGCTCTAATGTGTTCACACCACTTCCCTCTCTTTGTCTTCTTATCTGCACACCAGCCCTGTTGGATTAGGGCCCTGCCCTTATGGCTTATTTACTTTACTTGCATTTTAAAAAATATTTTGTTTCATTGTTCAATTACAGTCAACATACAATATTATATTAGTTTCAAGTGTACAACATAGTGATTAGACATTTATGTAACTTATGAAGTGATCACATGATAAATTCAGTGCCCATATGACACCATACACAGTTATTTCAATACAACTGACTATATTCCCGTGCTATCCTCATGACTATTTTGTAAGCACCAACGTGTACATTTTAATTCCCTCCCCCTTCACCGTTCTCCCTCCCTGCCCAATCTGGCAGCCATCAAAATGTTTCTATTTTGTTTGTTCGTTTTTCCTGTTCTATAGATTCCACATGTCAGTGAAACCTTAAGATACTGTCTTTCTCAGTCTGACTTACTCGACTCAGCCCAACACCACATAGTGATTATCAAGGATCTACTACATGGAAGATACATATTAGGGAAAGTGGTTGTAGATGAGAGGGTCTGCCCTTAAGATACATACAAGCACAACTTATGCATACAGCTCTGGGTAAAATACATCATATGCAATTTATTTATTGTTTACTATGTCAGAACCATGATACATTATCTGTTTAGTTCTTACTAAAAGCTGAGAAGAATATTGTTTTCCCAATTTCACATGTGGGGAGCCCCTGATGAGCTAAGAAACATCTTCAAAACTAAATAGCTAATGAGTGGAATAGGTAAGTCCCTAACATTCCTAAGTCCATGAACATCTTACATTGTGATTTGGCTTGAAACAATATTGCTAAATCCCTTAAAATGTATATTTGATTTAAAGTTCTTTTTTTTTTAAGTGCAACTGTTTGCTTAGAATCTCTGTAACCACGTTTGCCATCTTGTTAATGTGATCAATTTACTGATTTGTAACCCAAACTGTGCAAATATGAAAAGATGACACATGTCTCCATTAGCATTTGTAGTAATATATTGTGATTATTTAATTACATGTGCCCATCCCTTCTTGCAGAAAAATAATGTGATTGATTCATCTTTACATTAACAGTGTTGTAACCTGATGCCTATATCAGGGGAGGCCAAGGCACATGCTGGAGGGAGGGAGGGAGGACAGTATGGCTGAATATGGCTCTCACTCCTGCTACTCAACCATAGATGTGTCATACAAACTCCACCACAATCACCATATACAAATGAATACAAATCTGTTCAAACCCTAGTTTGAAGCTTAATCAAATAATAGCTCAGATTTCTTTCATTCAGGAAATATCCCAAGGAGAAGATAAATGTAGCTGAGGGTTAAAAGAGAAGTAGATTTCAATAGGTAGATTTGTTCAAGAAGAACTTTTTAGCTAAGACACAGGGGTGCTATAAGATTAGTGCAGTAAGTTTGGAGAGGAATCATGGGAAGTAATTCAAATATGTGTCAAACAAAAATGTAAATGCAGTAGACTCTCCATTAACCAGAACTCGAGTAACAGGCACTTTCAAGCAACCGACAAAAAAGCCAAAGAAATACTATATTTATCTGGTGGGTACTAGTTAATTGAGTATACTTATATTTATCTAGCACCTACCAATCCCTATGGGTCCTGGTTAACTCAAAGTCTACTGTAAAAGTCTTAAGTATTTCTGCAGGCAAAGAACTTCAGTTAGACTGAGATGAGATGAATTCTAGAAGAAAGTTGTTATCTTGTAATCCTTTGTCCTTGAATACGTGATATAGTTACTCAGTTTCTGAAATATAACTACTAGAGAAATCTTGATAGAAAACAGGTCACTCACTATTAAGCAAGACACTGTCCTTTCTCACACGGTTAAGCATTGGAAGCCAGAAGCAGAATTTTAGAGTCCCAGATACTTAAGCGACAATCTAATTTTATCCTCTCAATTTAGAGAAAACTGAGTTGTAGAGAAATTAAGAGGGGCTAATTCAAGTTTATGAAGTGGCACCAGAACTGGATCCTAGAACTCCAGGATCCCTCTTCAATGTATTTTTTTTACTCCAATCCAATTTTCTGGACAAGTCATAAGTGAATAAGTTGGGGAAATAGAACTGTGGCATGATATAAATTGTTTGTACTTAAAGTTATAGAAAAATGCTCTTTTATCTAGATGGTTTTGCACATGCATTTACTTATATCTTTGGCATGTGGAAAATTGGTTTTATAATCTCCAGAGAAAAATTGTTAATTTCTGCCTGGAGCATTCTCTCTGCTGATTCCTATCAGAATATTTGCAACTCTAAAATTAATTTTACCCTATTTACTGTGTTGGTTGTAATGAATCATATTCAAAATCACCAAAAAGTTATACAAAAGGCTGCACAGGCGAGGAAATGATGCATGTGGTTTTCCCAAGCTGCCTCTCTGTTGATTATTAGCAGGTACCTTTTTTTTCCCCTTCATTTCTTATTCTCATTTGTATGAAAATCCAGATAGAAATGAAAGTAATGTATTAGCTGTTTTGGAGGTAAAAATGTTAAGTCAATTATACTCTTGCAAGATTTATAAGAACTAAAGTGAGTTTAAATTTGAATTGTCAAAGGGAATTTTACATGCATTAAGCACTCAGTAAAATCCATCATATGTATTTAATTATGTACTAGGTTTTGAACTGCTTTATCTGAAGTGGTATTTTTATTAAGAAAAAAGATTTTTTAAGAGAACTTACTCTAGGCGTCACTTTAACTGATACCTGTAAGTTTAATTCGGGTATTCACGCATTTTAGTGAGAAGATTGGGGGAGATGTGTGTGTGTGTGTGTGTGTGTGTGTGTGTGTACAACACTACTAAACACAGTTTGTTTATTTGATTTTTTTCTCATTGTAATAAATGTACTTAGGGAAAAACAATGAACAATTGTCAAGTCTATCTAAGCACAAATTCTTTAAACCTTATATATAAAGGCGTGTTCTAGAAAACCTATTCTTTGTCATCATTTAGACTCCTAACCATATGTGAGTGTTGAATTTCTGCATATCGAGGTGTTATTTATAAGTATGAAAAGTTCTATCTTAGCAGAGTAAGCATTGACCTTTTAATCTCTCCTCCAACTAAAATGTTTAAAAAGTAAGCATTTAAGAGTTCCCTGGTGGTGTAGTGCTTGGACTTTGGTGCTCTCAATGCCGCAGCTGGGTTCGATTCCCAGCCAGGGAACCACCCCACCAAAAAAGTGAAAAAAAAAAAAAAAAGTGAGCATTTACTATAAATGCATCAAGCATACTTTTATAATTGCGAGGCACTGCAAGGCCTATTGGATGATTCAGAGATATGTGAGATGGTCCCCTTGGGTGCCTGTTGTATCTGTACACTCTCACAGTAAAATAAGGACGAACCAAGCGTAATTCTCTATTGCAAATGAGAGGACATGGTAGGAATGCTTTGCTGTAACAAACTCATCTCTTTATGCATGAAAAACTTCACATGGCGCTCACCCTAATGACTTAAATATTACCCCTGTGGAGCATTTCTCAAGTCCTATTAGTGTTTTCATATCTGCCAGTAACAGAGAATTATTTAAAATGGAATACGACATTGAGAATTCTTCCAGTAGGCATCATCCTTAGAGTCGTGACTTTACATGAAACCTGATAGGGATGGTAGCCTTCAAATGTAGCTGCTTTTGAAATGATAATTTTATTTTTTATTTTACTCTCCTCTTCCCCAAACAGCATCTTAAACCCAAAGAAGTCACATCACCTGGTATCAGTCTAAGCCAAGTCAAGTGTAAAATGTAGAAATGAGATGCTTTATTTTGCTAACCTCTCTGGAGCTACTGAAAGTGAGAGGAAGAGGCAGCCTTCCCCAGAGCTTAAAGATTAAAAAAGTGTATGTAAATAAAAGTGTGAAGGACTTGTGAAAGGGAGATTAGGGTGAGTCAAGCATCGTGCATGGAGATCCATGTGTGCATAAGTATATGTGATTAGAATATGTGATTCTCATTCTTTGTCCCTTCCTTAGATTTTATATTTAAAATAAATAATAACAGTCTATCTTTTGGAGATACAATTTAGACTCATAAGATCTAGATATTTCACATTCAATAATACCTACTTTTTTCCCCATTAGATGCTATATAGAATTACCTAATTAAAATATCACAGTTTATATAACGTGTAATCACTTAAGAGTTGTTAATGTTTGAGAATAATTTGTTTTAACTTGATGCTTATGTTAGTATCCCGATGTGGCAGGCAGGAAAAAAAATTTCTTTAATACTATCTTCATAGCTAAATATTTAATATTCACTCTAATGAAGATCTTCTTACAAGGTATGTTATGACTGATTGCCAGACCAGTGTCCTTTACTTTTTGATAATCACATTGCTTGAGAGATATCAAGTGATTTTGTACATTTCTGCAATGTTTCTATAATTTGAAAGTTTGGATGATGTTGAAGGATATTTTATTCATTCATTCATGTGGGAGAAAACTTGGTACAGTCATTTTGACTCTGTGTCAAATAAGCACCAATATCATACCATTCTTTCACTTAAAAAGAAAACAGGTTTCGAGTCTTCTTTGGCTCTTTATTTTCCTTTCCTACCTGTGTTTCCAGTCTTTCTTTAAGATGTTTGTCCAATCTCCCTCCTCTTCTCTCACTGCCCTGCCCGGAGTCTCCTACCTAACTTACTAGGGCATCTTCTTATTTGTTCCAGGTCATTCTTCTCTGTGAAGTAACAATGTTCCTTTGAAAATATGCGGGGGGACACGCACACACAAACATGGAATTTATTTATAAAAAATTGTGTATTTAATCTTACATGTTTAAACTTCAGTCACCTTCGAAGTGCTCTTTGTTTGAAGCAATACTCCTATTGAGACACTTTGTTTACTGCTCAAAACAGTGTTTGAACTTGTTGATTTTGATGCCTTTGAGGGCTTCTGCCATTTTTTTTGTTTCACCTCTTCCACACTGGCACAACATTCTCCTTTGAGGATTTTTTTCATCTGGAGAAACAAACAAGTCGCCTGACGTGAGATTGGGTGAGTAGGGAGGGTGGGGCACAGGGGTCATGCCGTGATTTGGTCAAAAACTGCTGAACTCTCAGTGTGGTGTGGGCAGGTGCACTGTCATGCCGCACGTTGTCTGTGTAAATCACCCACCATGAAATGGGCAAAAGCATTGAAAGAGTTTCCAAAGAAAATTCACTGAAGCTAAATGCAGCTTCTTGCAATAACACCACCTGGTACACTGATGCAAGTGGGTTCCTAGAACACTCACCTAGTAGGGGAAACCTGTGCTATAAGGGGCCCACCCTCCAGAAGATAATATTTTTGGGGGGTGGGTCCTGGACCTTTGCATATCTCATCATACCACATACCTATTTAGCAATATTAGTGATTTACCATTTTGAATAAAATGCAAGGATAGCCCTAGCAGAGCACGAGGAAACTCAACAACCTTCTTTTCTGACCTTATTCTTGCATATATAATCCATTCTGGACCAGAGTTAGGACCTCAGATACATGATACCATTTCATGCCTCCATGCACTGACATGCCATCCCCTTCACTGGAATGTTTTCGTCAGCCCTACCCCATTTCTTGATAGGCAAAAGCCAATCATTTTAAAATTCAGATTAAATATCAATTCCTCAGTCAAGATCCTTCCCTTAGATATGGGCTCTTATAACACAACACTTTATGCATTTATAGTTTCTGGACACTTGCGTTATTTGGTATACTTGTAAGCTCTTAAACACCTCATCTTATTTATTTTCCTACCACCATAGCTCCCAGAACAATGACTATAATGTTGAATCTGCTTAAAAAGTGTTTTACAAAATGAACTGTATCTGAGGTTTTGAGTTGATCCATTCACCCCTAATTGCACTAAATTATATTTTCCACCAAAAATCTTTATAGCAATTGAAAAATAATCTAATTGTCTTATATACAGCCCTTCTGTCCTTAACCTCTATGGTTTAAATTGGGAAGAAATCAGTTTGTTCCTTTAGGCCAATGATATAGTACTCAATTGAGTCAGTGCTTCTTCCCAGCATGTTATCATTGGCTATAGTGTTGATCTGTTGATCTTGTCCAAGAAAATGTTAGTTTTTGTGTATAAAAATACATTGCTATGCACCCTGTCTTCCCAAACTGTTTTGAGCAACTACTTATAATGATTTAATTTGCAGGACTATGTGCCTAATAAGCTTTCTGTTTAAAATCCTAGCACTGAGCTTTGTAAGAGCGACGTGGTCTACATGCAAACTCTCTGCAAACAGCATCTGAATGACAGCAGAGATACACATTAGGAGCTGCCAGACTTGTGTTTGTTGTGGCTGCCTGGTTAGCTGCTGCTTGAACAGCTGAAGTATGAGAGTATTGATCAATTAGTGCCAACTTAAACAAGGAGTACGCCAACCAAAAGGGAAACCAGAGTTGTATGCAAAGCTGGGTTGGCAAATTTTGCCTGGGATAGGTAGTGAGGGGGTTGGACAAGCTATTTAATATAAAGGCACCAGTGAACCTTAAGAAATGCATCATAATTTATGCAATTGTATATGTATTTAATAAAATGGAGGGGAAGAAAGGGTTTGTTTTAACCCAAAGGACAGTGCCTTCATATATAAAGCAGAATGGGCAATGAAGATACTTGTAGTTCAATCTAAAACCTAGTTTTGTACTGTCCAATCTAAGTGAATAATTGTCATAATTCATTTATTGCATTGTGTATGAATGGAGAACACTTTTAATTTAAAGCTATTAACTCAGTTTTATAACAATTACTTTATGAGTTTTGTAACAATGATGTTGGATCTTAAATCTGGCTCACAGGAATGACTTCAATAATAATATATTTAAAATAATATATGTGGATGATTCACAAAATCAAAGTTGTTTACATTAAGTTTGCTTCTATATTAGTCAGGGAAGCTTCAAGAGAACCTTCTAGAAACCACTCAAAAATGTATAAGAGCCCTGGAGTGAAAAAGTGAGAAACGCCCGGATGTATTCCTATTAGGACTGTGTTCTCTGGAAGAGCTTGTTCTAGAAACTCATCTGGTCACTCAGAGGAACATACCCTCACTGAAGAAATAGAATTCTCTAGTTTCAGAATTCTTTTGATAACACTACCTGTAGGGACATGTGCGTGTCTGTGTGTGACGTGTGTGCGTGTGAAACCGGAAATATAATAAGGACATGAATATATATCAATGAGGAGAGAATTATAAAACTCATTCTATGGATTTCAGCACAAGCATAGAATATATATATATTTAAAACTACAAATGATATGTAGTACAAGTGCTGTGTTAATTTTATGTCCTGTAAGACAGAAACTAGTTACAACCAAAAACCTCAACCGTGTATGTTTAAGGCGATCACGTATGTCCAGTCCAATTTTGATTCCTTGCTTCCTGGGTTTCTTCTGTCTCTCTCCATGGCCCACCTTCGCTGATCTTGTGTCTGTACTAAAAAGTGGCTCTCTTGAGTTGACCTCTTAATACAATTTGCAAAAAGTGTTCAAACTTGCTACCAGCAATTGTGCAAAAATCTCCTGAAAATCTGGGATCATTCTATGTGTGTCTGTGAAGGACCTGCTTTTCTTCCTTTGGTCTCTGCAGTGTGCTGGCCACCAGATACCTGTCCCGCATAGAACAGAGCTTGTCTTCCTACCGGCATGGCTCTTTCTGAATTTGAGGAAGTGAGACTTCCCTGTGTCCTCTGGTGATGAAAAGGTTTGATACTCTGATCTTTCAGACGGGAGAGCTACCTCCTGATTGCGTTCTGTGCTAAAGGAGGATCCGTGTTTGGGCTGAAATATGAATGATATAATACTTCCTATTTTACATTATTAACTATACATCCTGGCCTCAGAAAGCAACA
The DNA here is from genome assembly GCA_004026885.1 of Lyroderma lyra. NCBI lineage: Eukaryota > Metazoa > Chordata > Mammalia > Chiroptera > Megadermatidae > Lyroderma > Lyroderma lyra. Next base: position 50,641 of record PVJL010002747.1, read on the forward strand.
GTTTGACTATTTCTCATCAATTAATATGAAATCATCTATAACAGAATAAAAGATAGTGGCCACAGCCATATTCATGTTAAAGGAATCTTATGTAGATTATCCTACTGGTTCAGAAATCCGATCATGTATTCTCTTTCTGAAACTGTCTCGCAGTGTGATTTATGAAAGTATCAGTTCCATCCTTGATATTAGTCAATATTAAGGAGCTTAATTAAGGATGACCATTTCAGGCTTTCTGAGAAATCCATTACAGTTTTCAAACCATTACTCTTTTAACTTCTTCATCCTATTTACAATTTCTCCTAGTGTTTGGATAATCATTGGATTAAGATAACTACTCATAATATAGGAAGTTAATACCATTTACTTATTCCCTTTTTAGTTTTCATACTATTTTTCTATAATATTCCTTACTGTAATACTTAACCCTATCTACATAATCTCAAAGCAATAGACAATGTACATGATAAAATTACCCAGAAAATTCTTTTCTACAACTAAACAATAAAGTGTACAAGTAATGATGCGAATGCCTGGGTAATAGAATATAAATTGAAGGCTAAATGGTGATAGAAATGCATTTTGTGTTTGCATTTTTTTCTTTTTCTTCACAGTGAAGCGAGGCAAAGTGATATAGGCGATAGAAGGCCCATTAACTGGCATGCAAAATTGCTGAAGCAATGTAGTTCAGCAGAGACCAAAGACGTGAAATGAGAGTGAGGAAGCAGTTTTGATAATTAGAATGAGTCAAAAGCAATCTCCTGCCTGCTTTAGCTTGCAAAGATGACAGGGGAAGGAAAATATTCTTTTCTTCTGAGACAGAAACAGGGCATCAGTCAAAATGATAAGAGATGTCAGTATCGTATTCCTCTGAGTCAGGTACCATGAAGCTAAGCATCTGAGACAAGAGTTTCTCATCTTTTCCTTTGCTTCAGTTTTACTTTGGGCTTTGGGGTAATAAATCTCATATCAATATATATCTAAAAAATTTGCAGTTCGTCGTTGGGAGAAATAAAACTAGTTTATAATCTAGTGGGAAAAATATAGCCTTTGAAGTCAGTTAAATGAAAGACTTCTAATTTTTCTCTTTGTTAACTTAAATAAAGAATATTTTTTAAAGTGAGTATGTAAGTACCTTTCTGGTAGGGATTTTGGATGTATTTATAATTAAATATATGTAAAAATGTCTTTGCATGGAATTGCTTGATTAACAAATGATTTATATTAGTAGTTATTATTAAATCCACTGGAGAGATAACCAAAAATTTAGTAATATTTATGCTAGCAAATGAACCAGCACTTAAGTTATGCCTTAACTTACAAAATATAATATTGCTTTATTTCTTTAATTTGTTATATTTCCAAAGTAATCTGCAGAAAAGGAAATTTTATGTTACTGATGCCAGCCAAAGGAAAAACTTATCTTAAAATTAGCTTAATCTCCAAGACTGTGTTTATAGTATTAAAAGAGTAAACATCCCCTCTATTCCTGTCCTATGCTAGTAAAAACTAAATTTTTTAAATAAAATTTTGGTTAATAGAGACCTTTGAAAAAAAAGTAATGAGAAAAATGAAGAATTCATCTGATATATACTGACATTCTAAAAAGAGAGCTATGAACACAGTGACTGCAATGGGGAACATCCAGTACAAACAAAAAAATGTATATACACTGTCTCATTACATGAAAAAGAGAGGCAAGGAGTGTCAAGTAAATGAAGAATCCTCTTACCTCCTTTAACTGCTAGTTCAGTGATTCAGTGTGTGTGCTACATGGATTTCCCACCACCCTAGTGCAAGTTCTCCAAGAAACAACATCCTACTTCTTGTGATTCCTCAAAAAAAGTAGGATGTCTACCTCACAGCCAGAAGGATAGGGCTCACAATTGTTATATTTATTGGAGAGGAAGTTCACTGAGATAATATTTGTAAAATGTTTAGAACATCACTGACACAAAGTAACTGTGCAATTAAGTTGTAGATATAATGTATTGGCATTGACTAGCATCGGTGATTCATTTGCTTTTTTTACAAATGTATAGTGAACCGCATATGCATTAGTCGTATAAGAAAGAATAAACTCTGTCAGTCTGTTTTTGTTGTTGCCATGCAACAAACCACCCCAAGACACGGTGGTTTAAGACAATACGCATTTACGAGCTGTTGGGTGGTTCTCATCTGGGTGAGACGTTCGTGGTGGGCTCACTTCCCTTCTGTGGTCCACTGTGGGGTATTTGGGATTGATTTGCTGACTTTGGCCAGATTCTTTTATTTGTCCTCTGTTGGGACATCAAGGTGATTCTGTCCTAGCAGGCTACCTCGGGCTTAGCCTTATGAAATGGTAGAAATAAAACAAGAGCACAACACCCAAAGGTTGGAGCTGTGGTTTCCATTCTGCTCCATCAGCCAAAGCAAGTCCCAAGTCCAAAGCAATTCCTAAGGCCTGATTTAAATTGAGAAGGAAAAGCCTTCACCACATCACGGGAGAAATTCCAAAGTCACACTACAAAACAAGCTTTGATACACGGAAGGGAGAATTATGGACATTTTAGCAATTTACTATGGAAACTATCCTAACAGAATCATTGATAAGTCTGTAAAATATCTTCAACCACTTTTATTAATGTAAGATTGTTAACCTTTTCCCCTATGAAACAAAACAATGCAAAAAACAAATTGAATCATGAGAAAAAGGTGATCAAACATATAACACAGTAAGACAAATTGGTTGTTACAATGTTACATGATGGAGATTTAGTTATTTAAAGGGGAAAATAGCATAATGGATATTATCTGACTCCTACTTCTAGGTTTAAACCTATTTGTTTTTTAATATGCAGAGGACAGAACAGTATCTATGTTCATTGTTTTCTGCTTCTTACAAGTGTAGCAATTTCAAGGACTTGTCCCTGGCAGTCCTAACCAAATTGGTAGTCCCCTAGTTTAAAATCTTGGATGATAGGGTTTGCTTTCCCAAATATGTGTTATTAAATAGCAATTATGAGTACTCTGCCCTGCCCCACAGATATTGACACTGGTACATTCAGTGTTTCATCTGATATAGGTAATCTAAGTGATGGATTCATAATCTATTTCTCTATAAATCAGGCAGAGTTTATCACAGTCTTACCTTGGACTTGTTGGCAGCCATTCTTAAGTCTCAGCTTTAAATATAAACGGACTGGTGACAAAGAAAATGTGTTTTCCAACTGAAGGCTCAATATAATTAATCAGAATTGGAGAATAGAATAGAAGAATCACTGTAAGAATAGCATATGCTATTGAACACTCAAAGCATACCTGGCTGCCTAGCCTGTTCGAAGTTTGTTCCATGCATTATATATTTACTTTAATGTCCACAACAAGTATGACAGGTAGTTACTAATTTTAGTCTAGTTTGCAGCTGAGGAAACTGAGGCAAATGTATTAAAAATTTAATAAAGCCATATAACTCATTGGTGAAACTGTGATTCCAACACAGACTCTCTGACTCTGAAGTGACATCACTTTCACCATATCCCCATGCAAATAATGAACCACTTGAGAAACCAATCGTTTGCTATTGATTATGTAGTATTTCTCTCTCAAGATAACCGATGCCAGATATTTATGTGTGACCAAGATTAAGTTCAATTACTGGCTCTCTATTGCCATTGAAGTTAGCCATGCCTGGAAAGTTAAGACCAAATATAGAGTGTAGAATGTGTAGATTTGACTAGGCTGTTTAGTGGAAAGAGAAGAAAAGGCTAATTAAATGTCTGATGTCTTCTTACACGTTTTAGATTGTGTTAATGACTTGCTGGCAATCCTTATGCTTTGTCATCTTTTCCTGAAAAGCATTTGCAGAAGTTTTATTTGTTCAATTATGGAAACTAAAAGATCTAAAATGTTCCATGAGTTGTAAAATAAGTTTTGCTGATAAAGCTGAAAGATTTACTACTAGTTTATCATCTCATATACACCACAGAAGACATTGGTGAGAGAAATTCATTGGTTTGACCAAGCAATCCATGGCTTTGCATATCAGAGAACAAATCTTAAAATTTAGCATGCCAAAAATAACTAAACATCATCTAAATGTCAAGTTTACGTTAATGTAGGAAATGTTGCCGTAACATGTTTAAAGATATTATTAAATTTATATCTGCATTTATCAACAGAATTCCATATTGAAACTTGCATTACAGATATCATAGAATTTCCATGTGGTCTCTGTGGTTGATTTTCAGTTTCAGTGATTTCATAAAGACTTAGTTCTAAAATATATGATTTATATTTAGTCTAGAACATTAACTTATTCTTACAAGTTACAAACAAATATTCTCAATGTGCCTTATTAGTGGCCTAAAGCATACTCCATAATTTGCAGTATAAAACAATATTTAAGCAGAAGTCTAATGTTTTGAGTAATTGACTATCTCAAACAATATAGATATTTATCCAACTTTCCATGTGTGGATGTAGTCTCCACTTATGATAAAACAAGCAAACAAACAAGAATAACAACAACTCCACTTCGAGGTACACATGTGTGAAACTCAATATTGTCTAACAATAAGCAATTTTGTGTTATAGATACCTTAAGAGCAAGTAGTGAAAAATAAGGCACTTCCCAACCCTGATGTACCTTATAATAATTAATTCAAAATCTCACCTCTATCAAATCATTACTGCAAAGGGTTATAGGTTTTATGTTTTGCTCTTGTGCTCTAAACGATTGGCTTTAACTTTGTGTTTAGAATGCGTGGACTCAGGACATAGATTGAATTCAGATTCAGGGTAGGGCACTTAATAGCACAGGGATTTGGGCAAGTGGCTTAGCCTTTTGGTGATTTATCTTTAAAATGAGGATAGGAAATTAAATAGGTTAGTAATTAAATCATTTAGGGCCATGGCTGGTAATAAGCATTCTGTAAACATTTCCATTGTAAATTCTAGAAGTCTAGAAGTCTAGTATGGGGACAGATGTTAGCTGAGATATTTATTTTTTGAAGTTTCTTTAAATCCCTTGTGGCTGCCTTTTTATATACCAGCCTGCAAATGAAAACCTTAGCTCAATTGACTAAACTGATTAGGTTTGGTGACTGTGTGTGTCTTTCCTTGAGCAGGTATGCTTTAGTTGCTAGGATGTGGTACAGGAAACTTACAGAAATTTCATTATTCTAAAAATCACTTATTCATCATTTTGAAGACCTGTGTCCAGAGTTGTGTCCGATCTAAATATTTACCTTGAACTTTAAGTTCCATGAAAGTAGCGCTGGTATATTTGATTTGTACCATGATTTGCATGTCCATACAAGCCATCCTTAGAGAAGAAAATGTAATATTAAGTAATTATTACTAAGAACCTAAGCCATTGGAGCCGCTGCTTATGGTCTTTCCTGAGGCAAAGCACTTTTAGATGAGAATCTATCCTTGGTATCTTTATCAATACTGTACGTGCAGTTGATGTGACATGTTGCAAGCTCTCAGGAAGAGCAGAAGTCTCAAATCCATGAGGCCGGCACTCTCGGTTGTGTATTGTGTTTAAAATAAATTGTTTCGGTTCTCTGCGGGATTGTTTCCTGTTAAGAACTTCATAATTAAAAACAGCAACTGGAGTGGAATTATAATGCAGGTATTTTGACAATGTGGGCACCTGGTATATTATCTTGAAATAAATTGACCTATGGTTTTTACCGATATTGTTCTTTCTAGGCACGATTTGCATAACTACAGAGAATTAGTCCCTTTGCCCATCCTTTTGAAAAGAGCAGAGGGTATTTAGTAGAGAGGAGATAATTATGCTATTTGGGATAATAGTTAGATTTACTGTCTAGGACTGCTATTCTTTACACTACATGAATTTCAGTATAATTGCTCAGATCCTGTTTAGATGAAAGCTGATTCATTTTTTCAGGTTTTTCCTTTATGATCCATTTTTATTCTTATTGTTAATTTTTTAAGCAAGCAGGTCTAACATTGCAAGCCAAAATACTTTTGAATATTAAAGATAACCTTCCTTTGTCTGTATTTAAAAGTTGTTTATTGGAAAATACTTGAATTGTCAAAGAAAAAATTTTGTTCAAATGATTATCGCCTTTTTTGGTCCACAATTTAATTACATTGTCTGTCATTGTATAATATTTATGAAATAAACTTTTTAAAGTCCATTTTTTGTACAGAATATTTGGTAAATATATATATATATATGTGTATAAATATATATACATATATACATATATACACATATATATATGTGTATAAATATATACACACACACACACATATATATGCTGTTTGGAAAAAATTCAGCCATAAATGCCTCTATTTTTCATATTGCATGGCTGAATGCTTTCCAAACAGCCCATATATATAAATTCCATCTTTGGAGAGAATCAAAATCAAGTGACAAGCTGAAGGTATTATCTATGAACTTTCTGTTAAGAGACAACCATAGAATAATTGTAATATTAAATAAAGTTAAATGTACGTTGTTACATTTTAATTGCAGTGATGCTTATGTATTCTATGAGTATGTTAAATACTTTACTTAACCAGAATAAATCTTTATCCAGGGAAACATGTTACATATTGCTTCCTCCTCTCCTACATAAATAATTAGCTATTTTTACTTTTTGTGAGTGACATAGAGAAGTTAAAAATTAAGTATTTTATGGCTTATCCTGTACATTATCCATTTATAGTATCATACTGCATAAGCAAAAGCAAAATCTTACTTAAATACAGTAGGTTTATTTTAATCTGTGTAGTTTTAAGAATTATCTTTAATATGTTTTTAGATATAGAACGGGATATTTTATTGAGTGTTCGCCATGTGGCTATGAGAAATTTTGCAAAATCACAAAATAACTTAGTGACAACTTGTCATATTTTAATATACCGTCAATTTATAGATGGTTTTAAAAATTTAAAAGTTAAGTATTTCCAGTACTTAATTTTAGTAAGCCTACCATTGAAATAGTTTTCATACTATTCTGACCTTATTTTTTAATTAAAAAGTTTTCTAGTCACTAGAAATGATCTCATATAATTATAAATATATTATTAGTTCTGACATTTAATTGATGCATTATTACATATTTATGTGGCATCTGTGGATAAATGATAAATCAGTATATTGAAATTATTTAAATATCCTGAATCCATCGAGATACTGCCTCCTAAGCAAATGATCATAATCCTGATATTGGCCTATAAATCACTCCAGACCTCTATTCAAAATGTTCTTCTTTTCCAATGGAACAAAATTGGGCTTGTTTTCAGGCCCAACATGAAATTGCATCATTAAAGCATAAAGTATATTGGATCTATTTTAGCAGCATTCATTTCAAAGTCAGCCACCTCATACACACACACACACACACACACACACAAACAAGAGAGAGGAGAGAAAGGAAAAAAGAGGGGCAGAGGGAGGGAGGGAGGAGAGAGAGAGAGACTTGGGCTTGTACAACTATTACAAAGCAAAATTTCTATTATTAAATCAGATCCCTTGAATAAAAATAAGTGAGAGCTATCTTTCAAAGACTCCTCTTAAAAGCATGAAATTGTTATATGGCATCCTAATTTAGCCAGTCCACAAAGCTATCTGTGATGGCAGAAAAAGGATCTTTCTTGGAATGGATGCTTCATTCTTTTTCTCCCAGTAGCTTTCTAACGTTCTTTGTCTATTTATATTCATTATTGCCGCTGAAGAACAGTGTGGTTTTTCATTACTTCATTGGCACAAGCTGCACTGATTCAGTTTTGCTGTCAGTTCTGACCCCCTTTTTTTTCCCTCCCCCACTTTCAATTACTGAAAATCTACAAACGGGAGAAACAACATACACAGTATAATGCAGTACAAAATAAATAGCACATCACAAATTAAGTTGTCATGTTTAGCTTGAATTGAACAGAATTGCATGTGTTGAACAAAGAGTACAAAGAAGCTTAAGAACAAATGGGATATTTTGATGAATTTTTTTGTCTGTAATGATTTTTTGAAGTGTGCTAAGGATTATTAGCAACCATCCAAATTTTCCCTATATTATTATTATTAAGGATGCTTTTTATTTCTTCTAAGTTATTCAATTGAGAAAGAAAAAGTAGTTTGATAAGATGATTGACATGATAACTTCACAGTTTTGTTGTGATTATGTGCCGCTATTTAGTATGAATTTTTTCTTTTCAGCTTATTTTATAATTTTCTGTGGCAAGTATGATCATCTGATGAATTTTCTTTTTAAATATTTCTTATGTTCTATATTGAAGAAGTGATATTCATTCACGATATGGAAAGCTGTAGGACTCTTGTTTTTCTTAAATTTTACTATAAGTAATAATAACAATATAATGTACTGAACTCTTTATTATGACTCATCTAACTAGGAAAAACTTCTTGAAGAATACATATTCTGTGTTTTTATTTCCTTTTGATAATCATGGATAAAAGGAAGTGATACTGAATTTTAAAGTAGTTTATCAAAAGTAATTGGATCTTACACAACAGAAAATCAGTTTAAAATATACATTTTGCCAGCTCAGAATTCATTCTGGTACCACTATTGAATTTACATGTATCCTTCTTGCAAAATGGATAAGAAAAAACACTCGTTGTATTCAAATGCCTCAGGTATGGTTTAATGCTTCTCTTTTTCTCCCCCAAAATGATATTATTTACAAAGGATGAAAGAAATAATGATATGGCCTCTTTATTCTCTTATTCCTGGGAGCTATGGAAGATATAAAAATTTCGCCCTAGGTACAATTTTAAAAAATTCCTCCAAGAACAGGTTTGGTCAGTGGAGGGGTGAGAAATAACATTAAGAGTTCTAAGCCCACTTCGTAAGTAAGTGCCTCTGACACTACAAAAGTCTGTCTTGTGCTCAAAATATCTTGCAACATCTTTGCTGAGTCCTTGTAAGTACCATTGTATCTAATACCCTTGGAGCAGTAATTCTCTAGAAAAACATGTGACATCTTTGATTTATCAAAAGTGGATTTGGTTATAAAAAGGTCCATAAACATTGTTCACAACTTTTCTGGCTGTTATAGGCAGTAAACAAAATACTGTTTTTATGAGCATTTTGTGTTTCATAGACACTTGTAACACCATGAAAGCCTAGCAGCACAGCAAACATTTCAGCTAGGCTATATCCGTGTCATTGCTCTACATGAGAGGTGGCTGAGGTAGACGGTTCTGTCCTGCTCATTTATGTGGCGTTTCCAATGGGCTTGGCACCATGGTTTGCACAAGTTTACAGAACTGCTTAAGAAACTCCATACAGCTCATGACTTTGTCATTCCTGAAACAAATCTTGTCCCTTACTCATTTTGCTCAGTATAGTTTCAAATATCATTTTAATAGAGGAGTCCAAATAGGACCTTTTTTTCCAAATAGGATTTTTAAAAGTGTGTCTTGATACTATTGTAAAATATGTAAACCAAGGTAAGTGTGAGTAGCAATGGTAACTCATAAATTATATAGCATTCTGACTGAAAATCTGTGAATTTTATATAATGTGTTTTAAAATTTTAAGCAATTAGGGAAATGTAAAAGTTATGTGAAGTCTGTATGGGGTAGAAAGTCAGTAAACCAATTTACTTGGACTAAACTCATATGTGGTGTCATAGGTTTCAACTCAATTTTGTGACGGATGATACTTGTTAAAACTGTTTATTTCCTCTAGTACCTTTGAACACTGAGCTTTTCATTGAGTAACACTCAAGACTCCAGTGTATATTTCAGGAATTTGACAGAAGAATCAGAAGTATTTTGATGCTGAGACATAGTTAATATTTTAGTATTAGTTAATTCATTTATTCCACAATTATTCATAATGTATTTAAAATGTGCCAAGCAATTTTCTAGGAAGGATATTTATGAAGCGGATGTGTGTGTATGTGTGTGTGTGTGTGTGTGTGTGTGTGTATAAAATTCCTGCTAGTGTATTAGCTTTATAATTATAATGCTTAAAACATAAATTTTCCAGTTTGAATGAGACTGTAGTGTTTCTCCATAGAATGACAGATGGAGATAAGTGGCTAAAATTTATGAGAAAAAAAAATTGTTCTCACCATAATTAAGGCTGGAAAACTGGTTTCATCTTTTATCCAGTGCTGAGTGATGTTTGGAAGGGCCTAGAAGTAGAGGCCAGCTTCTGCAGGGAAGGGTACGTAGGGATAGTATCAATGGTGTCTGTTGTGAGTGTGGGTGGGGACTGTTACGGGCCCAGGTTGCCATTTACTAATCTCAAGCTTAATGACCAAAGCTTAGTTTTATTTTTGTATTCTTCCTTGAACATTCTGCACAATATTTTGTACATCTCTTATGAAAGTCATTGATTTCTAACGGATTAAATTTGCAAGTACACTCACCTCCCTTGGGGAGATTCTCTGCACGGTGGAGCAAGATGCATGTTTAAATTAACCTCTTGGTAGGAGATACCCAGGAACTATCTGTTGAATAGGTAACTGAGCACTGAATTCTGCATTGGAGGAAGATAACCCCTCAAAAACGAATAAAAACCCACCATGCTCTTTCACATCCATGGCCACCACTGCAAGAAAGTAGCAAAGCTTGTGTGAATTCTGATGAGAGCACCGCCTTGTTGTAGCCCTCGGATTCACTTGGAAAGGAAATTGAAATCCACCACTGGGAACACTTTAAATCCTCTACTAATTTTAGCTCATTAGTTGTTCTTCTTTAGGAACAATAAACAATTCTCAAGTAATTTGGAAGTTTTTTTTTTTCTTCCTGGGAAGCTAATCCATTATATTACCAGTTTAAACAGGATTTTAGTTGAAATCATGGTTAGAGTTCAGTAACCCCTTAAAAAAAAAACCAAAAAACCAAAAACAAAAACAAAAAAGAACAGAACACAGGATGTCAACCTGAGTAGTATCCAATTTAAAATTTATTTTCTGAGTGTTTTGCCCTCAACTTAAAGCTATAATTTGGGGACTGATGGTGCAAATGAACAAGAGTTAAAGATACAGAGGGGCCACATAAGGACCTTCTGGCCGATAGGAGTATTTATTTAAAATACTTAAAGCACCAAAATTAGAAACAGCTTAAAGTATATGTTCTTTAACACAGTAAAAAGACGAAAAGACTGGGTAAAAGCATCCAGAAAACCCTATTTTAGATTGGTACTCGAGTATTAAACTAAAAAACAGGAAATAAAAGAAAGGAAACCTATAAATATTCTTATATATTTAGCTTCTGTTGGCTTACTCCTTTTTTAATCACTAGAATGCTACTAAAAATCTTTCTGAAATTCAGGGTAGATAATATAAAAGTTCAAGTGTTCTGTGTCATTAATCTACTTTTTTTTTTCTTAATGCAAGTTTTTGTTTCTTGCTGGGTCCATAGTTTCTCATTAACTTGTCTACAATGTTCCAGTTTTAGATTCATTTAATATATTTTCTATTTTAATGATAGGGAATGATTGATCAACTCACTCACTCTCTGTTACTTTTCATGCCTGGGTGCTCATATCCTGTAGAGTTACTTTTCAAATTACGTTTTAGTCTTATATTACAGCCCTCACATCCAGGTGAAAAAGGAAGGGGAGTGACAGTTCTAACAGCTCCTACGAGCTCTAACTCAGATTAATCTGTCATAAATCTGAAACCATTAAGAGTCAATGTTTACAATTAATCCATATTCTATACCTTAAAACAGAACTGAAAATTGGCATTAAGTTAATGGTAACTAACAGTTCTGACACAAGTCACACATCAAGTTGAGAGACTCATTATATTTGTGCTTTGTTTCTCCTGTTATTTTTTCTTTTCATTTTCTTCTTCATACTCTCCTTTTTCCGTTTTCCTTCTTTCTGTTCTTTCTTCTCTTCCCCTCTACCTTTCCTTCCTCCTCTCCTCCCATCCTCCTTCCTCCTTTTTGTTCTCTCCCTCTTCCTCTTTCATTTCCTTTCATCTTTTCTAACTTTCCTACCATATTCTTTCCTTTCAGGCTTTTCTCCATTCTATTTTTTCTGTGTATGTTTTTTAATCTTGTGGTGTGTTTAACCACATGTTCACTAAAAATTAGTTAGGTGTCATGGAAAGAATAAATGACAAAAATCAAGATCCAGCCTTCTCTTCTTTCTTCCTTCTTTATTTCCTTTCTTAAACACAAGCTTATTGCAAACTTCCTATGCGCGTGTCTAGGAATTTGAGGTGCAGAATCCTATTCACTCCTCACAACATCCCTATGAGTAGGGGGGTTGTAGCTAAGCAAGGTTAATCAGTTTGTATGAGCACCTACGAGGTCTGGCAATTAAGTTTGTGAACTCATCCTAGGAAATATACTACATACCTCATTGCTGAGTATCACTATGGTCACCCTTGGGAAGCTATGCCCCAATGCCAGAGTCTAGTCCACCCTTCAAAGAAATTTTGGGATGCTTTTTCTGGAATGGCCATCAGAGCTGTTGTCATATGACCCTTGATGTTCTGAATGTCATCAAAATGTCTTCCTTTCATTGTTTCCTTTATCTTCAGATAAACAAAAAAGTCACTGGGGGCCAGATCAGGTGAGTAGGGAGGGTGTTCCAATACAGTTATTTGTTCACTGGCTAAAAACTCCTTCACAGACAGTGCTGTGTGAGCTGGTTGGTGCATTGTCGTGAGGTGAGAGCCATTGAGTTGTTGTTGGGAAGTTCAGGTTGTTGTCATCTAACTTACTCATGCAACCTTTTCAGCACTTCCAAATAGTAAACTTGGTTGGCTGTCCAGCTGGTACAAATTCCTAATGAACAATCCTAATGAACATTGTTTTGACTCTTGATTTGGACTGACAAAATTTTTGGTTATAGAGAACTAGCTGACTTCTATTGTGCACTTTGATGCTTTATTTCAGGGTCATATTGGTACACCCATGTTTTATCACCAGTGATAACATGGCCCAAAACATCATCTTGCCTCTCCAAAATTTTTTGGCCAACTTTAACTCTACTTTGCTTTTGTTCATCATTGAGCTCCTTTGGGACCATTTTTGCACACACCTTTCTCATGCCAAGATTTTCAGTTAAGATTTCCCTAATTGTTTCCCTGTCAATGTTTACTTGGTCTGCTATGTTTCTCACAGCCAGCCAATGATTTTGACGCATAATTTGATGAATTTTTGCAATGTTTTCATCAGGTCTGCTCATTACTGGCCACCCTGACCTGTCTTCATTAGTGATGCTTTGACTACCTTCAGAAAACCATTTAATCCATTTGTACACTGCTGTTTTCTTCATGGCTTTATCCCCATAAACTTGTACTAACATGGCCTTGATTTTACTTCCATTCTTGCCAAGTTTAATAAGCAATGTAATGTTTACTCGTTGCTCTAATTCAAGCTCTGACATTCTTGTGACAGCACACAAAAACACACAACAACAATAATGAATGTCACTGGGCAAGACAGCGCCACACAGCGACGCAAACACAGCTGTGAGACACAGATGTACCAAGGTTATGACACCTTACTGAGTTGTTCGTACAGAGCTGCCAACGTCAGTGCACAGTGGTAGGTTCGCAAACTTAATTGTCAGTTCTCGTATAGTAAGTGTCTACTCCAGGATCCCCAGCTAAATTCTTCATACCTCATTCACTTTCTAGATTCTTTTTCAGACAAATCACTTAACAGTGAGCTCACCAACACTTGCTGGTTCTCTTCTCATTCTGCAGAAACGAGTCCCCAAATTGTGGCAGGCACACTGAATAATCCGTTCTGATGATGAGGATGATGAGGATGACTTACACTTATGTAACCCTCCATAGTGTCTGAAGCTATTCTTACCATTTTGCATGGATAAATGCCATTCATAATGACAGCTTAGCTATTTATCTTAATGAATGTTGTTGTGCTCGGTATAGTTAGCACACGGTCAATGTTAAGATAAAGAGATGTCTTTGGGTTATGATGTCCTTTGCACATTTTGCCCTAATTTTTATGTCCAGGTACTGGAAGAGGAAAAAAGACATTTTCAACCAAACTCATTTCAGGTTGAATAAAATGTTTATTTAAGAAAAATCTTGAGGAGAGAAGACAGCATATATATCAATTAGCAGGCTATCTATTTTTCCTAATATAACAGAAGAGCACTAGGAAGGAAGGAAGAGTGGGAGGAAAATATTGGTGCCTGTGATTTGCTTCCTTAACTGTAAAGGAACAAATTAGAAGGTCTGTCATCTGTAAATGATTGCTCAAAAATTCAGGAATAATTTATTTATTTAATGCTGATATCGCTGGTTTATAGCAAGCCATAGTATGTATCTTTTGTGGATGCTTAGTCATTTGAGATAGTTTATCTCTGTGGACTTTATATGTCACTGAATCTTTAAAAACACACTCAGAAAAATGTGATTACTAGTTAAGAACATGTAGTTGTTGTTAGTTTTTCTTTTATACAGAAAAACGCTTACAAACTCCAAATAGGAACAGCACGGACTGCTTTGTGGTAACAATGATCAGGAGAAGGAGGAAGACAAGTCTCCCATAAAAAAAAAAAAAAAGAAATCATTTACTTTAAGTTACTCCAACTTAGTTTGAAATAACCTATTTGAAAGTGGCTTGGTACTTCATATGTAAGTAGTTCCATTTTGTAAGAATTAAAAAAAAAAAAAATGTGGATCTCTTTATTTTTCTACAAGATACCAAATTTAGTTATATCTTTCCCAGCAGGAGAGAAGTTTAGAGTGCTTCTCCTTCATGGTTGGTAGCCCTGGGGTTAAATATTCAATAGGGTAATTATTATTACATCTGAATTACTATTTATTCAGAAGTAGTTTTTTAACTCAAAGCCAGTCTGATACTATTTTAGACTAATCCTCCCTAACTATCTGGACACACCGGAAGCAGCGTATTTTCATTTACTGGTTTACTGTATTCATGAATAATGTATAACTAGTCATACTTCCCAGATCATCCGAATCCTCAAGCAGACTGTAAGTCGAAATGCATTCAATCCTGCCAAATCCCTGTGTGTTCTTTGGAAGCCATATAGGCATATCATGGGCAGATAATTAGTCCTTATTTTGACTGGACAACATTTTTAATAGTTAAATGACACTTCTTAATACAGTCTAAAGGACAAAGGAATCCCTTAAGCCATTGCTAGCTTTCATTCAGAGAGGAAAGTTCTCCTTGACAGTTACTTTAAAAGACAAGTCGTCTCAAGATATTTGTTTTCCCTTTTGAATTCTCCTGCTTTTGCACTTCAGCTCTGCATTATTTAGGCCGATTAACATGCAGAGCAGGAAGCTGTTTCTTAACTTTTCCCCCTTCTTTTTGAAGGTAATTTAATGCACATTAACTGGAAGTCTGCACCTTTTATACTTTCTGATCTGTTTAAAGATTCTGTAAATTAAATTTTTTTTTTAAATGTTGATCTGCTTGCCATGTCCACCCAAGTAATAATTTATAGATTATACTGTGTTAAAGGCACATATTCTCTTTACCATTCAGTTCTATCATCGTTTCATGGCCCCATATGAAAAAAGTAAATCAAGAATTTAAGCAGTAAAAAAATTTGATTTTAAAATGTACAAACTAGTAATTATGTAAAAAGTATTTCTTTGGGGAAAATGAGAGATTATACCTAGTTAAGTAGATGACATAATATTAATTATTATTTATAGCTTTCTTTATTATATACCTGCAAGTCACAAGAGATTAAGTTTCAGTTAACTTTGAACAGCTAGTAATTATAAAATACAATATTGGGGGAAAAATCATTAACTTGTGTATGCCTAATCTTTGAAATTAAATCACTTTGTAATTTTTTCTTCTAAGCCTCTTGTAGTATGCATTTTAAAATTTTATTAATTTAAATAATTTAAAAATAAACTTAACATCAAAATATTTCTTTTTTCCCTACATTCTGGGGCTTTATTTAAAACATATGTGTGTATTTGGCACTATAACTTACAATACAAATACATGAATCTATCATTTTTCTTATGTGAAAACTACTGCTTCTTGTAGTTAATTGGCAAATACTCTAAAATTTTAAAGTTTTACTCCTTTAATTTATGCTATGAAAAGAGGAAATAGAGTAACAATATATAATTTTCAGTGATTTACAATCAGTATTCTACTATTCAAATGCAAGTGTAGAAAAGTTACATAGCATTTAGAGCAATGGTAGTGATAACAGGAGAGAAATGTTGAGTGCTTTTACACGTAGACCCTGTTTCCAAGGTCTTGCTACCCATTGGCTCATTTAATCCTCAGGACTACCCAGCAAGATAGAATTAAGCAATGTGCTCAAGGGTGCATTGCCTGTAGGTGACAGACTGTGGACTCAAATCAGACTTCCTCTGTTTAGATCCCAGTGTGTTAATCACTCTGATTTACTGATTCCCTGCCGTGGAGAGAAGAGAAAGTCGAGGTTTACACAGGGCACGGTCTGGTTTTTGTCCTGCAGAACACACTTATGAAAGGGTATGAGGTATATAAGCGTGTGCACTTGGAGGCACCACTTTTTTTGCCTCATGCCCTTTTAATATGCCTAGCTTTTCCCTATTCCCACACATTAAACCTCAGTTTCATGGATTGCAACTGTAGATTCTCCAGTAAACTAAAAATTTGGGTATTCATCAACTAACCTGATTAACACAGGGAATCAAGTTGGATAAGTAGAGCCCAAGTATCGCTTTGTGCTCATTTTCTCTTGAGAAATCAGTACAGTTATCCCTCCTCCCGCCGCAATGTAACCAATCCAGTTGTGATTGTCCTACACAATCGCTTCGATGCTTTGTTTGCCGGAAATAACTGCCCATACTTCCTTTCTAGTCTTAAAGCGTTGATTTTCGCTTCTCACATTCAATGCACCAAGGAGCGGTTCTGCAGCTTTCTCTCTCGGTTCAGCCCAGCACACTGGGGTTTCCAAACAGGGCTTTTCTGTCTCTGGAATGACAATAATCCAAAACCTCAAAATTGAGGTGTCTTTTTGCCATGTGGAAATACACATAAATCTATATTGGGAAGCTGAACCTTTTTCCTTAGCTGAATATGGCTTTAATAATAGTAGACATTTGAGGCTTTTTACCAACGTGGTAATTTGCTCTCCTTATTTTGACTTGGATACAAAATTTTTTATCCCTTTTAAGAACCAACTGAAGGACAGCTGTGGAAAACAAACAAACAAACAAACAAACAAACAAACCCAAGGGGAAACGGTCACATCCCAATGTCATTCTGGCCCCCTGAAACACACACGCATGCACACACACACACACACACACACACATGCACACACACACATGTGCGCATGCACACACACACATGCACACACACACATGCACACACACACACATGCACACACACATGTGCGCATGCACACACACATGCACACGCACACACACATGCACACACACACGTGCGCATGCACACACACACATGCACACACACACATGCACACACACACATGCACACACACACGTGTGCGCACGCACACACACACCCCTTGAACTTTCATGTACCTTCCTGTTTCAGCTAAAAATGCTCAAGCTAAGACTATTGAGATTCCTACTGTATCTGACATCCAGAGACACTGCTTTTTCCAGCCATTTTCTTCTGTAAATAGGGAAATGCTTTTCTGGTTTAATTCAGTTTAGACAAAAATTATTTCTTTTTGAAATTTATGAGTTGAGTGTATAGTATATTGATGTGTTATCGATAGAGAGATAGTAGGCACAGGGGTTAAGAGCACAGCTCTAAAGTCATGTTGCTTGGGTTTACAACCTCATTCTATCACTCACTA
This sequence comes from Lyroderma lyra, assembly GCA_004026885.1. NCBI lineage: Eukaryota > Metazoa > Chordata > Mammalia > Chiroptera > Megadermatidae > Lyroderma > Lyroderma lyra. The sequence continues at coordinate 68,385 of PVJL010002747.1, forward strand.
GATGCAAACTCTTGGGTAACTCACTTGACTGTCTGTGCCTTAGTTTTCTCATCTGTGGACTGGGGGGGAATGTGGAAATTGGATGAGTTAATATATGCAAAGTTTCAGAATAGTGCCTGAAGTATCAGTATTTCTTGAATGAAAGAATATCCATTTTTAGGTTTTGTTACCAAAAGAATGGGGCCTGTCTTCCCTGAACTTGGAAGCTTCATGCTAGCTTTGTGCAGTAAAGTTCATGTCTTCTTATTTTCTCTCCAGAGTGGAATTTCTACCGAGTTCCTAAGTCCTGCCATAGCAAGTCCCAATTTCACTAGTCCTCAGCTTATTTGCAAATGAGAGAAGGCTGACAAATTAACAAGGTTCCCTCAATGGATTCACTTAAACACTCACAGATTACAATCCAATGGTTACTACAGCACACAGAAATTTTAAGTATGTCATTTAAAGAAAATTTCCAGAGCATATGCCTTAGTGATGATTTCCATTGTTACAATACTTGTAGTCTCATCTCTTTTTTGTTTCTTATTATATTTGAATTGTACAAAACAATGGCCAGGACACAAAAGCTTGCTAAAATTATTCCTTCCAGCTAGTCTTCTTTGCCTAAGAGCTGCAGAATAGCCAGTGAAACTAATTTATTGAACACATGGGAAAATCTGTTTACACCGTGAAACCTGTTTTTCTATGTGCTGCCCACTGCTGGGAAAATCAAAACTAAAAACATTAGAAAACCAAAAAAAGACAAAGAGCATGTGTAGCAGATGGTGGAGATAAATAGTTGATCATCACTGTCTGTTAATCTCACTGTACATTTTTTCTTTGAGTTGTCCCAGTCTCATAATTTTGTCACAATTATCTCTGAAATGATGCTGATCATTAAGCTCTGAGTCATGTTTTTCTTAAGTCATCTGCAGAGATGACATTCTAATTGCATTCCTGAATTTTTTACACTGTGAGTTTGTTAAGTATAGATATATTTTACTAAAAGAAAAAGGGGAAAAAAGCCTAAATGTATGTAATTTGACATTGTGACAGATTAATACTTAGGCATTAGACCAGCAGCACAATTAGGGAGTTTAAATGTGTCCTACATCTTAATGTCTACGTGACTTTAAGAAATCATATTAAGTCCTCTTTTTTAAAAGGGTCTGTTGTCATCTTGCTTATTGAAATAAGTCAAAGTCTATCAGAGGATTTAAATGGATTATGAGAAGGCTCATCACAATTACATGTAATTCTAGAAAATTGGAATCTAGGGAATTAACTGTAAATTCAGAATGTCTCAAGGTAAGAAACTGTATTTACAGTAGACTTCCTTGAGTGGTTACTGAGGATGTGACTAACTCTTATTCTTTAAGGTGTCTAATTTTTTTTTGAATAAGAATAAAATTTAGTTTTTGGAATATATTTTGAAATAACTAAAAGTAAAATTTTAAATTTATATGGCATTATGTGCATACTATCATTATATTTTGTATTAAATATGTAACTTATATAGCTTATTCAGAACAGTCAAAAATACATAGATTTCCATGTGATATGATTGGAATGATAACTTTCAATTTTTTTTTACTATGACCCAGAAGAAAAAAAATTTCATTTTATGTGGAATCCAATTATACATATAAATACAAAAACTCTCCAAAAACAATCCAGCCATAAATGCCTCGATTTTTCATATTACATGGCTGGATGCTTTCCTTGTATATATACGCATATATTAAAAAATTCAACAAAAGCTTCACCAAATAATGTGAACGTGGTGTGAACTGGTTATGACTCCCTGGATGCGTTCAACCACCACCCATTGTATTAATATAATGATCTTCAGTTTAAAAAGCACTGATCTATATTGCCCATGATCCCACCCACTTAAAGTGTACCCATCTGGTTGTTACAAAATGGAAAACAATATTTGTTGAATTGAAATAGCTTGGCACATTGCCTACAATTGTTCCTGTTAAGGTGCACCCATATTACTAATACATGTGAGAATGAGAAGAGAGCCTTTTTCCTTTTGTCTTTCCTATCCCATAGAATACTTTCCCCATGCGACTCCACATTTAAAAATTTTTCATTATGTATAAGCCATGTATAAGCAAAAATAAAATTTATTTCTCAAGTTTATTACTGGAAGATTTGTGCTGACTGCCCGCTGGAGGTCCTAACAAAAATAAAATAACTATTAAGTAGCTACCATCCCTAAGCAAAGAAGCTTAATGAATTAGTTCATATTATAGCCTTGTGATCATAAATACAGGATTTTCCCCTTAGACTTTTTCTTAACACCTACACTGACCCCTTTCCCTGCCCCAGCCTGAAGATGAGGACCGAGTTTTGTTCTATGAGATATGTCCCTGGATTGTTTCAATCAACTACATTGTTCTGTTAGAAATCAGATCTCAACTAGGGAGATTCTAGGACAGAACCTGAAAGGGGATAAGAAGAGTGACTGGTGGATGAGTTCATTCAGATCTGCACATACCAAACAAACAAACAAACAAACAAACAAAGCAAAAACCATTTCACTTTCTGTGCTTAGCTAAATACATTGCATTTTACAATGAACAAATATTATAATCCATCTACCTGTAACCATTGTGACGTTAGACATAATCATTAGGGGATGACATTCAATCTGTTTCTTTACTCTGTTTTTCTTTCTTTTTTTTTCAATTTGTATTAAATTTATAGGGGTGACATTTGTTAGTAAAATTATATAAGCTTCAAGTGTATAATTCTATAATGCATCATCTATATATTGCATTGTGTGTTCACCACCCAGAGTCAGTACTTCCGTCATCATAGGAGTATATTTGACCCCCTTTGCCATCTTCTACCAGCCCCTTTCCCCCTTTTCCCCTCTGGGAACCCCTAAACTGTTGTTTGTATCTATGGGGTTTTGTTTCTTCGTTTGTCACTTTCAGTTTTATGTCCACATATAAGTGAAGTCAAATGGTTCTCAACTTTTTCCGTCTTATTTTGTTTAGTACGATAACCTCAAGATCCACCCATATCTCAATGGCAGTATTTTACCTCTTTATGACCGAGTAGTGTGCTCCACTTTTCTTTATCCCATTGTTTATCAAAGGACACTTTGGTTGTTTCCATGTCTTGGCAACTGTAAATATTGCTTTAATGAGCATAGCGGTACATATATCTTTCTCAATAAATGTTTTCAGATTTGGGGGGTAAATACCCAGAGAGCAATTGCTGGGTCATATGGTAATTCTATTCTTAAGTTTTTGAGGACACTATATCCTGTTTTCCATAGTGCCTGTACCCATTTTCACTCCCAGCAGCTATGTATGAGGGTTCCTTTTTCTCCACATCTTTTCTAACACTTGTTATCACTTGTTTTGATAATAGTCACTTTAACAGGTATAAGGCTTCATTGTAGTTTTGATCTGTATTTCCCTAATAGCTAGTGAAGTTCAGCATTTTTTTTCATATATCTGTTGGCCATTTATTTATATGTCTTCTTGGGAGAAGTGTCTGTTCAGATCCTCTGTCCATTTTTTAATTGGATTATTTGCTTGGTGTTTTTGTTTTTGAGTTGTACATATTCTTTGTATGTTTTGAATATTAACCCGTTGTTGGAGGTGTTGTTTGCAAATATGCCTCCTTGTTTTGTTGACAGTTTCTTTTGCTGTGTAGAAGCTTTTTAGTTGAATATACTCTCATGCATTTATTTTTGTTTTTTTCTTGCCTTTGAGGTCAAATTTATAAAATCCTCTCTGAACTCAAGGTCCATAAGTTTAGTATCTATGCTTTCTTCTATGCAGTTTATTGTTTCAGGTCTTATATTTAGGTCTTTAATTCATTTTGAGTTAAGTTTACTACCATGTTTTTCATTCAGCCACTCAAAAGACACTTATTAAAAATGTGACTGACTTAGCACTAGGATCCAAGGTACATGGTTAAGTAGTTTATGACTCCAGTCCCTAGGGAGTTGCCCTTTACAGAAAAGTCACATGAATCAGGAGCAGATTTCAGCACAATGTATTAAATGCTATGATAGAGATAAAGGATGAAGACTAGAGAGGCAAAGAGAAATCAATATCAGGTTGGTTAGGTGAAATCTTAAGAAACATCCTGGAACTCCATTTTGAAGGAGTAATGGGTGATAGATAGATGGTAAGGCAAAGAATACCAAAGGGAACAACACTTCGATGTCACAAAGACCTGGATCCAACAGCAAGAGACTTTCTAGAATGACAACTACATTAGGTTTGTTGAAGTGGCAAATGGAAACACTTAATAATGCAAAGAGATAAAGGTTAAGAGGTGGGTAGGGTCCAGATGCTGAAGGGCCTTCTGTGCAAAAATATGGAGTATAAAATTTATAGTGTTTTAAACTAGGGAGAGACTTGTTATTCTACTTACTGTTCTTAAAATAATTCTACAGGTGCTTTTCATTGGACACTTTTGTGCTAATCACTAAGAGGGAAACAGACTGAACAATCAAACAAAAGTGACATTTCAGTAACAAATATCAGGAAGTGACAAAACCACCATAAATCTGACAGAGGCATCATTAGGGTCATTCCCTGGTGATTGGCTCTACTTCTTAGATGTTAAGCCAAATCCTATTTGGAAATCACACTAATCAAATTTAGAATGACTTAAAATGAGGGACACAGGAGGAAGATGTCACTCAGGAGAGTGAGTTGTTAGTACTTTCCTGAACAAAAAGGAAATTGAACTTTGTTGATTGGCCATACCCAAATAACTTGGATGCTTGTATACTAAGATTTTGTAAAATTGTTAAAAGGGCAAAATTAAAATACTTGAGTAGATGCTCAACATTTAGGTAAACATGACTCAATAGAAACTTGAAAAGTCAGTTTTTCCATTTCATTTCCTTTAATGGGTAAAAAATGGGTAGAAAGGATTAAATGCATCGAGCCCGTGCTGTCCCTCCTCTGACCAGAGAATTGGTGGGAGTGTGTATGAGGTTCCTACTGCAACTATAGCAGATTACTAGAAACGTAATGTCTTAAAACAACAAAAATTAATTCTCTTACAGTTATATAGGTCAGAAGTCTGACGTGGGTCTCCCCAAGCTGCTTTTTTTTCTCGAGACTTGAAGGCATAATGTTTGCTTTTGCAGTGTGGAGAGCCTATATGCATTCCTTGGTTTGTAGCTTAGACCTCTGTAATCTCCTGTTTTAAAATCTGTTTATTAGCAACCTTAATACCATCTGAAACCTTAATTCCCCTTTGCCATGTAGCTGAACACGTTCACAGTTTCTGGGGATTAGGGTGAAGATATCGTTACCGTGGTCCATCATCCCACCCACCAGAGAAAGGTTGTGAGAACAAATGTGAGGAAGACTCCCACAGCATCACGTGAGCATCAGAAGTGCCTCTGTGTCCCTGCAGAACAAGAAGGCATGATGCAGGCGTGAGAGGATCTCCAGAGCTTGCTTCTCTGCCCATCACAGGCTCCACAGAGGGTCAGCAACGAGACTCGGCCACTCTCCAAAAGCGACAGGAAGTAAATAAAGAAAAACATTTCAATGAGCAGTGCAAATCAATGAAGCAAACTGATCCAGAACCGCCTCATTGATCTCCCCTCCTTCGGCTGCTCATTGAGTCCTGTTTGCTAGTCATCAGAGATCATTTCCTTCCTTTTCCTTTTCCTTAACCAGCTCGGCACTCGAGCTCTTTAACACTCTTTATGTCCTAATTGTGATTAGCAATTTTAGTTTTAACTGATCAACTTATTTATCAGAGTAAGGAGCACTCACGTGGGTAGCACATACACTAAAATTTATCAGTAAAGGGCCCCCATTCCAATTATTTTAAAACTCTCTCCAGAAATGGTATTCAGCTCCTACCAAAGACTTTCAGAGCTTCACCCCTCAATAATGCTTCAAAACTCAATGTTTTCATGAAAACTTCCTAATGGGGAACAGAGAAATTCTTTGTTTTTCTCCCAAAGCATAGTAACTAATCAAATTCTATTGCAACACAGCCTGTCATTATAGGAGTCTTTCCAACCCGTTAAGATTTTCTGTATGACTTGTGAGCTATTTCTATAGTTAAGCCCCTGAAAAAAAGTTTGAGAATGTGTTTTGAAAATGGCCATATCATTCAAATAATTGTAGAGTTTCTTAGGATTCCTATACTGGAGGAGAAAAGGAATGGGTACTCTGATTTTGCCACATTTAAAAATAATTGATATATTACTTCAGTGAATTTGAATTGCTACGACTTGGCCCTCTACAAAAAGTAATCACATTATGTTATAGTTCTACTTCATACATGATTTAAACTTTAACAGAGTTCATTTTAGACAAAATAAGACATAGAATATGTAGAAAATATGTAGACCTTATATCACATTCTAGCCACTATAATTTTTCTCTTCCTTCTGAAAACATCCCCAAATATAGAATTAATCTGTTGTACTATTCAGCACATTTGCATTAAGTGTTTATATATTTAATACCAGCTACTTATTACAGGAGTTATTTTTAAGTTGTTTTCAGTTTTCCTTTTTCAATCTCTATTTGTATAGAATTGTATGTTATGTGAAGAAGAAAGATAAAATTGGCAGTGCCTTCAAGACTACAATTCAAAGAGAATATCCTAACAGTTAATAGAGCCTTTATAAATTTTTATAATAAACATCAATTCCAAAAAACAATATTAATATTTATTGTGGAATATCCTAGGCTGTCTGGAAAGTATCCAGCCACGTAATAGGAAAAATAAAGGCATTGATGACTGGATTTTTTCTGGACAGCCCTCATACATTCTATACCTTTATGGCCAATAATGAAAACTTTGAAGGTGTGAGACAAGTACTGGAAAATAACTATAAATGGACACTTGCAACTTTTTTAGTCGTACTCATCTCTTACTTTATAGTAAAACCAAAAGAAAGTGGCTAACACATTTTATTAACTTGAAAAAAATACTCTTCTGGATCATGACTGTTTTTGTATAAACTATAATTACAAGAATTAATCAATTCATCTCTCTTTTTTTGATAAGTGAATTGCTAACAATTCAAGACACTGGTTTGAAGAAAATATTGGATGTAGATTTTAGGGGAAAAAACATGTTTTTAAATTGATCAACAATCAGTTAAATCCATCTCTGAGCATTAATTTGCTATTTATACAAAGCCTCATAAGTTATTGGAGGTTTTAGATTTGGATGTTTAAATGACCTACCAAAATAATTAACATAACCAAACCTAAATTATTTTTCTTCTAAACATACTCATATGTTTCATGATTTGTTTTCTTCATTTAAAATCTTTTTGTCACTGCTTGAATGACAATTACTTTATCATATGTAAATTTCTATTTTTCAAGGACAGATGTTAAATTGTTAAATACTTCTTAAAATTTGATTCTAACACAAAAGCGAAAAACAAGTCTAAAATATAACTTTCCTTGGTGAATGTACAATGCAACATGTAGATGGTGTATTAAACAATTGTACATTTGAAACCTATATAATTTTATTAACCAATGTCACCCCAATAAATTTCATAAAAAAAGAAATAACATGATGAATGGAAATGAAAAGATAAAATACTAGAAATAATTCCCAATGACAGTAATCACAAGGAAAGAAGCTTACCAGTTAAAAGACAAAGATTGTTAGATTGCATTTTGGAAACATAATTTCGCTCTATGTTGTTTGTAAGAGAAACTTGGGAGACACAAGCGTACGTACAGGTAAAAATAATGGAGTGGAAAAATTTCCATCAGTTGATGAACGTGTGAACATTACACGGTAGATCTATACGATGGAATGTTATCCAGCGTGCTATAACCCAGGAGAACCTTAAAATCATTATGCTAAGTGGAAAGAGCCAGATACAAAAGGCCATGTATTATATGTTTCCATTTATATGAAATGCCCACAAGACAATTCACAGAGACAGGAAGTAGATTTGCCAGGTGTTAGATAAGAGCAAATGGATGATGACAGCTAATGGGTACAGTGTTTGGGGGGGGTAAATGAAAATGTGCTGGAGATAGTGGTGATGGTTGCACAACTGTATCAATATACTATAAATCACTTAACTGCACATTCAAAGGATGGATTTTTATGGTAGATGAGTTATATCTCAATAAAAAATAGGTTGAGTAAAAAAAAAAGGATATACAGGGTCTAGCACAAATAATGCCCTTTTTTATTTACAAAATCACAAGCATGTAATTCTGTAGCATAACGATATCATAACTACATTAACATAACTACTTTAAAAAGGGTGTTACTTCTGCTGGACCCTGTATATATGTATATATACCTATACATATATACACATATACATATAGATAGATAGGTATAGATAGAGATGTATGTATATCCTTTTTTTCTCTTATCCACCAGGAAGATCAAAGTATTAACTTCCAACTTTAACTCGGGTATCATGAATCCCCCTGAAATATTATGCAAATTTTGTGGGTACTTAGCAATACTTCCAGTTTTCATCAGATGATTAAAGTCTCTGACACCTGAAGTAAATCATTTGTAATATAAGAAAAGCCAAGAGATTAGAAGAAAAATCATGAACCTATGATTATTGCAGTGAAAAATAAATATGAATGGCCCCAAAAATGGAATTGGGTCTAATTTCAGTGGAATAATCAATTGCTGACTTGTGAAATAAATGCCCCCAGTCCTTTTCTGGGTTTTGTAAACTCTTTTGATCGACATTGGAGCATTTTGTCATTTCTAGCATGTCCTTCCTCTCCTACTCTGCTCCCTGAACACCCCCTTAACCACTGCCTCCAATTTTGCATGTGTGGGGAGAGAAATCAAAGTGAAGCCAGATCTATTCTGTGCATAAATTGATTATTCCCAAGAAGTCACCATACATTTTTTTTGCTGTGCTGCAGTTTTCATGTGCCAACCAGCAGATTCATGTTTGAGTTGATTCGGCCAGACTACTTGAGACATCGTGTGCAGTCTCCACTGTATAGGATAAGGCCACATTCAGGATGACAGTGGTCTAAGCCTCAGGGCAGTAAATGCTTCTTGAGATACATTCAATTGCTGTGTAACTGACTTTTGCCTAAGGTATGGAGAAAAGTCGCTGATGCTTTCAAACATGTTTAAACATTTTAATGTTGTCTTGGCATGTCAGCCTTAACTGGAGCACTCCTAAGCATAATGAAGTAAAATCCTATAATTATAGGATCAGAATTTCCAGAACTTCTTAACTGAATGTGCTTATATTTCTAAAAATGTTCTTTTAAGAGTTGCACGATAATTTTGATAATATTAGTCAGTTTCTCACCCATGATAAGGAGGCATAAAAAGAAACAGATAGACTGTTTTTGATCTCAGGCCATGGGTTGAAGCAGTTTATTTATTGCAGATAATATAATACATCTGTGCTCATTAGCTCAGTGATCTATTTCTACAGCAGTGAACTCTCCCCCAATGTAAACAGACATGCACCTACAAACATAACTTGGGCTTCAAAGAACTAAGATTTATTACTTCTTAGATTTCTGTGGATTGGCTGCTCCTTCTTCTGTTGGTTTTACCTGACTCACTCACAGGCCTGGGGGCACCTGGAGTGTTGTCTGGAGGAGGTAGACTGTGGTGGGGACAGTTGAGTCTCCTTCCCAAATAGTGTTTTATCTTCAAAGAGGCCAGATCATGTCATTTCTCAGGATGGAGATCACAGGATTCCCAGGGCTGAAGCACAAGCTGCTAGGCTTCTTGAGACCAAGTCTGGAAATAACAGTGTTACCTCTGCTACGTTCCAGTCGGGAAAGCTAGTCCAGCTCCAAGTCATGTATCCAAGATGTGGATACAATCCACATCTCGACAGTAGGAACAGTGATGTCACATGGCAAAGGGGTGTGTATAAGGAGATTAGAGACATTTCTGAGCTTACATTGCAATTTAAAACAATTGTGTGTATGTATCAGGACATCTGCATAGATCACGTGCTGAGTTATTTTTGATGAATGAAGGACGCCTGGCACTTCGGGTATCGGTCTTGCTTTTTGCCGATGCTCTTTGATTGTCAACCTCTTAGAGGAGTTGACTTAATTTTTGACATGTTTTTGAAATGGAGCTCCTTGGTGCATTGTGCCCGATGCAGGCAAAGCAAGCCAGCAACCAAATTTCTTTCAAGTGGAAGTGATTGGTTCTGAGGTCGATCTGTTTCGTTTGTGAAGATAATTTCAAATAATAAGGCATTTGCCTTTTAGTTTTGGGCAACCATAATGACACATAATGAATGAATCTTCTTTGACTTAATATTAAGTATTAGGAGCTACCTGACATAAAGTAACCAGGCTGTGGTGACTGGTGTATTTTCCTAAGTAGATGGTAGCCCTGGTACACATTGCAGCTTCTAGCAACATAAACCCATTAGTACTACTGGAAAAGTTACTCACAACACATGCCCTTTTGATTGATGATTGTTATTAATTGTGCAATAAGTTATCTGGAATCCTTGGGGCTAGATATATCTCAGAATTCAGAGTCTTTCATATTTTAGAAAAGGTAGTATCATTCATGTTTTATATATTATTTTGAAAAATCTGCAAGAGTTTAATACAGCGCCATTAATGAGACATACTATTTCCACAGTGAAACATAAATATCCATACTATGTGAACTAAATAAAGATGAAAAATACCTTTGTATTGAAGTCAGCCTTGTTGTAAATTTTTGGAAAAAAAATAACTTCTGGTTTTCCAAGATGTTTTTGATACTGAATTATGGATAAGGAATGATGCACCTCAAGTAGTTAGCATTTATTGGCAGCTTTATTGTGTGCTAAGAATTATTCTAGGTACTTTACCTAGGTTAACACATTTAATCCTAACAATAATCCTGGAAAGTTAATTCAATCTTATGCCCATTATACAGATGAGGAAATTGAAGTAAATTAGGCAACTCGTTTATAGTTATACATTTACTAAGTGACAAAGTTAGGCTTTGAACCCCGGGATCCTGGCTGCAGAGCCTGTTTCCTTAAACATTTTACATTGTACTCAGGGAAGGCGACAGAGAAAGGAATCTAATCTCTACCTCCTTAAATCTCTCCAGGGGCTGTAACCTATTATTTCCTGAACATCTCCATTACACTAGCAACCACACTACGGGCTTTATGTACATTAAACCTTTTATTCCCACAATAAATAGGAGAGTAGGTATTGTTATCTCACCTCTGAGGATCTTAGAGGCTCAAAGAAATTATATCCAAAGTCATGCAGCTGATAGATTACAGGCCCAGAATTGCACGCAGCCTTGTTGGAACCCCAAATGTCCTGTTCTTTTTGTGAGTGCCCTGCCCTTTGTCGGAAGGTCTGGATGAGACTGAAGTAAAGGGTTGGATGGATAGGCCATCGTTCTATCCTCCTTTAATTTGATTGGATCATGGGATGTTATGATAAATTAGAACACTACTTAAAAGCCCTGACTGACCCTTACTTACCTTACTGGGAATTTCCCCTTTTTATGGAAAATGTGCAACTATTTAGAAAATTGGAAATGGTTTGTCTGAGTTTATGATTTCTACCCCCTCCACGATCTGTTAAGTGCTTCTCTTTTTAGTCTTTGCAAATTTTCCATACAGGCAAAATGCAACCACCTTGACCTTACGTATGTAAAAGAGCCCAGTCCAATTTGGTGTGCACCTTTTAGAACTTATCCTCTCATATCTAAACTTTATTGGCTACAATAATAATTTTCCAAATAAAAAGTTTTGGCTGACCGACATTTCTTTCTTCTCAGTTCTATTATTTAAGTTAAAGAGACCATTTTCTGACAGCTATATTAAAATAAAGCACTCCATTTAATCATTTGCGTAAAAAGTGATATTTTCATTTGGACTAAAGGAGAAAAGGTAATATTAAAATTTGTTGGAAATTCATTGTCAATTACTTTTTTATTTATCCTTTTGTAAAACTTTTTCATAGTCCACCAAATTCACTAGAATTTAGAGATGACTCTAGAAAAAGAAGTCTTTATATAACAGGAAGTCAAGAAGTATAAAAAGAAAAAATAAATAATTTTTTAAAGGTGTCTATATGTGCTTTTTTTCTCCACCAAAGAAGAGAATATCATATTTTTTTCCTTTGCAGAATTTTGTCAAGTAATGTTAAAAATATGCTAGTGCTTGATTTTAAAGAAATAGATTGTGGGAATGATGCAAATGTCTGGGATGTCTATACATTAACTAACAACCCACTTATCAAGAAACTAAGTAATTTATATGTTCAATCAGCAAATGATGTATATAGCATTCAGTGTCTGAGCTTTTAAAAAAGAGAGAAAAGCTAATTGGAAGTAGTTTAAAACCAAATGCAATATCCTCATGCCTTCTCTCAGGAAACAGAAACATCCTGGTGTTGTGTGTTCAGCCCTGAGCTGAGGCCTGCAGCAGAGAGTGTGCCCAGGACTCCAGCAGCATGCATAACTCGGCGCAGGGACCTCTCTGCTGCTCCAGAGCTGTCTTCAGGAGTCTTAACGATTCCAGCGTGCTTCTCTGATGATGATGCCTCTAATGGTTTCGGAATGGTATAGGACAGCTTCGGGAGACATTAAGTGCCTCTATAAATCTGAGCTTTCCTTGTTATTCTAATGATTCTACGATGTTGTGTCTGCCCGTCACTTCTCATTGAGGTCACTCTAGCAGCATCTTGCCCCCACCCACTCATCTACCTTACATTTTAGGTACAAACACGCTTCTTTTTAGACCAAGAACTCAACTGCTACATTAGCTACAATATCCCCTACTTTAGGAAATGTATAGTTTTAAGGGAGCTTGTGCCATTTTTTTTTCATTAAGTGGTCACGTTTGTGACTTTGTGGCATCTATTTCCTGTGCTGCTCAGATGCGTGTGTGTGTGTGTGTGTGTGTGTGTGTGTGGAGACTGCAGCTTTTTTTGGAGACTGCAGCTTTTTCTTATGGCTATTGGTAGCAGTACTTGACCTCTAAATAATTCAGCTGTTATATTTTCAGAAGGAGCAATCGTGTAACAGGACATGCTAAAACTAAAGTTGAAACATTGGTTCTTTGGCCTCAGCTCACCATTAGGCTGGACCCCTCACTGGTTCAATCCCCGCCTTTTGGTTGTGATGATAAGTTAAAGCGATGATATGTGGAAAACGACTTTGTATGTTATAAGTTATTCTAACATTGTTTGCTATTATTATGGCATACAACTATGTGCTTTCAAGAGGGCAATTAACTTCATGTTTAAGAAAGGACTTTTAACTCTAAAAAGATGTAATGATTCTAGCAAATAGTATAAGTAAGGGAAAATGAAGTAAAAATAAAAAACTCTGCAAATAATGCTAAAACATCACTAGGATCTAATGGATACCATTTCTACTTCCAGTCTTCTCAGGGGTTGATATGGTTGAGTTGAGGTGATGTGTGGTTCTAAAGAACTGACTTTATTGTGGAAAATGCTAATAGAAAAATACCATTATAGAGTTCCCTGGTGGTATAGTGGCTAGGCTTTGGCGTGCTCAATGCTGCGGCCTGGGTTTGATTCCCAGCCAGGAACTACCAAAAAAAAAGTTATATTTCATTACATGTTTTATTGATTTATGCCATACCAATTAACAAGAGTTGTGATGAACTATTTTCCCTTTTTACTGTAGTCAAAATGAAAGGGAATAATAACTAAAGCATGAAATAATGTTCTTAGGTATTGAGAACACATCTTTCAATGAAAGACTGAGGATTACTAGTTGCAGAAGTTCTACCTCTATAATCCCACAGAAAATAAGACATTTTTTGAGTATAACTTTTATGAAAGGAAGAAAAAAATGTATGTGACAATTCTCTAAGACCCTGTAGGACTTTCATGTTTTTGAAGATTTATACTATATACTTGTGTAAATTGAAATAAGAAAATATAGAAATATATACTGTTGCACTCAGGCCTTCCCTTAATAAATTGCATCATACTACAAATTGTTCATCATTGGTATGTCTTTTGAAGATTCATTTGAGTTGTCAAGTAGGAAGTTTTGATTGCTTGTGATGAATCTCTTATAGCCTCTCTTGATTATTTTCTAAATTTGATGACAAACACTGCAACGTGTCTCAGCCAATTAGGCTTGTCAGCTTCCACACTGGTCCCCAAACAAGTGTTTGACTTTGGAATTGACAGGAGATCCTTATTAAAAGCCATGGTTTTTGGATAGATATGTGGCAGCCCACACATGGGGCTGATGGCGGAGAAGACAAGCTACCTCTCATTAAAAGCAATAAGAGGGAATCAGTTTTAGCAGGAAGTAACCATGAAGTACATTCTGAGGGAAGGAATTAAAGACTATCTCTCATCTAGTTGATTGAAAATTGAGTCAAAATAAGTAAATATAATTCCTTATGAGCTACAGGGAGTTCAGGTACACAAGTTAAAGGAAAGGTAAGAAAAGTTTTTGGAGTATTAAGGTAGCATGATGAGCTGTCTCTAAATGCATCTCAAACAAAGGAAAATCAAGTTGCTGTGAATTTCAGACGAGAACACAAATTAATCCCTGACCAGCAGTCACTTGTGTAAGGCGTTGCATAAGTAACCTGACACATTGTGCGAGACTTCAGTAAACTTAGAGATGGTTAGAGGCCATTGCAGGTCATTTCTGCAGAAGATGACAACCACAGTCATACAGACTTTCTCTATTTTGGTAGCTAAATTCCTGATTATTGTCCTGTGTCCTTGCTAGGTGCTACTAGAAGAAAAAAGAAGTTTGAACTAGTTAAAGCAGTGAAGAAAAAAAAAATCTTTAGAGTAAAAAGTAGATCTGATCTTACAATTTGCATTTTTATAAGTTGTGTTTTGTTTGTTTTGTTTTGTTTTTTCTGTTCAAAGCATTTAGGTCAGCGTGAACTAAACAAAGTAAACCAAGATCGGAAACATTCCCCAAGAACTCACAGTTGGCTCATTTAAACTAACTAGATTACAAAAACCACTCATAAAATTTGTCAATAGTTTGATTTTTTAAATGCATCTAAAATATGTGTTTGAGAGACACAGAGGGAATTTAGCATGAAGAAATAAATAGGAAAGTACTTTTTCTTTTGATGATAAAATTCATAGGGTCTGCCCACTTAGAAGTCAAATAGCAGCATATGCATCTACAATAAATAATTATCTTTGCATTTTACCTTTGGGAAAGGGGAAAGTAATTCTAGATTTCCTTTGAAGAACACTGGCATTTCCTTGCTGAACTCTCAGCACACAATACAAAAATTTCTGGCCACATTGGTTCAAATGTCAATATTTCAGTTTTCTATCACTGAAGGAAAAAAATGGCATGCAATCTAGAACTGCCTTATTTAGGAGATTCCAAAATAGGAATACAATGTTAAGCTGTAAGACATGATGTGTGGAGACAAAAGCAGAGTATATAAATATATTGGGAATAATTTATACAACCCCCTCTTCTGTTTTAAACCAAAGTTACCCAGGATTATGTACATGTACATTTCACTAATTTCATTTGTTGTGGATTTATTTGCAAAGATCGAAAATTGTTAGTCATTTTTTAAGTCCCAAGCCTTGTAATAAAATGATACTGTATGATATAAATTGGAATGCAGTTATATTATGTTCTTTTGTTTGGCAATAAAATAAGCTATAAAATATATGAAACAAAACCCTAGAGGTTATTCTCTTAGGATCTGTTGATGTGGAGTAGGTTTCTCTCTCTCCCATTCTTTCTCAAACAAAAACAAAGTCTTTAAACAAATACTTGTAATAATAAGAAAATACATAACTATTAGCCAAAGGCAGACACACATAATGATTTTCATCACACATACAGGTAATTCTTAACTACTGTCTTTAATCTTGACTCCTAAGAATTCTGTAGATACGGATTGGCTTCATAGGAATAGAGTATATTTTTCATTTCAGTGGGCAACACCATTAATTAGGAGTACATGTACTTGATCAAAATTTTAAGAGCTTGACTATATTTACCCAATACATTACATTTCATGGAATTTCATTCAGCAAACACACTTGCAAATGCACTTCTATGTGAACATTCAGGGGATTATCCTGATATACCACATATCACTTGACATGGTGGGGTGGGGGACGGGCTAGGGTGGGCTAGGTTGTGATATTACTAGTGTGCTCACACTCATAACCTGCTTGTACTTGGCTTTTGTATTTTTTACCACATAACGTGCTGCCAATTTAGGTTCCACTTCTGAGTCACCCTAATGTTTTAGAATGTATTTTAAATATAAGGTTTTGCATATTTGCATTCTATGAATAATGTATAAGCACAAAGGAATCCAATTGGCAAAAGTATGTGATTTCTGGGATAATTTATAAATACAGAAAATTATGTATTTGAATTTAATAACTTTTCTTATACATGTGGAAAAAATTACACTTATACAAATGTGTGTATGAACTCTATTTCTGCTTGAGAGTGTACACAGATTCTTGTCCTGTAACAAATATGTAAATACCTATCTGTTCTATATCCTTAAATTTATTAGCTTGTTCATTCCTCTCTTCTTATAATTTCTGAAGTTTTTGCAAAACCTTATCTTTAATGGACATGAAATGAAAACTGTTCTATCGAACAGTGAACTGCAGAGTGTTGAAAATAGAGAACTAACATAGTAAAGAATATATATGTGTACACATATATGTGTGTGGGTATATGTATACTTGTACACATGTGTGCATGAGTGTGTATTTGTGTGTGTGTGTGTGTTTCCCCCCTCCAGTATCATACGGATCAGGAAAGCCTGTTGGAGAATGCCCAACTCTAATGGCTCCTTCTCCTTGAATTCCAGATTCAAGGCCTCTTCCAGATGTAGCGCTGACCGGGAAGTGCACCCGTGAGTGTGATGAATACGGCCACTCAGACTCCTGCTGGATGCCGGTCCGCACTTCTCCAGAGAGGAAGAAGAGCCAGCCCAAACTCTCCACTTTCATGCCTGTTGACGAACGAGGAAGCCAGGAAAAGCTGGCCAACGGCGAGGCCGCCATCATGGGTGACCGCAACAGAAACCTCCTGAATAAAAAGTTGACCTCGTCCTATGAGACCTTCAGTGCAGCTAGTTTCAGCAAAAATGAGGAAGCCAACCCTGAGGATATTCCCCTTACAAAGACAGGGGAATACAAGCCATCTCCTGTCAATACTCTCACTAGAAGAGAAGTTTACCTGTAGGCCATAAAAAAGCAACAGTAAAGTTCTTTTCATGTAGGAGAAGGAGAAAAAGGGGCAAAAAACCTTACGAAGCAAAACCGTTTAGTAGAAAAGAGGGGGCTACCAAAGAGACAAAGCTTTGCCACTTCTGCCTCCACGTCAGGCCGTTAGCGATACTGTTAGCCTGATTGTAATGTACAATGTAGAAACCATCCTTGTTACTTGCATGTGTAACCCCCTCACTGATGCCCAACACCCGCCCCTCCTCTCCCTTCACCCCTCGAAAAAGATGGTTGCAAGTTTCTTTTATGGTAATAAGCCTGATTAGCAGAACACAACACATTCTCATTATCCCCGAGCTGAAGCATGATTTTAGTCACTTTGATTTAGTTCGAATGTCACCCGGCTGGTCAAAAAAAAAAAAAAAAAAAAAGTAGATCAGGTTAAATATATTTCAGACATACCATCAGAATATGATTAATCACTGTCAAAGGCAATCCTCAGACACAACAGAGTCCCTCTAATGGTACAGGCTTATAAAGGGAGGCTCTATAAGAAGCATTTTGGGAAGATCACAGCTTTAAAGTTCTCTGGAAGACTGAGCTAAACAATACCCAGTCGGAGATTGCAGTCTCCCAATTGGCATATGTTGTTCTTTTTAAGTCAAGAGCACCAAGTTCAAATCCATACATTCATTGAATATTCTTATTATATCCAAATCTTGACCACATGTATCAATCACATTAATTATAATTTATAAAATGTATATGTATTTTTCAGAAAACATCACTATTTTCAACTAACTGGAACAATTATGTCATTAAAAGGCCAAAGATCATATGGCAGATCAGGGAAATCATGAAGTAGATTTGGTCTTGACGTGGAAATTTATGAAGCAACAAAAACAATTGAACCTGTTCATGCACAGAAACACTCAAAAACACTGGTTTATTTTCCATTGTTACAATATCCCAAAACATCCATTTCCTTTGGATTTTACCTGAAAGTTTGGAAAATGAAACACTAATGAGATGCATTTTTGGTATTCTAATAGGAAATTAGTTGAGGTTCAAGTTTTGTTTCAAAAAATATCATCAGAGAAGGTTCCACTTTTTAAAATCCCATTTGTGGGTAAGGAGGGAAAGATACATTGGCATGTAGTCTGATCAATTAAGTTCACTGCGACCATTTTAGAATCCAGGTATGCTTGCTGGTCTTATTATCCACTTTGCAAATTACCAGTTGTGTTTTTTACGTGTTTAATGCACACTTCCATGCATTAATTTTGAATCCTGTGCAGTATCGCACTATTTTGAGACTCACAAAATTGAAATAAGGTGACACTGTAATTGACTTTGTCACTAATGCGATTTGAACATCATGTAATACATGTCCTGAAGTAAATCCAGACTGCGCATGAAAGGAATGAGTTCTGAGCAGTGGCATGTCTCATAGTATGCACATTTCAAAGTTGGAAAACTTGCAGTTTTCTCAATGTAATAAAAAGAAACACAGTATGCAGATTTTGAGTCACTTGCTCTGTAGAGAATGATGTAATGCAATTAGAAAATTGAGCTGGGACATTCAAACGAAAGTGACAATCCAGGGACAGAATGGGGGATAACAGAGAAGACAGCAAACATCCCCATTGGCTGAAGGTTTGTAACCTGGTTAAGGCATAGCCTTGATGGCTCTCTAGCAAACTGCAGAAACAATGTAGCTTTGGGTAGTTTCATGCTTTGCAGAATTTCTTAGACTTTAAAGTGGAGCAACCTGGAATATAGGTTGTTAATTCACTATAAGCCATCGAAAAGCTTATCTTTGAAAGCCACTTATCTGTTTAGTGGGGTACTCTTTTGGGGTCATTTCCTTACGATCTTTCTTAAGTGGAGTTTTCATTATGATGTTAGTTTATGTATAATAGTTAGGATGAGAGAAGATACGTAGCTGAAACAAAAACATGGGACTAAAATATCAATCATTGAACATGTTTGTGTTTAATTATTTACATTATGGAAAGATGCAATTCTAGTACTTTGTTAGGAAACTGCATTAAAGCAGTTCTGCCTTGTATAATCTGTAAGTACCTATTAAGACAAAATACTTCTAAAGATACTTATGAAATGTATACATATTTTTTCTTGCACGTTACAACGGAAATACTCAATTGCATAACACAGGTGTTCAACAAGCATTTTTTTGAAAGCATTTCTTTTTTTTCTTTCATGAGACACTTGAATCCATTAGATAGCTCATTTCACTCTATCTTAAAACTCTTTTGTTGTCTATAAAAGCTAATACAGGTCACACGGGACCTTCTTATTAATTGGATCCACATTCCCAGATGATGTTTGCACCACATTCAAGACAGCCATTGTCATTGTCATTTAACTTGTGAGCCTCTCTTTAGAACTAAAATGGGTGTGAAAGAATAAAATTCAGTGTACTGTAAGTATTTGCAGTAATTCTAGTAGAATTAGCTATCATAACATGTTTATTATATAATGAGCTGGCATGACACAGAAATATATTTTGTGTTTGTATGACTTTTATTTTGAATAGGTTAATATGGTGCCACTCCATATAGAGTGCTTTTGAAAAAAATCAATAAAAAGAAACAAAAAAAAAAACAAATGAGTGAATGCAAAATAAGCAACTGTGCCTTTTATACCTGTTGTTATGGTAAAAAAACGGTTGTTGGGTTTGGACAATGAGGGGAAATGGGCTATTCCCAACTTTTTTGATCCTGTATATTTATCCATGTTTATTTTCTGAAAATAATAAATGATATATTAAAAATTTGCCTTCTCACAAACTCAGATAATGGACCAGTCTTAAATATCATTCATTCATTCAGCAGAATTAAGGCATTAATACAGGCTGCTTAATTCTGACTAGAAGGCTAAAGCATTCATTGTTAACAGTAACACAGGAAGATATTATCAGCGGTAAAATAAGTCCATCTTGCAAGATTAAAATACTGACTTAGAAATTTTATTCTTTATTTCCTTTTGTTATTTTTTACTTTAGCTGCCGTTTCCTTTTGGTTGTACAGTATAGAAACCATTCTTCTTTTCTGTACACAGGACTCTCAAGTGAACTTTGCATGCATTATACATTAGGACACATTTATAAATTAGTAACTATGTAAATTTATGTCTTTTAAAACGTCTGTAGCTTCAGTCTAAAATCTAATGCTCATTCTGAACCTCCAGATACCATTTCTGTACGGTTGGTGACTGGCCTGCTGCCTGAGTTTCAGAAAACAAGGGAGGCATTATTTTTATGGGAGAGGACTTAAGATGCTACTGAAGATGTCTGGCTGAAAGCCTTACCCTAGGAGCTATTCCATAAGAAAGTGAAATCAAACAGACAGACCGGAAGAACCTGCCAAGAATCAAACCACCATTCCAAAACAGTCACGAGAAATATAAAGATCTGAGTAGTTTTAAGTAGACTGTATCAGTGAGAATTAGACACGTGTCCTTAAGGAAAAATAAAGAGTGAAGATGATCGTGAATATTATAAAGCTACTGAGTTGTGATGCAGGCAGAGAAGTATGTAACATCTGAAGAAAGGCATAATTTTCCCAGCTACCTAGGGTTTACTTTCACTTGACTTTTCCTACATTTTAAAGCACTTGCATTCAGTGTGGTACGATCGATTTGTAATGTTAATCATTGACTGTTGTTCTGCTACTTGGATGTTGAATAGTGAAGCAGAGAACAATTTATCATCGTTTCTTATGAGTCACTATGCACGCAACTATGCTAAACGTGGCGAAATGTATTAAACACTCGTCCAACTATTTATGAAATACTTTACATAATTTAATTTGATTTTGTACAGTTTTATGTAAATAAATTGCTTGTCATTTTTGTCTCTGCAAATTAAAATATAACATGGTCAAACGGTTTCACACTTGTAAGTGTACCTCTCTGTTGCCAGGTAATTGAATTTTGATTGGACGAGAAGCGAACGGATGCTCACGTTGGTTTGATTTAAAATGGTTTGATTTCCGCTAAATTAAAAAATAGTAAGGGAAGGAAGGCTGCAGTCATTGTTGATTTGTAGGGCACTGTGTATAACTGTCATAATACTTTGCCTTATGGTGGAATACAATTTAAATTTGTCAGTTTCATCCAAATAATTCTTGAGACCGTTACTAGCTGGCTTTCAAATATTAATATTCAAAGAACTTCTCATCATTAATCTAAAGATTGATTTTTTTCAGAAGTTTTCTAGAGAATTTTCAAATTTAAGAAAAAAATGAATTCCAAATCAAATTGTAGCTCTGTAAAGGCATATCTCTCTCTACTTGTTTTTAATCTACAGCAATGACAAATACAAAAAAAGAAAAAGAGTTCAGACAAACAAACTTTTATCATGTGAGATGAAGAGAAAAACATCTGAAGCAAAAAATAGAATATCTACCTTATTCTTTTTTTTATTTAG
This sequence comes from Lyroderma lyra, assembly GCA_004026885.1. Taxonomy (NCBI): domain Eukaryota; kingdom Metazoa; phylum Chordata; class Mammalia; order Chiroptera; family Megadermatidae; genus Lyroderma; species Lyroderma lyra. The sequence goes on from PVJL010002747.1 coordinate 89,973, forward strand.
TTGAGCTTTCTCTACTTGTTATGTTTTTTTCAGTCATCTGTTACCTTTCTTTTGCAATTATACCATTTACTTTTTGTTGTCATATTTACCCAACTGTAATGGTTATATTCTTTATTTATTAAATTGGTATCTATTCAAATGAGCTGTTTTTCTTCTCTAACCCAATTCAAGAGACTTAAAGGGAAAGGGAATATTTTCTATATATACTAATACATTATATGGAAGTTTTGTACCAGCAGCAGTACTACTAAAATCTACCTATGTGGAAAAATAGACATTCTGAAGAAACTTGCCTTTTTCTATCAGGGGTAAAATTTCAAAATACTTTATATAGAATGACATATTCTTTCTTAAATCAAAGATGTCCTTGTAAATTGATTTTGGCTGGCAGCCTTCCTTTTCTAAAGAAGGATTTAAGAGTGGGTATGGTGAGAAAGCCTGCTTCAAGTTGTAATGAGGTGAAGAAATGATATGTGCTTTCATTTGGCTACTTCTTATCGAATGGTGAGAATCACCACATAAATCATTGGAACCGGGCATAAAATGAAATCAATATGTCTTCTTCCTTTAAACTCTCCAGATAGATTTGACAAATATACTTCTTTTTACCCTGCAATTGCATTCTTAGATTAAAACATTATTTTTTTCAAACATGCAAAAATACATGGATGTACTCTAAAAAGACAGACATAATGCATCCAAACAAAAGTTGCATGGCTCCCAAGGTTTGGGTTTGATTATTCTACCAGCTCAGACTCATCTGATGCATTCCATTTAGTTACTTGAAGCTTTACTTAGTGCAATGGCCTAGTTACACAGTATCTCACATTTATACTGCATGTTATGGTTTACAAATGGTTTTGTAAGATTTACCTCAAACCTCCCATAATATTTGCAATATAAGCTGTAAAAACTGCTAAACAATGTATGAAGGTGGATTTTACTTTTACTAAATCTCAGATTGAATATAAATTTGAACACAAGTTTCTACCATATCAACATTTTCCTTCTGCTGGATTATAAACCAATCTAAACAATTTGGATGATTTAGCAAAATGACAATGAACAAGGATGCTCCCCATTTACCTAAATATAATAAGTATCCAATAAAGTGGGAATTGGGGGGGCACAAATTATGCAAATCGGCAGATAATTATCGTCACTTAACATTACATAACATATCATGGAAGGCATTGTAACTTGTGTGGGATTTCTGACAGCAAATAGTAAATCTTGAAAACATCATAGCCTAATTTCTTCCTGCTAAATACCCCAGGCCTGATCTATCTTTTGGTAGACTTCGGCTGGATAAATAGTCAGTATAGGTTTGGGGACTTGATTATCACAATCGACAGTCAGCACTATCAAAATTGATCAGATAATTGTAGAATTCCCAAATGTGCTTCGGATTCAGCACACTGATTTCACAAAGAAATCTGTTTATTGAGTTTTTGTCTTGTTTCTATTTTATTTTACATTTAACCTTTTTGTGTCCCCATCTCAATGCCCTTTGCCAATCTCTGAGATATTATTTGCTCTGTGTTTTGTTTTGTTTTTTCCCCTTTCAAAAGCAGACCTAATTTTCCCTGCAGATGATGAGATGTTAGGTAGCTAACCAGGGACTGGAGAATTTGCAACCCAATCAGCTTTATTTTAATGGAAATTTATAATATCTCTACTTGAGCTCTTAGGAAGCAGAAATAAATAGAGACTGCACTTACATTTGCTCATTTTCTCTTATCTTTATCCCTACTCTAATACTTGTTTATAAACTGCATGGAGGAAGGTGATTAACCAAGATAATATAAAATTTATAATCTGCAGGAAGTAAGGAAACGATATGAATGTAAAATGTGGGAAGCCAAGAATGTGTGCTCTCCTTTAATCTTAACTTTATTTTTTTCTTTTTGTGCTGGTGTTAAATATAAATTTTATTCATTGATCGACTTTAGTATATGTGACCCACATAGAAATTATTTTGTCTATTTGTTGAACCTCCTGGGGGAAGATGGAGAAGATGTTTAAATGCTCATAAATGTAAAAATTTGCCCCCAACACTCTCAGATGATGCTAAACCAAAATATAGTTTTCTTGTGATGTTTAGTTTTATTTTATTCCATTGAAAGATATGATTCAGTAGATCCATTACCAGAAAGTTCATAAGAAAGATGCATGAAGTTAACAGAAATGCAGATATAATATTACAGATTAAAATGGGTTTTGAAAAAATGAAAATGTTAATTAATATGCTTAATTTAAAAAAATAATCCACTAAAGAAACACCTGATTAAGCAATCTAAAAAAAAAAGAGAGATAAAAACAAGATGTTTTAGTTTGGTAAGTTAATGGATAGTACACTGCAATATTTCAGACTTAGTAAAATTAGTAGTAACTTGATAAGATAATGCCAGTTTTTTTCTAAGTGTGTTTTATACAATATTACACAGAACATTTTTATCACAGTGCTATGAATTGTTACAAAAATTGACTATGTATTTAAATTATTTTATAATACATTCATGAAAAGGAATTGAGGGCAAAATAAAAAAAGAAAAGTAAACAAACGAAGACAGTAGATGGCATAGTCATTTATTTATATAATAGTTTTAGCACCTGTCTTTTAGAGGGAAAAATTATATTTTAATGCTTTTCCAGACCCTATGGTATAGCTGCAATATACTAGATTAGTATTTCTTAAAATTCTGGTAACTGCAGAATTTTACTGGTCCAACTATTCTCTGGGATTTTTTTTATTTGAAGTTTTTAGTTTTGTTAATATGATCTTTCAGTATAAATAATTTTCAGTGATGATACTCAGTTGAAGCTGAATTTAATAAATCTTCACTCTATAAGTCATTATTTATTCACCAATTATGTAGATAATTATGTTTTCTGGTGTCCAAAAGGATTTTTATTTTCCTTTTCAAAGGTTCATATTTTTATGCAGCTGTGAGAATACACAAATCAGAGGGTTAGATAAAAAGCCAAGTATTAGACAATGTGAATGATTGGGCTGGAAAATATCAATGTACACAGAGGTTGAAAAATTTCTTCTAAAAGGACTAGATAGCAAACATTTTGGGCTTTGCAATTCAAGAGGCACAACCAAAGATATTGTGTACATATTTATATGGCAAGAGAGAAAATAATTTTTCATACTTTTCCCCCATTATTTAATTGCAAATTAACATTCTTAACTAAGGAGACATAAAAAAAAGCAGACAGTGGGCTGGATTTGATCAAGCAGAATTTATGGCTTTCCCCAGCAAAGTCACTAATAATCACCCCTAAGTATTAGATTATTTGGTTACCTTAGTTTTCAGGGTCATTCCTCCCCATTGACCAGCTTTGTAAAGACTTCATCCCTAGATCACAAAAGGTTGAGTCTGTCAGAGATACAGATCCATGTGCACAAACCCTCAGGCAACTCTTAAAAAGCTCATAATCTTTTCAATGCAAGAATTATCATCACCACCTCATAAAAAAATGTAAAAGACTGTCTTATCTAGAAATTCTCAGTTTGGCTTAGAAGTGGGAGATACACATTTTTTCATGGGAGCAAAAGCTTTACACATACTTCCATTTAAATGTCATGGATAAGGGCTCATTATCCTATGTGAAGTAAAAAATAGCATGCAGTTTCATATTTAGAGCATGCCATCTACAAAATAAAAAGAAGAAATATTGTGATGAATATAGTGGCATTCTAGGAATGGGGTGAATTTAGTTGTTCTTTTTTATGTTTTCCAAATTGTATACATGAATGTGCTTTATAATAGCAATATAAAAAATGATATATAAGTATTCTATAATTATGGGCAGTTGAGTGAACTAAGAGAAATGAAGAAAACAATTTAATTTCAAAACTTTGAATACTTTTCGTCTACTGATACCTCCAAAGGAAATTATATTTGAAAAAAAACAGATTATCATTGCAGTGTGACATTTGATATTAGCTATTTCTTATTCCAGCAAAGTAAATATAACATACTAAATAACTTCAGAGATTGTTATTGCTACACAGGGCAAAAATATATATCTATATTAATGTAAAGTCTAAATATGAACACTGCTAGCCCTTAAATTAAATATAAATTGTATATTTTAAGGAAAGTAACATAAAACCATGCAGAAAAAAAAAATGACAACTACAGTGAACCTATTATCTAATGTTTGATCAAGGTAGATAATATGCAAGGATGCTTTGGTATATAAATGGGATTGTTTCAATATGAATTCTCTAACATGAATATTTCTGAAGCTTTAATTTGAGAATGATTGCAGATGTTGACTAAATAGTAATTAAGGCCCCTTGCTTTTGTTAAACATCCAGAAATGAAGTTATTGCAAACACTGCTATAAAAATCTATGCTTGGTCTACAAAATAATTAACATTCTCATTGATTAAAATAATCTGGGAACATAATTGGAAAAAACAAAAGATAAATTCTCAGTCATGAGGGACAGGTACTGCCAGTCCATGGATGGTTTAAGAAATAAAAAGGACACTTAGAATGCCACCATATTGGAAAACTGGTTTTAAGTTTCTAAATGTTGTTGGCAAAGAAGGGTAAACAGGGTGAGCAATATATGTAGCCCTTATGCACCAAACTCATTCTTCAGTGAGCCGCCTTCCTTGTCACACTAGCTGTGCTCCTGTGACGGCCATTGCTGGGACGCATGGAGAGGTATTTGGTATACTTCCTGTTGACTTTTCCCCCTTCATTGCCTGGAATACTCTAGGTTCATTTTTTCCTATTTTTCTCCATCTTTTATTAAATAAAAACAAATAATATAACAGGTTATTTGATTTTTTGCTCTGCTTAGGATTCATATGTGATTCACAGCCAGCATTTTGTTATCCTCGGGTTTAAAGGCTCTCAGCCACCAGAGAAACAATCCCACTTGACTATAAATGTAAGTCAGACGACTATAATGATCATGTCACAGGTGGAAAATCATCTTCACTTTACTGCAATCAGACCCAACACTGACAAATATCGTTACACGGCTTTGGTGTTTCAATGAAAACAAAAGCATCAATTTATACTTTAAGTTTTTGAGAAGAGCAGAAAGATATGTAAACAGGAAGATAGAGTACAAATAGATAAAGATTATTCAGGGTAGTGGATTGGTGCCGAATTACCAGCAGTTAATCGAAAATGACATTTGCATTGCTTATTTTCATCAAACTCATGACAAAAAAGGGCCTTGCTCTTTGCACCATTTACTTCCCACAGCATCATGGCAAAGAATTCCTGAAGTTATCACTCTTTCCACACATATTTGAAATAACCAGCAGGAATCAAGCAGAACATATTTATTTCACTCATACCACAGTCAACTTCTATCTGGAAACATCTAGATGTTTCCATTAGCTTTGAATTTATTTTGAGTTGTAATTGGATTCCAATTTAACTGATGTGTAAGCTTTGGTTATAACTGTGTGAGGCACAGCGTAATGTCTAAGAGTCAAACCAGAAAATGCATTTCAATAACGTCTCAGACATGTGATGCCACTCCTTGGTCTTATCCAATTGTGCAGGGAAACAACCTTCTAGAGATGTCCACTATTAATATGGTCGTTGTCATTCTAGCTTTCAAGTGTTTCTCTCACTTTCAAACCCATAAGGATAATTTAGTTCAGAATAAGATTTCTGAAAATGTATCATACCCTTGCAGAAAAGTTGCTCATATAGCTATTTCTCTCAACTGCTTAGCATTGCTTATTTTCTCCAGGAAACGTAGATGTAATTTGTTAACAACAATATGTGAAGTAGATCAAATGCAATGCTAGATATTCGAGGTATAGTGGTGAGCAAGATATGGGTGTTCCTCTCTCTTAGAGAGTTACAATATAGGTGGGAGGTAGCCAGTGGAAATAAAACATTGGAACTGATAAGAACTGCACAGCCCTTGGTATTTGGTATGTTTAATGCTGAATATATGCTGTGTAGGATAACTGGTGGGGCATCTTATATTTTGTAGTAGGAATAGCCACTCAAAGAGGCATCCAAGGTTACAAGTAAGGATGAACAGATGGGAGTAAAGAATGAAAACATTTATTTTTTTATTTTTTTTATTTTTTTGCTTTTTGGTATGTGGGTAGTTCCCTGACTGGGAATTGAACCCAGGCCGCAGCGCTGAAAGCGCCAGCACCGATGCCTTAAGCCACTACACCATCAGGGAACTCCAAGAATGAAAACATTTAAAGACATTTAAGTAAGGTAAAGATAACTATGTATAAAAAGATCAGGGAGTGAGCCAGGTGGAGGGCACTATATTGTACACCTGAAACTAATATAACCAAAATAAGATTGTACACTAAGTATGCTTAAATTAAACATTTTTTAAGTAAAAATAAAAAGACTGGTGCCTGAGAGAGCAGGAAGATTTGAAGAATTGCAAGAGGTTTAGAATGGGGAAATGATAGAGGATTGTGTACACAGGGATTTGGGGGGGTATAGAATGAAAGGGTGAAAGGGTGGCGAGTCAGTGTAAGGAGATGGTGCTAAAAAGGAAAAGAACCCCCAAATTTGCTCTGTCTCTCTTTTGAAAAAAGAATCTGAATATTTTATGATTTAATAATTGTATTATTTAGTGCCTTTCTGTTTCAAGGGACTGAGAAATCTTTATTACAAGTTATCACGGTAGTTGGGAGAACTAGGAAAGTGCAGGGTCCATCTCAGCATCTGAAGTACCATCTCTCAGGGAAATGAATGGTTATGCATTATACCATCCAATTTCGACATCTCTATTCATCTCCTCATTGCCATGATCCCTTTATCTCTTCTTGGTCACTGCTGCAGTGTGACTCATATCTGTCTCTGCTGCCATTCCTGCTGTTGTGGCCAATAGTTGTGCTTTTTAGATACGCTCTGTCCAATATGTAGCCACTAGCCACATGCAGCTATTTAAATGAGTTGAATTCAAATAACATTCTTCAGCGTCATTTCTGTTAAGGTCTGACTGAGGTATACAAAATGATTGAGCTCCTAGGTGGATGATCATTCAACTGGTTGCTTTCGGGTAATCTTGCAGTCCATCTGGAATCCACAGTGAGGTGAACTCAAATGTGATAATTTACCTAAAAGAAACTCCCTAAATCTTGTTTTAGTGGAAGAATGAGGTCACAGGCATCAAATCATACTTATGTTTATTGTTACCAAATACTTGCAGCGATACTTAATGCTGAATATACAAAGTTGAATAAAACATTTCCGTGAATTCAAGAAAGATGATAGTTGAAACACTGGTAATATTAAATACAATTGTAACTAACCTCATAGAGAAATACATGTATATGGTTTTTAGGACCTAAAATAGTTATTCTAATTGGATCTGCTAGGGAGGCTAATAAGAAAGATTTGTTAAGAGGAGTTAGACGTTGAGAGGAAAATAAATATTCTTAAGACAGAACAACAAGGCTAAAGTTTAAATGTAAATAAACAGAGAAATCAGAGGGGTATCTGCAAGTGTTCAGATCATTCTTTGGTGTCTACAGCCTAGAGCCTCAGAGCTGTTTCCAAAGAGCCCTGTAAGACTTTACCTACCACCTGCCTTCTATTGAATGTTTTAACCCCAATACCTGCAATAGGTGCTTAATAATATTGATAGAAGAAAAAAATCAAATACCACAAAACAGATATATATTCTCAATATTCTATTCATATTGTTTTATCTTCCTACCTTTGCAGTTGTGTTTGTCCCAATCTCTTCACAGCCACTCTCTGTGCTTTAGTTAGGCATATTCACTACTTCTAACTTGGCCTTGCATATTTCAGGCTTTAGGTTGTTTTGTCCTTATCCCAAACTATGTACTGCCCCAAACCCTGTCCAAATCCTGCCCGTGATACAAGGTCTAGAGTAACCTTAGACTCTCTATCAATTTCTCTGATTATTTTAGCTCAAAATCATCTCTCTGTTTCTTGAAATTCAAATTTGGGAGATAAATATCATGTCTTCATTTCTCATGTACTATAAGAGAGAATTTTACAAAATACCCCTCGCTTCTTGCCCTACTTTTCACTCTTCCTCACAGCGGAAGAATGGATTGATTTATGTATAAGGAACAGATATTTGCCCATTTTCTTTCTTGAATTCAGAAGAGGTGTTTTATTCACTTTTTTAATCAGGGAAAAACCCATAGGAGATGTTTTTCTAACATTTGGTGAAATACTTGCTTCTTGCATTTACTTGCATCCTCATCCCATGGATTTTGTTATAATGCTAGAGCTAGAGCTAGGGCACAGATAGAGCTAGAGTTAGAGCTAAAGATGATAGATATAAAAGGTAGAAATAGAGATGGAGAATCTAAAGACTTCTCTTTCCCAGATCTATGGCTACACAGTTGCTAGGGATTGAATAGTGCCACCTGAGACTCCCAGGATCGGTGAAACACTACCATGATATCTCGTCTTTGCTTTTGAGGTCCCTTTTTACTAAGAGAAATTATATTCCAATACTAAAGAATTTCAAGAGTAACATTACATGTAGTTATGAAATAATATTCTTGGAAATAATTGAGCACATTTTCAGCTAAATCATTTAGCATATTTCAACAGTCTCAACATTTACTAATGCACTAATTTTGAGTGACTGATTGCTGATTAATAGGAATCTTAATTCATTGTTCATGTAAAGGTTTTATGATTTATGGTAATGCAGAGAGCCAAAGTAATTGTCATAAACCTTTCTTTGAAATTAGCTTGACTATTTATGATATACTTTGACATAACTTTGGGTACGTGTTTAGAATCTGTACCATATGAGAAATTACACCCATCCCTAGAACTATTTAAGAATCATGTGAATTAATGTAAACCAAAATGTTCTTTGTTTTAAACTTCATTAGAATCATAATCAATTAATATCATCTTGGTTTATATATAATAATTAATAGAACACAAATAGTCATAACCTCTGCATGCTCTTTTTGCTGTTTTTATGCAGCATCTCAATTTCTACATATCTAAGATTGCATTAATATTGTTGTTAATGTTAAAGGGATGATAAATAGCCACCTGTATGCTTGGTTGTCATACACTTTTTAAATGTAGGCAATGACTAAAACATTTATAATAAAGACAAACATATCTCGGTGAAATAGTAGAATAGAAATCTGTACATATGTGAAGTGCTAGAAAGGAGTGAGACAACCACAGGTACTGTGCTTATGATGAAAATTCAATTTACTTAGATTTCCCTTCCATATGCTGTAGTATGTGGTGTGAATTTTAGGTAACTTATGGGGATAGGAAAGAAATTGGTAAAAGGCCTAAAATTTTCTTCATGTGAGTTTAATTTCATGCTTTAGGAATGATAACAACAATAATAAAAGGCCACAATTATTTATCAACTATCCACATTCTGGGCTCAAAGTTTAATATCTCATCATTATGCCTAAATAAATGTAAAAATTAGCTTTTGTTATCTCCATTTTTAGATGAAGAAATTTATTCTCAACTGAGTTAAATAAATTGTCTATTGACCGAAAGATCTGGGAGTCCCACACCACATCAGAGTGACTTCAAGGTCCATACTTATAAGTGCTTAATCATCATCACTCATCATTTTTCATGGCAGGTCTGCACACTAGATACCAATAGTACCTTCTTCTCAGTCGTTATTAAAAACAAAACAACGACAACAACAAAAATCCCCTCCAGACTTTGACAAATGTCCCTCCCAGAGTAGGGGTGCCGTAATTACCCCTGGTTGAAAACTGCTCTAGAGGTGTGTATGTTCTTCAATCTGGGAAAGTCCAGGCTAGTGCGCAGTGTTGAGAAATACACGTTGTGAGGTATCTTCCACGGCATGCATTCATGTAGGATTTTGTCTATAAACATAAGTATATCATTTTCTCTAATCCAGTGTGCTAATTAATACCAAAAGGAATGCAAAAGGTTTTCACACTCTGAAACAGAATATATATATAGTTATACATTTAACAAATAGAAAGGGATCTCGTTCCCTTCTTTTTCCCCCTCTTCCTCTCCCCCTTCTCTCCTCTCTCCCCCCTTCTCTCCTCTCTCCTCCCCCTTCTCTCTTCTTCCGATCTCCCCACTCACGCTGAGCCCTCTACATCCTTCGTTTCTCTCTCACTTCCTTCTTTCCTACTCCCCTCCCTTCCTCTCTCCCTTCTGTCTTCTCTCCCTGTGTCCCTCCCTCCCTCTGTCCCTCCCTCTCCCCTCCCACTACTTACTCTCTTTCTTCCTTTCTTTCTCCTTTCCTTGCTGAAACAGATTAAAAGGAATCACTATCACTTCTCAGTAGTACATGCTTTTAAGTGTGTCTTGAACGTTCTAGTCTCTTTAGTAATTTAAAAAGAAGGAAAGTATTTGAGAGATAAATTTGCATGAAAATGTAGGCTCTAGAATGATTCATACTACATTTTCTACAAATAGTTTTGCAAAAAGTCTTTTATTTTGACAGGAAATTACATACTGCCATTGAGATAAAAATGAATCAGTTGCTACAAATGATGCTTGCATTTAAAAATGTATATCATACCAACCTTAATTTTGTGTAGATAACATTTTCCTGGTAGTTTTACATTTTTTTTTTACCAAGATAAAACACAATAGAGAATTTTAGGTCCAACTATTTAAATAACACTTATTAAACACAATAAACCAAGAACATTCAGAAACATTTACAGGTTTAAAAGCTTTTTTTTCTTTCTTTCTTTTTCTTTTTTTTTTTGTACAGAACTCCTTTGGGTCAATGAGAGCTCCAAAATAGTTACAGTAAAAAGAAATGGTACATTTTTGGTCACATTTTGCTGTCTTTTCTTATTTGATGAAAACACTAACAGTTTTTAAGTGATAAGAGAAACACACTTACGGTAAATACAAGCAAATCAAAGGGCAGCAGCCAAATGGTTTAAATAAGAAACATAATAAAGATATAGTCAGAAGAATATTTTGTTCACTTTTGATTACCTTAGTTACTTACTGTATTAAAAAAAAAAAGCAATATAGATGTGACTGTTTTGTAATGGAATCCACAAATAGATTTTAAGAAACTATGTTATTCTCTGAAAATAATATGAAATCTTAGCAAGTTATTGAGGTAAAAAAGAAAAAGCCAACATGAGTGACAAACATGTGAAGAGATCCCATAGCTCTACTCCTTTTGAATCTGCTCTTCTCTTACATCTTTTAGTAAATTTAGAGCTAGAAGTCATTTTACTTCTATCTCTGACCAGGGGGAGAAGCAGAAATGGCCCCTTCTTCTATACAAAAACCATCATCAGCAGGTTCTTCCTTGAGATTTTGGGTAAATTTTGTTTAGCTGTGCCTATGTCATAAGAGTGAATATCACATCGGTGAAGATTTTCTCCACCTACAGCTAACTGGATTTTCCGCACCAAAGAGGGAGTATAATCCCTCTGATTTGCATTTGGAGAAAACAGAAGTCATCCTTACCTTCAGGAGAGTTTTTTCAGGGAGAGATGCATGGCGAATGCTCTTACTGTCAATACAATAAATAATGTACAAGGAAGAGTTTTAAATGATTTTCCTACTGCAGTGCCCATAGAGCTTTTCCCCTGTTCTTGGCTAGTTGACTTTAATGCTAAACTTCCTTCTTCAGCTTGTTTTTCTTTATGTTTCCATTCATTCATCAGGCATGACTGTAAGAAGAGAATGGTGAGGTTTGGGCCTGTGATTACGTGATTCTGGGTCTCTTTGCTCAATTCAATGACAGCTGCTTTCCAAATTAGCATAAAGTAATTTAGTGTATGCATGCATATATACATATATATGACTTATTATATGTCTGCCATTATTCCAAGAAGTTTACTAATATTAACATATTTAACCCTCAAAATAATCCTATGAGAAAATTACTTATCATCAACTCACTTTTCAGGTATGGAAACCAAGACACAAAACTTCAAGTTGCACAGGGTCACCCAATCATGAATTGCTATTTCAAACCCAGGCCATTGGCCTCTAGAATCTGTCCCCTTTACCACTATGATCTGAAACCTCATTGATAAGTGAACTCAAATTTACTCCAGCCCTTCAGACACAGATAGTCGACTATTTGTACACGCTCTCAGAAGCTGGAGCTAGACTTTCTAATACTATGGATGCATATCTCCTGCAAAAAAAGTTTCCCTTAAATCAAAGGCATCTCATGTTCTTAAATAATATAGTGGCACTTTAGAGACCAAGGAGGAGCTGTCTTTGGAGGTTGTCCCAGGTGAAGAGAGTACATAGCTTTGCGGAACTGCATTTTTGCATGGAACCTGAAATAATTCTGGAGATCTGTGAGCACAGCTTTCGGCCTACTTAAGACTACTGAATTTCTGTGAATTATAACTTCTATGTCTGTTTGTTTATAATGGTATAGCTCAAACTTCAAAGCTAAGGTTCATAAAAATTCAAGATATAAGGTTTGTAAAAAATAAACCCTAGTCAATTGATATGAGTATTTAAACTTAGACATGTGTATCAGATGATTAACTTAGAGATTACAAGAACTTCACTTATACATAAGCTACTTAGATGGCTGTTATGTTCTTTCAGAGGTTGTTATACTTTTTTATTTCTGGCTCTTAAAGAAAACCTGGGGAGAAATCTGGGATTGAAACATTGGTGGATCACCAAGCTTTGGGATGAAGTAGAACTGATTTTAAGATTTATAAACGGAGTTGGAGATGATCATGCACGATACTAATTTACTAACTAAAATGATTACTAACTTGAAGAGAGGTGTAATTTTCATTTGTGTAGTCTCCAAACTGCATTTAATTTTCAATTGGCCATTAGGATCAACAAAATGAATAATCTCTTCAATTAGATTCTAAGTTCCCACAGGACGGACAGAACAATAAGTCTACATTATTCAGCATTATATCTTCAGAAACTAATCCAGTTCATGACACAGAGTTGATGTCCAGTAACATTGATGAAGGAAGAAGAAAAGCAAGGAAGGAAAGAAGGGAGAGAGAAGGAAGGAAGAAAGGAGGAAGAAAGGAAGAAAAACAGCCTTTTAACTAATTCACAGAAAGTATTATTAGAAATGTTGTTTTTAACAGTCTATTTTCTAATGTATTCTTCCTCTAAATGAATGGCCTTTAAATTTTCAATGTGAACATATCCAGAAATTTTAGGTTGTTTTATTTAAAAAAAACAAAAAACAACAAATTCACAATATTATTTCTTCATTCTAAACTTTTTTCTATTATCTTGTAGAGAAAGCACTTTTCCAACAAACATCTACGGACATCTATAATTTCCATGCGGATTGTGCAAAATCAGTGCAGTTAAACACAATGCTTTCTATCTTTTTTAATTGACTCTGAAATTGTAGTTCCTAATACTCAAAATCCAAGAGGATAAACATGAATCATATCTGAGAGTTTTTAAAGAAAATAAATATAGCTGTTTGTAACTTAATGGATTTTGATCTAGGCTCTAGGAAGGTCTTAGAATTTTAAAACCAAGTTAGTGTTTTTCCATATCCCAGGCAAAATTCCATCATCCTATCTCTTTAATGCAACTATTTAAGAACGTTATAGCATGCCCCAGATCTTCATCCAAGATTTGTTTAGGGTTTTTACAAATAGTTTCTGTCTTCTAATACAGAGGCTCTTTCTATGATTAAAGACATTTAAACAAAGAATAGGCAGGATCTTTGGGTCCATTTTGCATTCATGAGACTTTTCAAGTTCTATAAAAAAGAAGCCATCTTCTAATCCCAGCATGACTAATGCTTTTCTGGGTTGTGGTCACAACACCAGAGGCAAAAAAAAAAAAAAAAAAAAAAAATCAAACTCTTAGCTTTAGATGTTTTGCCTTTATTCTATGGCACCATTAGAGACCTTTATAAACGCTTGATCAGTTCAGGCCTTGTTTCACACAAGGTTTGCCTGGGAAAAGGCAGTGGGTGGAGGGCCTTGGAGGTTAAAGCAGGACCACAGTTCAATTGCTCTCCTTCTCCTGGTTTCCAGGCATTTCATCTGAGTTATTTATAAATAGATGCATTCGATGTCCTGTTATTTTGAATAAGTGTCTAGTTTTAATTAGGCAAGGTATGTAAGCATTTTTAATTAGATATCCAAATACATCGTTTGAGATGTTTTTTTTCCCCTCAGAAAATAAAAAGTAATTTGATTTCTTCTTCATTAAATATAAGGGCAGTAAAACCTTATGAATAGATTCTCAGCTCAAGTGATTGAGATATTTTGGATAGGACTATAATATATGCACAGAATATTTCCTCTTAAATTTCGCCAAGCTGATGAAGTGTGCAAAAGTAATGAAGTTAAACCACAACTCGTTAAATGTGGTGCAGGTTTTCAACACGACAAAGGAAAAGAGTTTTTAGGTTAATGCTGGTGCTCTGGATTAGAGCCTACTTTGTTCTATTGCTTTTTACATTCAGTGTAAAGAAGTGAAAGTGTGTGTGTTTTATATGAGGTGAAATAAGAAACAGTGTCCTGCAACACCAAGGCAATATATCTGACCTTTGCTTTTCCGTCACTATGCATGCCTTCCACTATAAAATTAGGGCATGAGAGCAGGATGAAAAGATCTTTAACCATAAAGATTGGACCCTGTAGGCACTGCGCATTTCAAAATGTCTTTAATGTATGCAAATCACAGGTTTTTCCACATGTTTTTCATTGTAATCAACCAACTAAATTTTGCTATGCTAGTACTCATAATTCTCAGTTTTCTTCTGTAGAAGTTAAACCCTGAATGATATTGCAGCTACAGCAGACACTCTTCTAAACAGGGTAGTGATGCAGGGTGAGAATCGTGGTTATGAAGCCCAGCTTTTCTAACCCACTGACAGGCGTGATAACTCACTTGCATGATCCACAGTCTAGACACCGTGTCTATCCGGTGGTGATTGGGAGATTTGTAAAGAACGCGGAGTCATGTGGCACTAAATGAGTACTCAGGAAAAGGTCGTTATTATCCCTTTGTCGTCTTCACTCTTGAACCATTCCTTTCTCTTTCTCTTTCTCTTGTCTTTCATTTCCATTGGCTCAGCCGCCCACCTAGACTGCTCACACTGACTGTACAAAAGCATCTTTTTACTCTTTTCAGTGGTAGTCACTGAGCATCAATTTGAGTCATTTGACATTGTCTACTTCATTTTTTTATAATGTGGCTAATCTGAGATGCTTAACGTGGAATTAAAATTAAAGCACAATATTTAATAACTTTTATCATAAATTTAAAAACATGTTTAAACTTCAGATTTATAGGTAGTGCTAATGCTTCAGTCACATGTTTTTGGAGAGACCCAATTAAATAATCTATATTTTGATCTATTCCTTCAGAAACTTTGTTGAATGTTACCTTTAAAGCCAAAAGTGTTTGTATGAGTGACAACATTTTCACATTGTCTTTGTGTGATTGTGTGTGTTTGTATGATTCTATTTGAGGATAAGTGTATTTTCAAATGACTGTGTGTGTTCAGAAAAAAGCAAATGTGGCCATACAAGTCAAGTGACTGAAAAAATTCGAGACAGACTTCAGATTCTTCTGGTATCTCTCTTTGGATGCATGGCTGAAGTTCCCCTATATGGTGGTAACTGTATTGCAATATTTAAATATATTATATAAAAATACTGTACCCTTAAGCTTATACCATGTTGTATGTCAATTATGTCTCAATAAATAAATAGATAAATAGATAAATACATATTTAAAAATAAAAATGTTACTCTATTAATTGGGAATGAAGAGGAATGCAATTTGATAAAGCCAAATAATTTCTGGACATCCTCTGGGAATAAATATTACTTTTTTATGACACTAATTTTGAAGATACCACTTTTCTTTTTATGACCCAATTCAAGGGACAACTGTCTGAAACTACTCTTATTCCATAATGAAGAATTAATTGCTCTTTCATCCAAGTTCCTATAGTATAATCTACATATTTTTGTTACAATCTTTATTATATTACATTTTGGTGCTAGAACCATGTATCTGCCTTACTAAATTTCATCTCCTTTAGGTAAGTGATTGTATTTTTATTTTCCTGTCTTAGGAGGACACCCAGCCTAGAATAATCACTCTGAGAATATTTGTCTTTCTTATCAACGTTATATAGGCACTTATGTTACTCTTAAAAATTGATATGCAATCTATTCTCAGAGGGCAATTCTGTAAGTACTCATTTGTGGAACATTTTGCAAAAAGTAAAAATTTATCTAGGATTTCATAGATTAGCATGAATTGCAGATTTAAGAATTATTTTAGTAGGATGAAATTGTAAACTACTTATATTTCATATCTTCATGTTCCCTAATCTTTTGCCAGCTTAAATAGTCCAATACATTATACAAGCAAGTAGAGGCATTCAGTTCAAATTCCTGAACTAAATTGTGTTGTTTTAATTTCTCTCTTAGTTGCACAATGGGTGTTTATTGACAACAGATGGGAAGAGTTCCTCAGATGTGTTCTGGTCTCATGCCCGAGCTGCTTGCCCAGGTAAAACCAGAGGTTGCTGCATTTTTCTAGCAGCTCCCAGCTCCCTGTTGTAAATATACTAAACATTTCTGATTTTAGCAACTCTTTTATGTTGATTATTCCTGAGAGTGCACAAGACCTTCTTAATAAATGAGGCAATTAGATTTAATTAGAGGGGTCTCTGACTACACAAAATCAAGATAAAATCTAATTAAACCATTTTATTTTACATAAGTCCTTTTGTATGCCTTCTTTTTATGCCCTCATGATTGAGTTTCCCAAAACTTACTTCCTCAAAATAAAATGTTTGATTTTTAATAATTAAAGAAAATAAAATATACTAATTCATTTAGCCTGACTTAGATATTTAATAGATTTTTTAATTTTTATTTTTAGATTTTGCAATGATGAATCAATCCGGCTAGCACTGGGTACATTTCCATTGGATACTGTGACTATGTCCAAGTGCTCTGTGGATGGGCAGTGAAATATCTGTGATCGGAATTGCTTTTGTGCTCCACCTCAGAAAAGTATTTGCTTGTGTCCTCCATTCCCTCATGCATGCATGTCTACGGGAGTGCATGTCTTATGTGAAATGTGAGAACATTCTTATCTCCACAGCTCAGCTAATTTTGTAAGAGACAGCAGCAGCCATAACATAAGGAGATATTTTTGGAATCAGACGCCGAACCAAGCCAAATATTTCACGTATATCCACATGGAGCTGAAAAACATAGCTTTTTTGTTTCATGGAGTCCCTTAAATTGAAGTAATTTTAAAGTAGGCTGCAAGATAGCTAGAGAGCATTTTCTTTCTATTTATTTCTGTGCATATATGGATTTCCAGTTCAGATAAAGGATTATCATGTGTGCTCTGTAATAGCTTTGTATATTAAGCAATATAAGGACTGAGAGCATATTGTATAGAAAGAGGTAATACTGGAGGGCAACTGCAGAGTCCATTATTTCAGAGAAACTAAGTGATAGGAAGAAGACCCGAAGTTAGGTTAAACAGCTAGAGGAAATGTTACAGAAACCATCACTAATGGGGTAAGTGATGTCTTCGGGGGTTTGAGGGTATAGGGGAATTGGGTTGATATCCATTTATCTATTGTTTTCCAAAAAAAATTTACGACTTTCTATTTCTACTTAACTCATGTATTTTTATTCATTAACTCATATAATAAGTGTACATTGTGCCCTACCTTGTCTCTGGTATTATGCTAGATGCAGGAGATACAAAGGTGAATAAAACTAGCATAATACTTGCTTTTGTAGAATTTGCAGTCATTAAATGTGTGTGTGTGTGTGTGTGTGTGTGTGTGTGTGTGTTTGTAATGATGATAAGAGATATGGCAAGAAAACAAAAATAGAGGGGATATAAAATAGTTTTAAAAACCAACAAAAACCTACTTGGTTCAAGGAGACAGAAAATCAACGTGAAGGTTAATCTGAGATTAGAAGACTGAATGAGAATGGATTAAGTAAGGGTGGGGCAAGGAATGTGCAAGGGAGTGGGGATGTAATGGGTTGAGATCTTGAAGCAAGAAGGAAATTGGCCCATTTAAGGAACCAATTGAATTGGGGACCATTAAGTCTGGACCACGGTAACAGCAGGTAATAGTCTGAGGCAAGATGGCAGAGTTAACTGTTAATGTGCCATGATGCCCTTTTAAAGTGAAAAAAGAGGAGGCACATGCCTTTGCCTGCATGCAGCTCTCTCTGAGGTATACATTGCACGTAACAATCACCCTTATGAATTACTGCTCATAGTTTCAGAGAGACTTTGCTGAAATGCCCAGGCATAATGTATCTCTTCAGATTCAGTAATAATTAGTGCGTATTTTCCTGCAGCCATTTCTTAATTTGTTCAACCAACTTGTCCAAATAACAGTTTGTTCTAGAGACAAATGTTCATAGAAGGGTAGAGATGGTACATATAACAGTGTTCCTTCCCTCAGGAAGTTTATAATATAGAAGAATAACACTTGTCTCACTGTTTTGTAATATTGTCAAATAAACTTTCTGTTTTATAATATAGGTTCACAGAACAATTGTGAAGATAATATAAAGAGTTTCTAAAAATCTCATACCCAGTTCCTTCTATTATTAATATCTTACATTAGTATGACCCATTTGTCATGGTTAATGAATCAATATTAATTCATTGTTATTCACTGAAGTCCCTACTTTATTCAGAGTGCCTTTATTTTGTACCTAATGTCCCTTGTTTGTTTCAGGATCACATCCAGGGAACCACACTGCCTTGAGTTGTCGTGTTTCCTTAGGTGCCTGTGGCAGTGGAAGTTCCCTCATTCCCTACTTTTGATAATTCTAAATGATTGAAGAGGTTTGGTCAGGTATTTTGTAGAATGTCTATCAGTTGGGATTTGCATGATGTTTCTCTCATGATTGGACTGAAATTATGTGTTTGGGGAGGAAAATCACAGAGAAGTGTTGATATCACATCAAACCTAGGAAGACAGCACACTATCAGCATGACATCATTGTTGATGATGGAGCACCATGTGCCTGTGAAGTTACTCTTCGTTCTATACATACATTTTGGGAAGTGGCTGTGTACAGCCTACACTTAAGTAATAAGTACTTATGTCCCACCTCCTGGGGTGGGGTGGGGGAATATCTACATAAATAATTTGGAATACATATGCATGTAAAAATTGTCTTGTATTATTTATTTATTTATTTCTGCATGTATTTAATTATTTATTTATATTAGTATGGATTTATGGCTACTTATTCTATACTGTGAGTTATGATCCATACTACTTTGGTTACTTTGTTTCTCACATTGTTATGACCTGGTTGACTGGGAGCTCTTTTACTTGGTCCCTGCTGCCATTTGGCTTAGCCCCACCCCCTCATCAATTTCTCCGGCGGCTCCCAGTACCTCCTTAGTTTCTGGCACTACAAGATGACTCAGGCTCACCTTGTGCACTTCCTTCAGGACTGGGATCATTTCTCCAAGAATTTACACACACACACACACACACACACACACACATTTGTTATTGTTGTTTTTACATATAGTTCTTCAATACTTGGATTTGTTTCAATTGAGCTTTTTATGTATTTGTTATCATCTTTATATTCCTTGATCTGAAATTTTGTTTAGTCTCATATTAAGACTAATTAGATATTTGTTTAAAACACAAATTAATCGTGCAAATTTTCTCATGCAGAGGTAACTTCCTGTTTATGTATTCTTGTTTCTCTAATAATACTTTTGTTGATTCCTATTACTTAACAGGCAATATGCTAAAAGGCTTTTATCAATTATGTCATTCAACTCTTCCAACTCCTACTAATTTGGTGTTATTTTATTGACTTTTTATAGGTGAGGAAACGAAAGCACAAAGAGGGTAAGCAACTTAATTACACAACTGGAGAGTGGTCAGCAAGAGACCAGGCTGATGGACTTGATCCAAAAGTCAGAGCAGGCTCAGTTTTGATAAATAGCACGGCCTCTTTAGCTTGGGTTCCTTCAGTACACATGATTCTTTCTGGTTATTATGGTAGCTTCTTGATTCCCACAAGCACCAAACCTTTATGTCTCAGTCATAGGGATTCATCCTGCTCTTTCCCTCTGCTGGCTTTGAGCTGCTCCCACCTAGATCTGTCTCTCTGACTTCTCAACTGACTTTCCTCACAGTGGAGTGGATTTGTCCTAGTTCTTTCTTTACTAACCCACAGCACTCATACTCAAAAACAACAATACAGACCTTTTTCCTTTGAAGAGCTGCTGGATATAATTTCCATGAGAAAAATATTGGTAATAACAAAATTAACAGAGGTTTAAAAGTTCATAAATTACTGATTCTTTACCTATTGCTCCTGATTCCTTCATAGAGGGTAAGTTGAACCCATAATTAGGCTTTGACATGCAATCTCCCTCCTACATCATCACCTGCTTAGTCACACTGTTCTTTCCTCTCCTGGTTATGTCACTTCTGAGATGAAGTCACCAGAAATGCCAGATGACTGACCGTTTTCCTGTTTCAAACCAATGGCCAGGATCGCTGAGGTCTCCAGGTGAGTGGCACTCAATTCACTAGGTCTCTGTTCTGATTAGAAATAATTTCCTTGTTAAGTTCCCTCAAACATATCTTTTTGAGAAAACTTACAAGTTCTTAAATTTCTAGTAAACCTCAGTATGAAAAGGTCCTACCCTTTCCTCTGGATTTTTTATGTGTTTTGGCTTATACTCTGTGGCATGTCTTAAAGGATTTTATTTTCTCTTCTAGAGTTTGCTAATTAGGTTAAGCACCCAGACATCCTTTTGATTTTTTTGTCAGGCATCCTTCAAATTATCTTAACATTGCTGCCATTTGCTCCGATTGTTGGAGACCAGATGTGCATGGGATATGTCAGGAATGCAGTGCTTTTGAGACTTCCAATTGATAAAATAGCTAATAGCAATTTTTTTTATTGTATATATTTTCCCTTATGAAAACTATTCAGCTTTTAATTTTGATCTGAAGTTTTTTCTTAGCTCACCCAGGACTGGAATTTAATAAAAGACATTCTCCCAATTCTGTTCATGGAGCAAGGGATTGTTTTGATTTATTATATTAGACATACCCTGAAGGGCCAACACAGTTCAGGAAATGCATATAAACAGACCAGTGATCTGAGTCATAAAAATAACCTGGCATAGCTACTGCTCCAAGAAAGCTCATGGCCATGAGATCTGTAACCTGGAGTTGATTTGACATGGAATGTGCTCTGAACCCCAAGCATACCTGCATATGGATGAGAGTTGGTACATAGGCAGTCACATGGTTCTAACCATGCATGAGGATCTTCTCTATTTTGGACTCCTTCACTCACCTGGTGAGAACTACCAATCAATCCCAGGGTAGCTGTTTTCATATACTAGAACATTTTTTGTTACAAATAGTAAAACCAAACAAGTTAGATTAAGCCACCAAGGAGAATTTGTTCTAAGGACATAGACGTGTTCTTTGGAACTCAAGGAAGGCAACTCAGGAATGCAACAGAAACTTGAGAGACTTTTAGAATCAAAATTTCAATTTCTCTCTCTCTCACCACGCCCTTTCTCTTTCTCTCCCACACAGCCTCTCCTCCTCTTTGCTTTTTCCTGTCGTCTGCTTCCTTCTCTCCCAGTGCTCCCTGCAGTTCAGCTTTCCTTGCTTCTCAGTTCACAAGGAGAAATACGGTTCATCATATGCTTTTACATGGTGAAGAAACTGATCCCAGAGGAGACTGCTATTTCCTATTTCTCTATGTTCCTATCAAAATTTAGTGTTAAGTATTGTTCTGCTATAGCCACTTTGGTAGATATGTAGTGCCATCTTCTTTTAATTTGCATTTTCCTAATCACGTGATATGGAATATCTTTCCATACGCTTACTTGGGACCTGAGTATCTTCTTTAGTGAGGTGTCTGTTAAAGTCTTTGGCCCATTTTTTTCATTGGGTTGTTTGTTTTCTTATTGTTGAGGTTTGAGAATTCTTTGTATATTTTGGATAATAATCCTTTATCAAATGTAGCTTTTCAGTCTCCTGACATTGTTTTTCACAGAGCAGTTTTAAATTGTAATGAGGTCCAGCTTATCAATAGGACCTTAGAAAAGACATCGGTGATATATAGTCAAGTTACATAGTAGTTGCATTTTACTCATAAAAATTAAATTAAACATCAAACACAGATATACACATATGATCATATCTGTGGTAGAGAAAAATATCCTTTTAAATGGTACAAGCTATTTTATCCAACATTCCTCTTCATAAATAAATATTCTAGAATTACCTTGCATACAAAAAATAGAGTATAAAGTTGCTTTTCCGTTACTTGGCCTCAGTTCCCACCTATGTCCAGCTGTGTGAACTAATCACCATACTGGATGGTTTTCTAGTATTTAGAGATATGTATTTTTGACAATGTGATTCCTAAACAAATCCAACTACATTACCTAGTGCTCAACTTAAAGAAATTGAAGGTTATTTTCATGATGGAAGATGTACCTTCAACTGCATGTGGATTTGAACTTAATGAGAGAAAATGTCTGGGAATTTTCAAAGCTATTATTGACTATTTGTGAGTATATACACACACACACACACACACACAGACACCCCCCACATACACACACACACAGGAAGGGGGCCAAAAATAACCCCTAATTATCTTCTGGAGGGCGGGCCCCTTGCTGCACAGGCTTCCCTGCAATGCCCAGGTGAGGGCTCCAGCAACCCATCTGCGTCAGTGTACCAGCTGGCATTGTTGTGAGAGGCTGCAGTCAGCTTCAGTGAATGTAGTTTTTGGAGGCTCTTTCAATGCATTTCCTCATTTCATGATGAGTGATTTACAGGAACAACGTGCAGCATGACGATGTACGTGCCTACATTGGGTGTTCAGCAGTTTTTGACCAAAAATGGCATGATCCCCGTGCCCCACCCTCCCTATCCACCGATCTTGCCCCAGGACTTTTTCTTTGTTTGCCTGGATAAAAAAGTCCTTAAAGGAAATGTTTTGTTGATGTGGAAGAGGTGAAACAAAAAACAACAGAAGCACTAAAAAGCCTCAAAATCAGCAAGTTCAAAAACTGTTTCAAGCAGTGGAAAAAGCATCTTGATAGGTGTATTGCAAAAAGTACTTTGAAGTGACAATTTGAAACATGTAAGAATAAATACATAATTTTTTATAAATAAATTCTGGTTGTTTTTAATCCCCTCTTGTGTATACATATGAGTATATAATCTTTTGTTTGTTTTTTCACTCTGTGATTTTACTGTAGAAAACCAGCAAAAGTACCAATCTGTAGAATGTTGGAGGACATCATCAGCTGTGAATAACATTTAAGGTACGATGATAAAATAATTCAACTTAGTTTCTGGCAAACTTATTTAGACATTTATAGACAAGTGTGAACTAGTTTCTCAAAACCTGGCATCTGTTCTCATATTTCAAAATTCATATATATTCAGATATTTTCTAATTTCTTCTTCTAAAATATCCTCTGAAGCTTGCTCAACTTCTTTAAATTCACTTAATCTTGGCATGTGGCCATTCTTAGCAAGTAGACTTGGTTTCTAGTAATAGTCAAAATTCATCGTAAGTGTTAAGCACTTAAATTGGAAAATTATTTTAAGAAAAAATGTGTTGAGCCTCTAAATTGATAAAACTGCATCACTCCTATGGCTCATAAACTAGCTCAGAGAACAAGTCACAGGAATGAATTTTAAAATATCCTTTTAAATGGTATAGGCTATTCAAAATGTTGATGGGAATGTCATTGAAATTAGTAAGTAAATATGTGACCACAATGAAGAAGATAACACATACTTGAATGTAATAGTGCTATTACATTCGTTTAAAATTTCACTTTCTGGTAGCCAAATCGGTCTTTAAAATATCTTAGCTTCTCACAAAAGAGGAAGTGTGAAATAGCTTTACAGCTTTACCCCATGCTCTCTAAGCTCAGGAAAATAGGGTCATTATTTCCCCTGTCTTAGTCCTATTCTATTTTTTAAAGAAAACCCTTAGTTCCCATCATTGCTTGTCATGATTTCTTTTTCTGCAACTCTTCAAAAGACATACCGTAATGTTTCCTCAAGCATCAGCATTACAGAGAATGTCTATTGGGTGTGCTTGAACTTTTCCATGAATCTTGGTATATAAAATGGAATAGATTTGTAAAAATAAGACTCAGATTAGTTGAAGTAAGTGGGACAATTACTACAGGTACATTTCTGGTGCCCAAAACATGTATTAGTCAAGATAAATAATATTAGAAAAATCATTAAGTATATCAAAATTAATGCCAACAAACTCATGATGTACAAAAATATT
This sequence comes from Lyroderma lyra, assembly GCA_004026885.1. Lineage (NCBI taxonomy): Eukaryota > Metazoa > Chordata > Mammalia > Chiroptera > Megadermatidae > Lyroderma > Lyroderma lyra. Next base: position 114,253 of record PVJL010002747.1, read on the forward strand.
AAAACTTTAAATAAAAATGAATATTGATTTATTTATTTCTTTGTTTTGCCCCCTGCATTATTGTTCAAGGAATCACTCCTTTATAATTATCCCAAAGTTCCTGACCTGGGTGGATGTTCTATATCCCCTGGGTGGATTGATGAGGGTTAACAATGGTGTGAGAACAGATTGGATAATAGAAACTGTCATTTAGAGTCACATTATTTGATTGTAGAACTTTCATTAATGTTTACCAATTGGTTCTACACATGAGAGGGTATTGTGATGAGCGTATACAAGGGAGCACATTTCCCTCAGACTCCAATTTTTCCCACAGCTGCCTTTTACCTTTTGCTACCAAACACTGGTAGAGAGTCGTTTTTTTAGGTCTGAAAGGCCACATGTGTGGTATGCACCAGCATCTCATGTGACATCATGTAATGGTGTGTCAGGCAGTATGTTATAAGAAATCAACTTGAATGTCTGTTTATACAAAACTGTTTTTTCTTTAATTGATGTATTGTTTCAGAATAATGTGAAAGTACAGAAAAGGCAGAAATAATTTGAAAGCATAAATATCAAGAGATAATTACTATGGCATGTCATGCTAAATAGAAAATTCTGCCTGCTTTTTGATGTTTAAATAAGTTTGCTGTTTATTCAGTATATGACCTGATTCACATTATTTACAATTGAAGCATTTATGTTTACTGTGAATTTTGTTTTGGCTGTTTAGTCTAAAATGATTTTCCTTGCTATTTCTTATATACTATATACAACCTGGATTAGCATAATCACTGTGATTAACGTTAATTGAGTAGCAGAAATGAAAATAGTTTCTGAAAACAGTTTGGCTGATATGTACAATGGTAAAATTTTGTAGTACATGAATACTCAAATTATAACATTTGACTTTAGTTCTAAAATCTCTGAAGCATTATAGGAAAATAGAGTTTGGGGCATTGATGAAAATATAAATAAATGCTAAACAAAAATGTAGACATGATCTATAAAAGAATATACATTGCCATACTAGCATACTTACTGGGAAGCACTATAACATGGTTGTTAGAAGTATGGAATTTATAATTATGCCAAGACATGAGTCAATTCTTGCTTTAATTATTACTTCTGTAATTGTAAATTACTGAATGTCCTCAGGGCTCAGTTTTTTTACTTGTAAAATAGGAATAATAATAATGTAATTTAGCTAATAGAGTGGTTGCAACCCTTAAATGAAAATCGATATGTAAGGTTTTTGACATAATGTTAAAATAATAAATATTTTCTAAATATCATCTATGATCTATCACTTCTCTGAGTTTTTTTTTTTTTGTTTCATTGCTTAGTGCCATATTTTGGTTCACAGTTTAGCATTTTATTTCATACTCTTTCCACTAATACTTTTCAATGTTTGTAATGTTACTGACATTCATAAATTTATGTTCCTTTTCATTTCTGTAGAGAGGTTCTGAAATTCTCCATAAATTTTCCTTTTCTCATTTCTGTACCTATTGTCCCACTTCTGATCCAAAATTGTTGCAATGAATGCTAGGTTTTCCTTGCGAACATTAAATTATAATATGTATTAAATGAAAAATGCCCTCCTATTGTATATATCAAAGAAATTTAGATTGGGTAAACCTACCTCAGAAATACAAAATATATTTGGATTCTAAAATATCAATTTTGAAAGGCTAACCAATATAGTTCATTATTAACTGCTAAGAATTATATATACTGAGTAGCCTAAAAGTAGATATACCGTATAGTTTATTTGCAATTGATTACATTGTGTACGTGTACCTACATAATCTTTTGTAATGAATTTCATTGATTCAACTGTATACATACTTTTGGGTCACCTTGTATATATATATAAATATAAAAATAAATAAATAAATAAATAAATAAATATGTATGTGTGTGTATGTGTATATATATATACACATACACACACATATATATATTTCAAAAACTTAAAATCAAACTAGTTAGGAAAGTAAAATGTATTTGTTGGTTTAGTGTTCCTGATAAACAGATATCCTCTGTGACAAATACCAATAAAGACAGAAAAAGGAAATTGTCAGACTACTTATTGTACAGAAAATTATAAGAAATTTCAGTATTGTGACTATAGAAGGAATGATTTTTTACTTTGTTATCAAGCTATTTGTTATAATAAAAACTTTCTAGGCTTACAAACATCTTCTAACCTTTGTCTTCTAAGACTATATCATCAAGAGTATATTTAATTGTAGGTAACATTAAAAAAATAAAGTGTCATTAAAAAATATTTGTCTTCTTTGCAACAATTAGTTTGGAAATGAAAAGTTGATAATGATGGTTTAGCTATTCAGTAGTATCATAAAGAAACTAAAATTATTTCATCTTTCCATTCTATAATCCTTAGAATTTGGCCTTTTAGTCTTAAATTTGTTGCTTCATAGTTGCAAGAAGGCTGCTGTAGCTCCAGGTATCAAGACCTCATTCTAAGATAAGGATATAAACCATTGAAGTAAGACAACTTCGCATGCAGCTTTTCTGTTTGTAAAATTATTTTTGCATGAAGACCTTTAGCAGAACTCTTTCATGAGAAATGGAAAGTGGCCATGCCCTGAGCAAGACGTTTTAAGCTCACTTTTTCTGAGATCAAGGGATCTCTTCCTGATGTCTTTAGAGAATGAAGGATCTGTTAGTAAGGCAGTGATGTATGAGCAACTATTATGCTTGTTTCATAGACACACACACACACACACACACACACATGCACGCTCTGTAACTAAGAAACACAAAGAGCAAAAGGAAAACGCATGCAGGGTAATTAGATGGTAAATACATAAAATGTATGTCAAACATTCTAATCTTTTCTTAAATGTTGGTCCTGATGTTGGCTTTATGCCTCTTGGCAAACAACAGGAAGAGGTAAACTGATTAAGTTAAGACATTCATAGTGTAAGGTTTACATGAAACCCAACTGCACTGGAAAAATCCAGATGTGTTTTCCCCATGATTCTGATAAAAAGAAGAACTATATAACCTAGTGAATCATGGTTTCACTAAAATATTTACAGCTAACACATTGCTGTATTTCTCAAGGGCAATTTCTTATGAGCTCCTTCAATGTGAGCAATAACAAACCACCTAAGTATAATTCAGTAAACACATTTTTTGGTCAAGGGCCATAGACCTGGCAAATCCTGAAAGAGAAAGGATAAGGGCACGACATGCAATAAATCTATCTTTACTTTTTTCCTTTCCAAATTCATCTTCATAAATGAGAGTAACAGACACAGGAAATGTACAAGCAAATCTATCTGGCCTCGTGGTTGAAAACACATTTGGTCAGTTTGGGTTAGTTTATTACTTCTCAAGTTCTCAAGGTCTTAACAAGCTGATATTTTTTTCTCAGATTTGTGCTGGTGGGATTTCAGCATCTACTAAATAACAATTCTTAAAAATTCAGGTAAAGCAGAGACTATAGATTCAAGTAATTTCAGAACAAACTTGGGTTGCTATTTAATCTATTATTTTTTAAATTTACTTTCTTAGAAGTATTTTCTAAAAATCAATCAATGATTTTAGTCATGAAAGCGCTGCTGAGCAACAGTGTGTCAAAAGATTACCTTTGATCCTGACCACTGACTTTCATATCTATAGGTAATTAAATATTTAGGGAGTTAATTCATTTTCAACTATTAATTTTCATCTCAGGTTAAATGGTTTGTCTTTTTGACTTCATTTCAAATTACCAGGACCTGAACTTAGACATCACTTCGCAAAAGATAGAAATCTCAAGGGTCCCAGAGCCCCAATTATTAATCTGTCCTGTAGAGGTGACTATTCAGGCTGCATAAAGAACATCTTTTCAATAAAACCTTTGAACCTTCCATGACACATGTAAAGGCAAAAATAGACATAATTTATAAGACTCAGAAGGTATGCTATTTTTAATATGTGTATATATATATATATATATATATATATATATATATATATATAAAATTATATAAAACATTTTTATATAATAAAAGTAGTTAATACTTTAAAATTGATGTGTAAGTTTATTTTTATTATTTGGAAGGACTGTTCTTTTGGAAAATGTCATTATTTGTTCATTTTACAATAAAAAGGACTCAACTTTTTGACTCAGTCCTTGTCAGCTCACCCATTGCTTGTCTGCAAATTCTAGTTGGAAACACTAAAACATCTTTAAACACTTAAAACAAAAACTACTATTTAGTTAGCTAAGCAAGTTAGACATGTGAGTAAAGGCATGCACATTAATTTCAGAAGTTCACCAAAATTGCAGGTGCAAAATTGCAGGTGCAACTAATTAACCTCTTGAGCAAGGAAATGGTTGCTCATAAGTGCAATTAGTGAAACATAAAAGAGAAGGAATGGTGGAATTTTGCTGAAAATTTAATGTCAAATTGTATGAGTTTTCAAATTACATTGCAATAAAATGAAAACTATCAACAATTAAACTGGCTAACACTTGGCCTTCATAGCATCTGCTTATTTTGTAATGGCAAGGAACAAAATGCTGTCATGATAAACCTGAGGTTTTTCATTTACTGTCTTTCTTCTAAATAAGCTTTTAATTTCTCAAGAATAGTGTTTTTCTATTCCTTAGCATAACAAGAGTTGATAAAAGAGTAAAGTTTGATGTCTAGATTAGTGCTTACTACTATTTTGAAGCATGAACACCCAATAGACAAAATCCATTTCTCCCTTATCTCAAATTCAATAGTTAATTATTTCTTTTTAAAATGAAAATAACAATATAGGACCTTCCAGAAAGAGCATGGGTGTCTAAATAATCATCTGTCCCCTTTCCTTCCAGGAACTCAAAATTTTAAAAAAGGAATCCATTTTAAGCAAAACTAGAAAAAAATAAATAATTCATGAGTTTTTAAATAAGAGTAAGTCCTATTAAAAACATATAAAATAGGGATAAAAACTGAACCATAGAAAGCAAAGGGAAGTATTATAAAAAAAGAAAGAGTGGCGAAAGGGCAGAGGTGTCAGCAGATCTCAGGAAAGACAAGGAAACACACTTCCTGAAGGTGAAGGATGGGCATCAGGTGTAAATCTGAGTCTCCCTGGATAATAGTAATGGTGGAAATTGGGGTGGAGAAATTGGGTAACAAAGAAAGCTCTCCTGGGACCAGAGTCATAGGAAAAGAGGATGCAGAGATGCATGCCATCTAATGAAGTTGCATTTGTAAGATGTTTCCTTCACAAACCAAAGGAAAAGAAGCATTGTTATGTGAAGGGTAGAAGATAACCATCATGTCTACTTTCCATACAATCCAAGGAATTCTTCTGCAAAGGCTAGTCAAGGAAAAGACAACTCATTCAATTAAGGGTAATGAGGAAAGTAGCAAGAAAGAGCAGTGTCAAAACAATTATGAGAAATAAAACAGGTATGTATCAAAACAGAACTACTTAAATAAACTGTGGTTCATCTATAGACTAGAATACTATACAGCTATGAAAAATAAATGGGATGTTTTCTATGTACTAATATAGAAGGATTGCTAAGATTATTCCATAGGTGAAAATGCAAAGTACAGAATAATATGAATATTTTTCTATCTGTTGCATAAAATATACTTTTATACTAATATTAGAGGCATAAACACAAGGAAGATTAATAATAATTGTTACTGAACTTTTAGGGGAGGTAGCAAGGAATTGGGTAGATATAGGATAGACCTGGGAAGGATACTTTTGACTCCATACTTTTGACTTCATATGTATTTTAAATTTCTTAACTTTTTGAATAAATCACCTATTAAAAAAAAGTTATATAAATGAGTTGTCACAAAATTGAAGTTATGGGTGTTGTTCTACATACTTTTTTAAAAACTCAATCAACAAGGTCTAATATCAAGAATTATTCATTTCTTTTTCCAGGTCCATTTCTTGGTAAAGCAAGACGGAACACCATGAATATGTGTATAATTTTGTTCTAATAATCAAGCACATTTTAACATGGTAATGGGATGGGCTTAAAAGAGCATACCTCGGGTACTTATACTTATAAGTATAAGTACTTATACACTGCCCTTATATTTTCCTTTTTTTTAAAGTTATTACTAAATAGGAGGATTGCAGTTCAGATAGGAAGAGAATTTGATAAAGAGCAGATTTAATTTGAGGATGAATGTCAAATTCAACTTCTAATGTAGTCACTCCTTTTGTTGTTGTTGTTGTTGTTGTTGTTGTTGTTGGTGGTGGTGGTGGTGGTGGTGTACAATTGGTCTTGCTCGGTGTAACCCTCAGTGCAATGGCAACCTGTAGGTAAGATAGATATAAGGCTACTGGCCCTGACAAGATCCTCACATCCTCACAAGACAGCTGATTACCTGCTCAATAACCCTCACGGGAAGCCCTGATAGTAAAATGCACTCAATTTTCCTGTGATTTTTATCTAATATGCCTAGGTCTGCTATTTGGCCCTTCAAAATAAAACAGTCCCTCCATAGGACAGCTCTTCAAATATTCAAAAGGAGTTAGCCTGTCTTCTACTAAAGCCTTTTCCTTTTCCCAGTGGGTATATGGTGCCCTTTCATCTATTTTTTTTTTTAATTCTAAAATAGTTAGTTTTACTAATTTTGAAAATGTGTGTCCATATATATCCTTAAGTTCAATTTATGAAATTTGATCCTATTTTGTCTAATTTGACTTCAGAAGAATTTTTTATATAGAAATTTCACACCTTCATGAAAAATTGACTCATGGGAAAAAATGCTAAGGGAATTATGCATGCCTTCCTAATAAAAATAATTTCCATTTGTCTGCTTTCAATATATGTCAAGGAACAGTTCAATAGAAATGCTATGCTCTGTAGTTTATTCTTCACTTAGGTGCTTGAAATTTGCAGGCGATTATCCTTTAATTTTTTTTTTTTTTTTTTGGCTTTTTGGTATGTGGGCAGCTCCCTGACTGGGAATTGAACCCAGGCCGCAGCGCTGACAGTGCCAACGCCGAAGCCTTAAGCCACTACACCACCAGGGAACTCCCCTATAATTTTAAATTTACTTAAAAATATAAACTCAAGAAACAGTGAAGTACTGATGTTACCAGTTTATAGCTTGTAGAAACAAGCACTAATGAATAGGTATTTTATTATAACCAGACCTTGGAAATGCTCTTTAATTTGAATTTGTAAAAGACAAGGAAGTTAATAGATTTAGAAATTTTACAATAAAATAATGTTATGTATTTTAATTTATCTTTATTGCTCCCACTAGATTACATAGCATGTGTTTTCAAAAAAAATTTTTTTTTATTTTGAAATATCTGTATATAATGTCTTAAGGTTGTCAAGAGTTTGAAAACAATACAGTTCTAAAAGTGGATTGTATTTTGGGGAAGCAGAGAGGCTATCATGCTGCCTGAAATGCCTGGGCAATAACAGCTAAACACTATAAAGAGATTTTCTTATTCCTAAGGATGTGGTGTCAGCTAGTCAGGTGGTCTGAGGCCTGGCTGGAGGCACGAAGTAGAAGAATTGTGGTTGTGGCTCTAAGCCAGATATTTTCAGAGAGAAAAGAAAGCCAAACGATAGTGCTGGACTTTAGAATACAGCATGTCCCACTGTTTTCAGCAGTCTATTTTGTTTCCCTTTGTCAACTAACTCCCACCCAAAAACTAAGAAAGAACGTGAGTAACTTTTAAAAGAATGCCCACAGCAGATCATTGGAAAATATTTGGAATATATTTTCATAAGCCTGGAAGGCAGATGCCAGGGAGCTTAAGAAACCAAAAGAAAGGTGAGGAGAAGGCGTTGGGTGACTTGGGAAAATACAGAAAATGCATGACGTTATGTTACAGAAATAGTGAGTCAGAGGACAAAAATTTCCCTGGAGTCTGATGATATATGTGGGGGTAGTGGTAGCAAGTCTTAAGGTATTTTATCGATACGTATAGAAAGAAGAACATTTAGATTGACTCATCCTGTATTGTTCTGATACAAAAATGGATGCATTTAAGTGACTGCGCAAAAAAGACCAGCAAAGCTTTGGACCTAGTGTAGATTCACACATATGCTGATTACCAAATTCTTCCTACAAAGTCCAAGAGCATGAAAATTGTTTTTAATGATCTAAAAGAAAAAAGGCAATAGGTAGTCATCCCGTGTAGAACTTACACATTTAATTTAATAAGCAGTTTTAAAATATTTAATCTGTATGGATCACTATAGTTGTGACATAATCAAAGTTGTCCTTTGGAGAAGTGTTGATTCACTCATCAACTTATTTGTTTATTCATTTATTTGTGCAAAAATTTATTTAAGTAACTAAATGGTTTCCAATATTCCAGGCAGTAGAACTTGTCCAGTGAGGGATAAAGTTCTTTTGCATACTCTTCAGTGGTGTAAGTTAATTTTGAAATAAATGTAGACATTCCTTTACAAGGGTTTAAATGAAGTAATATTATAATTTGATTCATTAAACGTTTAGACTCATGTCAGTGAGTCTTTACCTCTACTTAATTTTCTTAATTATGTCTAAAGACTGTGCTCTTGAATATATTTACTATATCTTTAGTATACTATGTATACTATACATGCATTAAATTATTTACTTTTTCTCACATAAAAGATATTACAAAAAGCTCACAATAGATATAAGAAAAGTTCATCTAAGGCGACCACTGAGATGGTGTTCTAGTATGAAATTTTAGTTATATTATAATAGTTTTAACAATAGAATGTTACTCAAATTGTAAGGCTGTTATTCTATAAAGACTCCTAACTTTGCAATCAAGATCTTAGAATTCTACTATTGCTTGTTCAAAAATATCCATTGTTTTCTTAATCCTTTTAATAATAGAAATATAAACTTAACTCAATTTTTATCTCTGTTTACAGCAACTTAACTTGTATTTTAACTAATGTAACTCAATTGTCATTACCTAGCTTTCGTAATGTTGAAAAAGTAGTCTCTCTGGATTTCAGAACTAGATTTACTCTGAGGATTTTTCCATTTTTACATGCCCATGAGCCTAAAACTGAAAAAGTAGTTATGCATTATGTGACTAAAGAAAATCATTGGGATTTCTCACTACAACCCTCCTGCCCTCTCAATCCCTGAATCATCAAATTAATTTAGTGAGATAATTGTATTAATATTCGTTGGAAGAAAAGTTCCATTTCAAAGTCTACCTCTCTCTTCAGCACTCATTGATTTATAAGGCCTAAAACCTATTCTTGAAGTTATGTGATATTAGCATATTTTAGGTTAGACCACTAATTGCCCCTTCATAACATGAGTGGTAGGAATAGAGAGGGACCCAAAGAAATACAGGCATTGTGAAGCAAGCTGAAGGAGAAAACTAGACGAAAAGGAAAGCAGTGAAACCTTTTCTCACCAAAAATGAGAAAGAACAAAAGAACCAATTTACTATTTGTCATAGAGAATCTTTGGGGACACCCTTATATTCACAGTGAATGGCCGAGCACGTTGCTAGTTTTCAATAGAGCTGTTAGTGACTATTGAGTTCAACTAATTACAGTATATTTTTCTAATGAGGCCAAGGTTTAGTCTCCATGTGAGTCAGTTAACTGTGCGATGTACCATAACCACACAGCATGGCTCTAACTCTGACCAGCTGCCCAGGAAGTCACAAAAGGGACCAGGTGTACATGGATCAGCGAAAATCTATTCTCACCACTAGGAAAAGTTCTCAAGGCAGATGGTAGGTCAGTCATGTCACTTCAGCGTATGAAGTACTGCATGTGTTCTCATATTGAAAAGTAAAGTGAAGATTTGTCAGTTATCCAATGGTATTGAGGATTTGGGCTAGAAACTCAATCATGTTTAGTTTAGATCATCAACATGAGAGTCAATGGGATTTACTAAAAGCACTACTACTCCAGAGTCTCAAACTTAAATGACTTTGGTGACGAAAGTGATACTCTGGCCTTCTGTAGGAAAGCAAGAGTGGTGGAAATGGTAAGTTGATGCTGTTGCTAATGTGATAGAAAAATATAGTAACAAAAACTTGCTCATCACACTCTTGACTTACTTGGGCCCGTTACTCAGAAGAATCAAAAAATCACATTGTGGATGGGTCTTAAGTGCCTGATGATACAACAAAATACATTGACTTTATGAAAAACATTCATAATACTTAGCTAGTATGTTTATTGTAATTATTTGTTTAAATGTGTATTCCCTCAGTACATACTGAATTCCACAAAGGAAGCACAATTTCTCCTTTCTCTTCGCTGGAGCATAACACAGAACATGAAGGGTAAAAGGTTTTTTTCTAACGCATGGTTATAATGTAAGCACAAGATTATATAACAGTCTTAATTATCTATAATATTAATTTTACTTTTATAAATACATTTAAATTCTGATATGTTAAAAGCTAATTAGCATAAATAGATATAATTAGGTTTGTAAAAGCATATTCCCCATAGTAGAGAACATAAAACAAAAAGTTCATTTACTCTATAATATATAAATTGCCATCGAAAAGTACATTTAGTCTTACTTTAGACTTTAACAAGAAAATTAAATGGACTGCAGTTTAGTGTACATCTCAACAGAAACATTAAGTATTTGCTTAGTTGCTAGATTTTACGTTAACTTAAAGCAGATGAAGATAAAAACCGAAATAAACAGTAATTAAATTACACAGAAATTTCTGGATGAAATAAAACAATCCTTTACAGCTTCTAGGTAATGGCAAAAGTGTTTTTGGCAAAAAAAGCATAATTAGCAGCAGTGTTAAAGCTCTGCTTTACATTCTTTTGGCAATTGAGTCTACTAAGTCGAAAGCTGTTAAATAGAGTATTTGAGTTTCATATTAATTTGCATTTCAGTTGACTGCTTTTTACTGTTTTGTAAGCATGAACAGGGAGGTCTGGGTTCAACACAACAAATTACTGTACAAAATAAAAAATTGCTACCCAAGCAGCTTTGTGTATCTACTGGGTTTGTCATGCTGTGAGTAAAAAGAAAAAAAAAAATAAGAAAGAAAAGAAAAAGAAGTGTTGATTCTTTAGAGGCATTTTCAGCACCAGATCTGCACTATCGAAAATAGTCCTCGAACATAGAGTTATCTAGAAATTCAGCAGTTTGCAAACAAGTGCACTAGGGAGTAGTTTTTTTCACACTAAAATATTTTAGCTACACATCAGCAAGTCCTTGAGGACAGCCTGCTGGCTCCAAAGGCCTGCAGTTTGCGGTTGAAACAGCAGAGCAATAATATTTAGCCAGTGCTGACAAGGAAGCCATGATGCGTCTTCTCTTCACAGTGACTACTGTATTCGACCAAAATTTGTTTAACTGCTGGGATCAAAAAGCATAACTTCATTTTAAGACTTAACTCTTAACCTTGGATACCTTTCATATGATTTTTTAGAAGAGCCAAGTATACATGTCACCTATTCCTGCCATAGGTGTTGATCATAAAATGTGAAATGAAAAACAACTGATTTTCAAAAACAACCAATCCTAGTATGTGTGTGTGTGTGCACGTATATTTGTGATTGTGTGTACGTGTGTGTATGCAGCTGTGTGTATTTACTGTGACTTCTGTGTTTTGGGTAACAGTTGACAATTATAAAATTAGAAGCAAGGAAATCTGAAGTGAGGGTATTATTACCTGGGTCTGTTAGTCTCTACACTGTTAGAGACTGTTATTGCACAATAATGTTCTTAAAGTCCTGAGAATATTTCAGCTTCCTTTTTTGAATGTTACCTTCCTCCTACATGGTAATGTAGGATTCAATAAATGTATGTTCATCTGGAGTTCCCTGGTGGTGTAGTGGCTAGGCTTCGGCGTGCTCAACGCTGCGACCTGGGTTCAAATCCTACCAGGGAACTACCCACATATAAAAGAAAAAAAATTGTATGTTAATTAATTAATTCATATACTCATGAGGTAGCCCAAAATATTTTAAGGTTGTTTGACCTCTCAACTTCTTATTTTAATGTACTTAACACTTTTTTACCAAAAACTTGCAGGAGAATAGGTATGCAAAAAATACAACTTTAATAAGCAAGAAGACAGCAAGTCTTTACTGAAGGAGCGTGCGTATTGGCAGTCACCCAGGTGGCAGAGAAAGTTGTTTAAATATTTTCTCATTAGTGAAATGAAACGATATTATTTTAATTCGTTCCTACTTTATGTTTCCTGTGTTTCAAAGCAACTTTTTAATATACACTCTAATAAAGGTTTCTCTTATGCTATAATTTGTTTTCTTTTTCTCTCCCACTGGATATCAATTGATGAAGTCATACTGATTGAGGTGTTGGACTTTTCCCTCGAATCTTCTTACTCGTGTGTTTGAGGGTTTGGCTATAAATTTCAGAGACAGCAAAATCACAAGGTGGGCGCTATTAGCAGGACTCAGGGACTGAGATATGTTAATGAAGGAGGCTGAAGGCCTCAGATAGCTAATGAATTCCAGGACGATTTAGGGCAACTAAAAGCCTGTCACCGTGGGAGAAGCTGCTATGTAGCACTAGGTTTGTCTTGAGACATTCCAACAGGGAGATAAAATGCATATTAATCCCTAAGGATAAACAATCTTTGCTGTCTGTATGTGATAAGCATTTGTTTTGTCAGATTTAGCCTAAATGTGGGTATGTGGGGAGAAATCAATAGTGAGTGATTAAAGGGGAGTGGGGTTCAGAGATAGGGACGCTGGAAGATAAGCAGATGGTGTCCACTTCACTTTGGTTAGACATCCCAGTGCTGTCTTCTCCTCCACATGTACCGAGGCATCTGCATTTCCAATGGCCGTAAGTAAAATTAATATTTTCATTCTCTTCTAACCACCCCCTCCCCCTCAGGATCTGCCATGGGGAACCCAGAGAGCAAGAGGGTGAGAATTAACACCTCTGCACTCCAACAGGCATCATGACCCTTCACGATGAGTCCCTCGAAGTTAAGGGTGTTGTATTATTTTGTACATTTCCTCCATTGAGTCCAGCACTGTATTAGGACATAGAGCAAGCATTGCATACATATTTGTTAAATGAGTATCTTAGAGATTATGAGGTTTGTGTCTTTTGAGTAATGCCAACAGTTGTCCTTTATTATTTTAATTTTTTTCTGAAAAAAAGGAATATCGCTAAAATCAGATCTTAAGCCTTTAGATGAAGTAGAGCAAGAATTTTTCTTTAATCAATTATTCTGGTTCCTGATCCCACATCATACCTGCCTTTACTTAATGTTTCTGAAAAATCTAAATAAATATTCTTGTCACCATATAAGAACAACATTGGCCTGGAGGGATCATCACAGGTCACTGTAACTACCAGCATAAGGCAAAATTTGGAACTGAAACCCAAAGAATTATCCATTTATTTTGAATACTACCCTAACAGTTCTGCTTAGAGGAAAGGTTAGCTGACCTCTTACTTTTCCTTTCAATTATGCTTGCGTAATGATAAATTTAGAGTCAAGGGGATTTTTGAAATACTGACTAAATTCCCATGCAAACAATGCAGTTTTGGAAAAATGTGTTGAAACAACTCTTTAGAAGCTGTGCTCACTTCTGCAAGATTAATTCTGTGAACACACAGTTGATAAATTGCTGTATCAGGGTCTCAGATACTAGATGTGGAGCAACTGATTTCAGGGGTTTAGATCGATTTTAACATTTATGTTTACATAACAACAATATTCCATTTTTCATGAAGTCTTCTGCATACTTCTCTGTCTTCTTCCCCACAGCAAATGTAAGGATCATTTTAGAGGACAGTATCAAAATATTTTTTTTCACAACTGATTTCAAATCCTTTATTGATGATGGATATTTTCCCCTCACTGCCTGTGGGACTTTGTTTCACAGCTGAACTTTTAACTAGTACATTTTCCCATGGATACTGTAGTGCTGAGTGTGATAGCCATCCCCACAATGGCTTCCCATGAAACTCAGCTCCTGGTAGTCCCTCACTTGTGCAGGCTCCTCGTGGATTGTATCAGGATTGGTCTGTGTGGCCAACAGAATGTGGACAGGCTGAAGAAGTCACTACTTCTACCTTCCTCTCTTGGATTGCTCACTCAGGGTGAAGCCAGCCACCATGTTAAGTAGCCCCATGGGTAGGTCCATGTGGCAAGAAACCAAAGCCTTCTACCAAGAGGCAGAACCAACTTGCCTGTCATGTGAGTAAGCCACCGTGAGCCGGACCTCCCAGGCCAAGTCGAGCTTGCTGATGACTGTAGCCCCCAACATCGTGACTGGAAATTCATGAGACACCCCACGTGAGAATCAACCAGTTATCCACAAATTCCTGATTCACAGAAACCAGTGTTTAGTTTTGTTTAAAGTAATTAAATTTTGAGGTAGCTTGTTGTGCAGCTGTAAATAACTAATACACTTACCCAAGAACCTTTTCTTTCTGAAATATTTGAAGGAGTGATCTTTCAAGGTTTTTGGAGAAAGTGGAGCATCAAAAAATCTGGGTTCACAAATAGTCTCTGCCATGATCAGTGGCATAACTGCTCCCTGAGTGAAATAAATTATTTTTTTTCTGCTGTAGTGAAAGAAAAATGGTTCTTTTATTTTAAAGCACCTCTCTGGTATATAACTCAGCAAATACACACACACACACACACACAAATATGTATATATGTATATATGTGTGTGTGTGTGTGTGTGTGTATATATATATATATGTATGTATATATATATATATGTATGTATATACATACTACTTATAATTAAACTAGAAAATTCTGCTAGCTAGAACCATGTGAACTTTTTAAAGTCTATTATGGTAGACAAAAATAAAATCCCCTAAAGATACCCACATTTAAGTTTTGGAACTTGTGGGTATGTTACCTTTCATGGCAAAAGAGATTTGGCAGATATCAGAGCCCCAAAATTTTTCGGGTGGGAGCAGGTAATACCACTCAGCTAAACGTGGAGCCCTAAGCCCAGAATCCCGGAAGGTAATTCCCAAACCACTGGAACAAAATGGAGTTTTCCCAGCTGGATGATAAACTTGTGTGGTACTGGTGACTTCTATTTTCCTTTCATTTTCCCTATTTTTGAATGAGAATGCTTGTAATTTTTGAAATATGCCTGTCCCTCACTGTTCTTTGGGAGGGGGTAATTTGTTTCTTGAATGTCACAGGTTCACAGAGACAGAGGAATTGTGTCCCAGGTGGCATATACCCAGAGACTCACTTCTACCTAATTGAGAAGATACAGATGATAAGATTTGGAAAGTAGGAACTCATGAGATTTTGAACTTTGAGTTGATGTTGTAATGGGTGGAGACCTTGGGCATGTTGGAATGGCATGAAGACATTTTGCAAATGTGAATCTTTGGGGGCTGGAGAGTGGATTGTGATAGGCAGAACAATTACCCCCTCCAAAAAGGTTCTATTTCTAATCCCCAAAACCTGTGAAGATATTCTGTTACATGGCTGAAGGGATTTGGCTGACGTGCTTAGGTTAAGGATCTTTAGATGAGAAGATTATTCAGGTGGATCCAATGTAATCACAAGATCCTTACAAATAAAGAAGAGAGACGTTTAAAGGCCAGAGAGAGATTGAAGATGCTGTTTGTGGTTTTTAAGATGGAAGAAGTAACCATGAGCCATGAAATGCAGGTGCCCTCTAGAAGCTGGAGAAGGCAAGAAAGAGATTCATCTCTAGAGCCCCCAGAAGACTCTGATTTTATGGACTTCAGACCTCCATAATTGCAATATAATTCATTTGTGTTGCTTTGAGACACTATGTCTATAATTTGTTGTAGCTCTAGTCTGTTTTATCCTTGTACACACATTTACTTATAACAGCTTTGGTTTGAAGAGTGGAATTTAAAAGATAACATGACTTGCTTTTCTTCATTTGTTCTTTGTCCTTGAAGTCTCTGTCTCTCCTGTCTCTGTCTGTCTCTGTCTCTTCTTTCTCATTTTATGTATATGTATGTAAGTATATACGTGTATATTCCTCTCTATATCTCTATCTCACTATATATATATAGATATATAATATATATATTACTTTTTATAATAGTTCTTTTAATATCCCACATGCTAACATCTAGTTATTTCCTACTTTGAGTTACTACAAGGCTGTGACCTATCATCCCCTCTAAGTTCAGCCATCTGCTGTGATTTCTACCACTCGGTCATCATGGTTCTCGGATCTGCTTTCTAATTGGAAGGCTGGCCATTCTCCCGTTGTCTCTTACCTGGCCCTCTCCTCGAGCATGTGCCTCACTGTGGTAAGTGCTCATAGCACCCTGTTCCTGAATAAGGGACTCTGGGAGATTATCTAATGCAGTACCCTAAAACTGAAGCTTCCTTGGATCTTTCTCAGATCAAGCTGTTTGTACAAGATTATGAAATAAATAAAATTACTTCTTATGGTTGTTAGTTTTTCCTGCTCACCCAATGGCTGTTAAAGTAAAATGTGCACTTTCTGTGCCTCATTGAAAATGGCCTGGGCTCTTAACTGCTTATCAGTATCTTTCATGAATTCAGTGTAGAAATTAGATACATTATTGTTGTTTTTCCTAATATTTGTTTTTGATATTGTAATTGAATCCAATTCAAAAGGAAAAAGGCAACAAGGTATTGTGCAAACAGCAATTGCTTCTTAATTCTATAATAAAATATATGTGCATTTGTTAATGATTATCTGTGGCCAGTTTGTTCCAAAAAAAAAAAAAAATATCAGAGTGGATCAGAATCATAGGGACTATATTATGATTGTATTTACATTATTAGAGTTGTATATTTTACCATTGAGTTTATGCATGTTGTTTCTTGGACTCCCACTCAAGTGGTATAAGATTAAATATCTAAGAACATATGCCCCCGCCATGAAACATTTAAATGTGATAAAAATCAATTTTACCTCTGCAATTCCCAGCTGAATGCCACTTCTGATGTACATCAGCTTCAAAAGAAATTAGAAGATAAGTAACATGATTACAATCAGATTAGCTTGTCTAGGCAGACAAACGAGATTGCAGTTGTCTGAGTAAAGATACTTCCTAGTGAGACCAGTTTACATCACATTAAACAAAAATGAGTTTCCAATAGTGTGCTCTATAACAAAGTGGGTAAACGGCAAAGTGCACCCACGTGAGTGAACACGAGTCAGGGAAACTCTGTTATTTTGTGACTATTCCAGAACTGGCTGCCTGTCAGACCAACTGCGTGGTATCCCAGCAAAAACCAAATAATTCTCTGGGATTTTTTGCTCAATCTAAAAGAAGTATTCTTTGATTAATAGAACTCATGAAAGTTAAAAGAGGAACACAGAGTGGGGAAAAATCTTGGACCCAACATCTATATTGTGAAATAGGATCATGAAAAATATTCAGAGGGAACTCATGGCAAAGATCAATCTAAGCAGAGAACAAGAATGTCCGTTAATGATTACTAAGTAGACAATATGCAAGGAATGGTGTGGGCTCAGTTTCAATTAACATGATATCCACAGTGGGAGAAAAAAGTCCCTGACTCTATCTTACTTACAAACCATTTTATTATTGTTACTTTTATTTTTATTTTATTTATTTATTTATTTATTTTGCCCAGAGGAAAAAGGAGAAAAGAAGTTTCATAGGGCAAATAGAAAATAATTGGGCAATATTTATTCAAGCAAGTGTGATAATGCCACATAAGCTATTTTTTTTTCAGTCTGTAATTATTTTGGTTATAAAGAAAAATATGCAGGAAATTAAAATAATTTAAGTGCCTTTATGGTTGTACAGTGATATAGACATCTTGATGATTGGACAATTCCATAAGTAAAAATGCTCTAGCAGCAAGTTTTAAAAATAAAAATGCAAAGCACATGACAGAACTTTTGAAGTTAGGATAAGGGATATAACAAGGATGAGAGAAACAGTGTGAAAGTGAGCCCTAAACACGACAGCTATTTTTACACTACAACGAAATAGCCAGTTCTCCAAATGTTTCAATCTAAAATACCAATTTTCCCAATCACAAGTTTTATTTTAATGTCTTTTGATTGATGAGTTACGATGCTTCAAGGTTCGTTCAGATTGTACAGAGACATAGAATAACATATTTCTTTAAAAACAGTATATTTAGAATAATGCACTGACAAAAATATTACCAAACATCTATTTAAATGTGCCACTACATCCTTTCTTTACACAAAAATGTGAAAGAAAAAGAAAAGGCAGGGAAAAGATTGTTAGTTAGGAATCTTAGGAAATATTTCAAATAATCTTTTTTCTTCTCCTAAATATAAAGAGGTGCCTTATTGCCTTAAGTCCAGAAAAGTTTAGTGGTACATATAAACTGAAGTTCAGACTGCAACATGCCACCGTTTTAAGAAGCTCTTAGATCTTGGATTAGATTCTTCTCTCTTTAAATGGAGCTTAAATATTATCAGAGAAATGTGAAGAGCTCAGTGAGGTGCTCATCGGCCAAAAGCAGTGTGGCACTTTGACAAAGCACCATGATCCTCATGAATACGACTTGACAAATATTGTATCAATCATTGGTTACTGCTTTTGTGATCTGGATATTTAATTCCTAGTACTTATTTCCAGAAATCAATAGTTGGCTCACTTTTCAGTAAGTGCCTTACAATGGAAGCCTTCCTAGAGCTAAATTAATTCAATTTCTACCTAGTGATGTATTTTATGAGCAGATTGAAAGTAGGAAAACTGTTTTGGAATGTATCAGCCTTGAAGAAAAAGCCAAAAAGAACTATATCAGCTTCCATGGATCTTTGAACGTAAGTCCACATTTTTTCTGGGTCTCTAGCTTTCTTTCTCCTCTTGTCTTCTCTCTTGTTTATCCATCTATGCTGTATTTTTCTCATCTAACAAGGAGCTAATCACACCTTCTTATGTGGTTATTGTGATGACTAAATGAGTAAATCTATCCCCAATGCCCAATGTGTTGCCTAAAATACAGTAAGTGTTATTCAAACAATGTTCATCAACACCATTCTTCTTTTTTTCTTGTTTTATTTTATTTATTTTTTAAAATTTATTTTTATTGTTAGACTTATTAGGGTGACATCTGTTAGCAAGGATTACATAGCCATTCTTTTTTTATCTAGCACAAATCAGGTCTGTTACCCATTATGTAACATCAACTATATTATAATGCATCAAATGTGTGTGTGTCGTGGCACTGTCAGGAGATTTCCCGAGCTAACTAATGGTTTCTATTTTTTTCCCCCAATCTGTTAAATAGTGTTCTTCATTTTGCACAATTTATACACTGAGGTAAGTGTATTTGAGATACCCTTATCATGTAAAGTTTTCTTCATTTACAGATTGTCCACCATACTTAAAGAGCAAAAATCAAGTTATTTTGGTCTATAATTCTTCCAGGGCTTTGTTTTATTCCTCCATAATTCTCTCTTTATTCTTTTTAGCTCTATTTAAAATTGCGTTTCATTTTTTTTATATTTTATTTCATTCAATTGGTTCAATAATTCTGTTTCCAAATAGCTAGCTATCTCTAGCCATACCTGCAGCTAAGAATTAGAAATTCTTAAGTTCACTCTGCTACATTTAACCTATCCAAATCCCATCCCCATTTTAGGCTTCTGTGCTATTTTCTCAGGATAGAACTTTTGTTACTCTAGTTTCATCTGTCCTTTGAAATACCAAGTATAGTGAATGCTTTGCTTTATCTGTTGTTTCTTATTCCTTTAGTGCTTTATGTGTGGTGCTATCTCCTCAGGACTATGATTGCTGCAGGAGATAATCACAGTCTCAGATTTCTGTCACTCAACATCCTAAGTTGTAAAACATCATCCTTGCAAAGCAGAGCCAGAGGTCTTTCTTGATAGCCTTCCTGTAATGTACCTTGGTCAATAAGTACCTTAGTTTTCCTCCTTGGATATGTGCTTTCTGTATCCACACTTCAAACCAAAACATATTGGTTTATCTAAATGCCTGAGTCTCTAATCAATTCTCAGGTACTGAGATACTTAAGAGGAGTCTCTTCAAAAAAGGCAAATCATTATCTGTCCATGATTTACTGATGATCAGAAAGCATGACTGTATGATTACTATTTTTTTCACACTTTTTAAGTTGATTTGTGTTTTGAATTATCACCTTGATCCTTGCATATTCTATTACACGTTATCTTTACCCTCGTTAAATTTTTGTTTTAGGTTATCTTGTTCATTTTTAATTTCTAAAATAAAAAGTCTTGGTTTAATAGTCGATTTGCCTTGAATGTATAAAGCAATATAAAGTCTCTGTTTCTTAAAAAATTTCTGGAACAAGTATGAAACTGATTTCTTGCTGCCTGCCACATTATTAAACCCTTGAGACATAATTAGGGAGACTCAGGGTCCAACTAGTAAAGGAACTGTTAATACTTAGCTCACTAATAAGGAATTTTTTCAGAGAGTTTCAAGGAGAAAACTTACCTGATTCTTACTGTAGAGAAAGTCCTTGAAACATCCTAAATTTCTCTTTAAGAGAATGACTAAATATACTCACTGTTGTATTTTTTTACTGTGGAATATTGTGTGGTATTTAAAAAGAATGTTGTACTTGAGGATGGAGGATCCTAAGGTATTTCCAAGAAATAGAATGTAAAAATAAGAAATTGCAGAAAAATGGTATTATTTATATTATATAAACATATAAATTTTTATTTATCTATCTGTTAATATGTATTTACACTATACCTGTCACTATCACAAACCCAAATAGTAAGGATTCATCTGTGGATGCATGAAGATGTGTGTAAATGCAGAAAGACCTGTGGAATACTCAACTAACTCATGGAGAGCAGGGCCAAGGGCAGAGGGATGAGAAGTCTGAGATTACAAATGGGAGACAAAGGAGAACAGATTTATTTCTAATACTTGAATGTTTAAAGAATAATGTATTTCTGTATTACTTTAGTACCTAAAAATTGATTTTTACAAAATATTTGTGTAAAAAGCTTTATATTTTTACCTTTCTCTCCTTCTGCCTCCTCATATTCCCAAAGAACATTGGTGTGAAGTGGGCACTAATATGTTAGCTTAAAATGGGCACTAAAGTTATGAGACTTTGGAAAAGAGAGAGTCCCTAAGAACCGTAAGTTTTGTATACTCAGTTATTCTAGTTCATATAATTCTATTTTTATTATCATCAACAATATTCATTTTTGTTAAGTAATATGCAAATGTATGTGTGTGTAAATAAAAAGCCTAGAAAATCAAACAATCTAACACATTTATTATTTGGGGGTGTTAGGACAGATACATCTAAGTGTTAACTGACAATAAGGAACAGTACCAGAACTGTCCAGAAAGTATCCAGCCATGTCATATGAAAAATAGAGGCATTTAAGACTGGAGTTTTCTGGACAGCCCTTGTATATTCCAGCTGCCAAATGAGTGGAAACCACAGCATTAAATGTGTTTTTAACTATATGAGACATTTATGATTGCAGAGTGGCACCATGAATGGTATCTCAAACAAGAGAATCACATTCATAGGTGGAGAGAATGTAAATGGACTTTAGGTCAAGAATATGAAAGGAATATGGATTAATATGAAGATGGCATATTGCATATTCAGAGGAATGTTAAATAGACACTGTGACATTATGTATTTGGACTCAGTAATTTTAAAGATTCACATCAATTAACTATTGAATGACAGTTGATAGTATTTTTTACCTAAAGTCAATGGCTATGCTACCTCTTAGGAAGAAGACAATCTTAAATTCAAGTGCCTTATCAGCTTCAATAATATGTTTCCCTTGGCCTTAGTTTCCATTTCTCTAAAATGTGAAGATTTCAGCAGATGGTCGGTATGATTGATTCAAGACAAATACTTTCAAATGAGGTTTTGTTTCAAATTCTGTTTCTAGAATCTCAAGTTTTGGGTTAGTATTTCAGAGAGTAATTGAGGCCCAGTCTGGTCTAACTTTGATGCAAAATATAAATTAACAAGGAGAAAAATGGGCCAGGAAGCATGAGATTTTGATTCTAGTTCCAGCTTGACCTTCAGCAGTTATGAGACTTGAGGTAGGCCCTTGAAATCTTTGGACTTCAGTTCCTTCCCTTAAAATTTTGAGATAATAATTTCCAATAATATTGTTAAGTATGTAGTGTGAATCAACAACATAATATATGCAAATGCTTGGTAAATTTTAAAATGTTCTTAAATATAAAGCATTGTTATTAAATTCAAACATTGGTGGTAGAAAAACCTTACACACACCGTCCTCCTGTGCCTAGAATGCTCTTTGACAAAATGATCTTCAGGACTCATTCTCTTACTTTAAATCTCCACTAAAATGTTACTTTATTGGAGAGGTCTCCCTCCCCTGACATTCTAACATCCTATATCAATTAGCAACACTCACCCAGGGATGGCTATCTCCCTTATTGTGCCTTATTTTATATCAATGACTAAAGCATTACTGAGTTATTCACATATTAAATTTTTCTATCTAATACTTCCTTTTCCCAACACACATGAGTGTAAAATTTATTAGAGCATTGATTTTGGTTTGGCTCACTGTGGATCTCTAAGTGTGCTTGAGATATGCTAGGCACACAATAAATATTTATTGAATGACTGAACAAATTGACACATTGAATGAGATTTAAATTGAAAAAAATATAAGCGAAGGGAATTTTGTGATTCTTTTACCCTATAGTAGCTCACTTATTAAGGCTTTACATTTATCAAGGAAATACTGAAACCTCACACGATGAATGCGTCATGCAAAGTGCAAACATTCCTTTGAGTTTTACTAATATGATTTATTTTTAGAAAACTGTGTAACAATTTCTATTGTAAGGAAGTAGATTCATGCTTGAGTCATGTCAAAGCATGAAACATTACCAAAGACATGGAACTTTGAGAATCTATAAAAATCAAAGAATCCTTCATTGTATAAAGATCAAATATCTAAAAATAGATAAATCTTAATTATTTGTACAGTCACTTTGGAAACATGTGGAAAACAACAATAAACAAGTAATCACATTTATTTTCTCTACCTATGTTAAATTCCATGCACACCATAGATGTGCGCATATGCATAATGTCAAAACCATATTAGATTACATGAATGTTATATCTTTTACCTTCAGGTTCTTTACAAGCGTAGAGAAATTAATAAGGCTAGAGTTTATCTAGAAGAATGTGAAGAAGGCCACAGAGTAATATGTTGATGAGATAACAATTCTAATAAATTGAAACGATAAGCAAAGATTTCTCTATTCTTTTTGGTATATTTTTAGAAGATAGCAGCTGGGATTCACACATCTTTCATTAGGTAGTATTCTTAAAAATAATGCATTATTTGGAAAGTGACATAATCTGAAACCTGTTACATGTTGAATTAAAGAAATAAACCTTTTGGAAATTTGTAGCAATGCCACCAGGAATTGATCATCTTTTCAATGAAAATAGATTTGACATTTCCAACATAGTCCTGCTTCTTTACATTAATTATTAATGAAATTTCACCATTTCTAGAAATACTATATGGAAAATGCCAAAGACTATAACAAAGTGGCATACTTTTTATTTTTTAAATCAGAATTCAGCAAATAAAATCCTTTCAATCCACATACAGGGAATTTACTAGTATGTGAAAGACTGAGTTTAAGTGTTTATTTTAACACGAGGTTTCTGGAGATGCAAAGATATTAACAATACTTATAATCGAGGTAAAATCATGGACTGCATAAAACATATCACAGTTTCCTTCTGGGAATTAATGAAAGTCAGAGGCCATTAGATTAACTGATTAAAATTAAGCCTCAAATCTAAGGAGTTTTTTAAAAAAATTCAAAAATCTAGGTAATGATGGAAGTTCTGTGAAATCTGGAGGAAGGTTGGGTATCATAGTATCATCAGTCAGCTTCCCATAAAGCCATCAGATTTAACTGTACATACATACGATTTGGAAATGCTATAAAAGCAAGTGTGTGTGTGTGTGTGGATGGATAGAGAAAAATGGATGAGATAGTTTTAATTTATGGATATGTCATCCTTTGATGTGCAAAAAGGGGAATGTTTAACCCCATTGCTAATATGTATGTGGCTGCAATGAGTGAGAAGATAGCTAAGTGGTCAATACAAAATTTTCAAGCCAAAGAAGTTAGTTTCAGAAATGAACGTCCTCCATTAATAATACCTTTTCTTCCCTTCAAATTTATTGGGCTGATGTAAATACCAAGATCCCAGAGAAATTCAGAGTAGTTTTTTGGCTGTCCATAGAACAGATGAGCAGAAAGTGCCACCAGAACAGTGTTTGAAAAATCACAGTGTAGCTGTGTTGACAAATGTATTGCAACAGTGTGACCGAGTTTCTCAAACTTAAGTAGCTGAGAGGTAAGTGAGCTCAAACTTTAGGAATCTGGGGACATGACATCTTGTATGAATATCGCAAGCTGGATGGTTTTGTTTGAAGTTTGTCATAAAAAACAAATGATATTTGTTTTAATATACAATATTTTATTTTATTTTTATTTTTTTTTAATTCATTTTTATTGTTAGACTTATTGGGGTGACATCTGTTAGCAAGGATTTTACAATATTTTAAATTACCAACAAATGGTGGGATGTTTCCAACTTATCTTAATAGTAAATAGAAGATCACCTATTACATCGAATGTATCAACTAAAAAAAAAATGGGCCAGGATTATAATTGGCGACATCATTCTAGCAAGTTTTTTCTTTGCTATAATCTCATAATATTTTATTAATTTAGCCTTATATTAATACATAACTACAAGTAATAACAGTTTTTCTTTTCATTTATATGATTAGGTAATTAGTAAGGAGTGCTGCCTAAGAAATTGACCAATATATAAAACATTAATGGAAATTTTACTTTGGGGCTTGGGGGTTGGGAACCACTAAAGCTGTAATTTAAACCAGATGTAAATTAATTAAGAATTCCCATCAGATCTCCCAATCACTGTAATCATTTTTCTTCATCCAGCTGTCACATTTTATTGTTTTGTAATTTTGTTGCCTTATTGTTTTTTTAGCTGTGTTTTATGCCATAAAAATATTTAGAGTTTCTGTTTTGGAAATTATTCTTTAGCAACGTTAAACCTTGTAAACATACGCAAAACCACCCAAAGTAGTGGCACATTGCTCATTTAGAAGAAGGCTAAATTCAACCCATTAATTGAGCTTTGAAGTCCTTGGTATTTCCTAATTTTCTTTTTTCTTTCATTAGGAAGAAACAAATAAGCAACAAGAATTGAACTCTGGGTTCAAGAACTGTTAGCACCTTTGCAGATATCAGTTTTACTTTATTATATATTTGTTTCAAACATTGGTGTTAAAACCACAATTTTTTTCTCTACACAAAATTCCCAGTGTTATCATACTATTACCCACCTTGTGCTAATTAAGAGACAATACCTTTGAGACATCATTGGTGATTAATGCAGGCAATAATTTGGGCTTATGAAAAATTTGTTTTGCAATGCCACTCACATTCATTGGCTCTCCACAGGTTTCGTTTCATCTGGGCATAGTTCCAGCATTTATTATTATTATATTTTAATGGTCAATTTTGCTTGCTACAAAAATTCACATACATTGTTAAAATATCTTTAACATCTATTTTTTTGCAAAGCAATTTGCAAAATTATTGTTCTATATAGACTATCATGAACATAAACAAAATTAAAATGTAATAGCTATTGCGAGGCAAGGAACTATCTTTCAATCAATAGCCAAAGTATACCTTTTAAGATCATTTAAATGCATCATCAACTTTAAAAAAAATGTTATCTCTTTCAGTCATGCTGTGTTTTTATGCAAAACCAGTTAGTCTATAAAAACCGGCAAACAAAAAATCCCAAACCTCCTCCTATTATAGAAGCTTTTCCTAGAAGAACAAGAAACTGATAAATAAGAAAATTTAAAAATTTGCATGTTAAATTGAACTTGTAAATGCATTACTTATATACAAAACATCTCTCATTTTAATGGAATAAAATTCTCATTTACATTCAATTTTCCATGTTTAATAAAAATGACTTTCTAATGTTGCTGCAAGATCAGTGATTTCATATACATGGTAGATTGTTTTTAAATAGGGATGCAATAATTCCTCCTATTTCTATGTCTACTCCTTTGCAAACTGACTTTGCTACTTACACCTCCCATTAGGATGTGCAGGCTATATCCTGTGGCCATGGTAACAAATTACCATAAATTTGGAGACTTAAAACAACAAAAATTTATTCCTTCCTGGTTTTAGAGGCCGGAAGTCTGAAATCAAGATGCCAGTGGGGTCACCTTGGCTATTAGCATTTTTTGTGGCTGCTTGCCTCCAATCTCTGCCTCCATCCTCTCGTGGCCTCTCCTCTCCTCTGTCTATGTCTTCTCTTCTGTCTGTTACACAAAGTACTCTTGTCATTGGATTTCCGGCCTGCTTAGGGATATCTGGGATGGTCTCATCACAAGATTATTTAATTGAATTACATTTAATTTAATTACATTCATAGGGTCTTGATATTAGGGTATGATCCTATCTTTTGGGTAGGCTCACCAGATGCACCATTTTAAATGGGACGGAAAACAACAGTACTGTCCCATTTCAAATGGTACATGTAGTCAGCTTGGCTTCATTGGGCTAAATTCAAGGTGTCAGTAGGCTGACCATATGCACTGTTTGAGATGTGACAGGACTGCTGTTTTCTGTCCTGTTCAAAAATCTGGTCAGCCTACTTTGGGGAGGCCATCATTCATTCTACTACACCACCTTGAAATCTGACCTGGTCTTATGATCGGCTTTGACCAAAAAAGCGTGGGGTTCAGTAGCATCCACCTTCTGCTTTTATCCAGCTTGATTGCAGTCCTGAGTGTGTGAAGCAAAGATGTCTCGTCTGGCCTATTGGATCATGACAAGCACATGGAACAGTCATACTTTTGCAGCAGATGCCCTCTTGTCCTTTACCCAGCACCAGTTTCCAGTTATGTGAGTAAAGCTATTGTACCCCATCTAGCCCATCAAATGTCGTACGACTGTAGCTCACGTGGGAGCACAGGCAACATCAGCAGAACTATCCATCTAGGTCCGACCCAAGTTGCTGACAGAATAGTGAGCAAAGAAAATAGTTTGTTTTAATCCACTAAAGTTGGGGTGGTTTATTGAGTATCAATAGATAACTAATACTACATGCAAGATAGTGCCATGACAATAGTCCCGAACATCAGCATTAGCTTTGAAGCAGGGTGTTGGGAATAGGCTGGAAAAATTGCAAGGCTGGAGAAATGGCAAACAAATTGTTGGTGGACACTTGAAAAATAGTACCAAAAATGCAAACTGAAGCTAGAATGCTAATTGAGGTGACTCATGTTATGTAATTGTGAAAAAAATGGTCATCTGATTTACTGTCATCTGCAATAAATTAGAAGATACAAAATCCTTCTAATGAACATATGGATCTGACTAAAGAGATTGCCAAGCCAAATAAAGAGGTCAGTTCTTTTATTTTTGTGTAGTCTCATAAGGTTTTGATGTCTCATAGAAAACACTAAGGTTCTAAAAGCACACTTGGTACTAAATATACTACATCAGTTACCTATTGCTGTGTAGCCGAACACCCCCAAAACTTGGAATCTTGAAAATAACTATTTGGTTAGGATTCTGAAGTTCAGTTGGGTTGGACTCAACAAGAAAGTAATTTCGCTGGTTTTGCTAAGGGACATTCACCCAACTGTGTTTTTTACAGCCTTATTAGGACTCAGTAATTTAAGATGACTTCACTCATGCTTCTTGAAATTGGTGCTTATTGTCAGATGGTTTTTTTTCTGGAAAGTTCCAGGTTAGTGCACTTGTCTTGCTCCATGTGGGTTTCTTCTCCTCCATTAGGAAAATTAGGGCTTCTGTATATGGTGATATCGAGGCATGTTTCGAAGACAGGTAAAATAAAAGAGGTAAGAACTCTCCATGATAAATCTCAGAAACTGTACAATACTCTTTCCACTGAATACACAGTTTTGTATCTTTTTAATAATCAAGTACATTAAACTGATTTTCATCTCCTCAATAACAAAGTATATATGAGGGCTGTCCCAAAAGTATCCAGCCATATAAT
The DNA here is from genome assembly GCA_004026885.1 of Lyroderma lyra. NCBI lineage: Eukaryota > Metazoa > Chordata > Mammalia > Chiroptera > Megadermatidae > Lyroderma > Lyroderma lyra. Next base: position 142,267 of record PVJL010002747.1, read on the forward strand.
ATGAAAAATAGAGGCATTTATGGCAGGATATTTTCTAGACAGTTCTTTGTATATTTAGTAAAAATCTAAATGATGCTATTGACTCTACAAATTCACTAACTATAGTTGGAATAGTGCTAAAAGATTCACTTGAAGTTTATAGTTTTTATTTGAGAGATCATAGCATGCCAATTTCAACCTCCAATGATTTTAAATAATTTTGAATTTCTCTAATTTATTTGAACAAGTTCATACTGAGCCCCCATTTTCTCAATTTCTGGTTTTAATTTCTTATCTATGATCCTAGTTGAAAATATAATTTTAAGAATACTCAAGTTTTAAAAAGTAAAAATAACATGATGGATAACATAATAAAAAGTTTTCAATATTTAAGTGAAATGTTAAAAAATTTATTATTTGTTTAACAGAAAATTTGATAGAGCACAATTGTTGAAGCATTTTAAATTGATTTGTGGACAGCATGTATATGTGCACATGTTTATGTGTATGTGTGCTCATGAATGAAAATAACAACATTGGTTCATAAGATGATAAAGTAAAAAAAAAATTTCTAAGTTTTTGTCTTCCATTTTCCAGCTCATTTGATTGAACTTGGGGGTGGAAACTAAGATTAATGGCAACTAATGAAACAATAAATTCGTTCTGGCTGAATCAAGACTGCAGTATTAATGCCACTGATACCATATGATTCTTTGAGAGCATAGAGGAATACCCAATCTTCCAGTACCTGATGGCATGTAAATATGGGTATATTTGTGAAAGGAAAAATATATATGTAAGATTGGCAAAAGCAGAAAAGTAGGTTTCTATTGTTTTGCTTGCCTAATTGTAATGTTAAAAGAAATCTCCTTGACATCTTTGAGGAAAACTGTTATTTCCTGAAGATTATTTATGGAGATTGTCAGGTCTTGCTCATCCCTAGGGTAGCCTTGAATGTCTCCATGTTTAGCATACTCCAGTGTGAGAATCACAGCTTCAGAAGAAAAGCTGAGCTGTGACCTTCGTGGAATACATGACAAAGAATTTAAAGCTTTGAGATAGGTTTTAGAGGGTAGCCTAAACACAGGCTCATGGACCAAAACCCAGAATTGAGTAAAATGTTTATACTCACGTGAGTGTCCAAAGTCAGGGAGGCACCAGCAGTCACAACAGCATCGGAAGCTGGATCTTTCACAGCTGAATCTAGATTTTAAGGTTAAGATCAACCTATCTTTTGAGATATATGAGGGTGGTCCAGTAAAAAATCCAGCCATAAATGCCTCTATTTTTCATATTACATGGCTAGATACTTTCTGGACAACCTCATATATGAAATTGGCTCAATTCCCTCTCTTCTATTCTCCGGACAATTCTGTGCTGTTTTCTGGATTTTTGTGTATTCTTGAGCTCTTAGTTTCTCAAGGGTTCAATCTCTAACACAAATTTTATGGCTTCTGTATTAGTTTTCTATTGCTGCCATAACAAATTACCATAAACATAGTAACTTAAAATAACATAAATTTATTATGTCACAATTCTGGTGGTGACAAGTGTCACAGGGCTAAAATCTAAGTGTCAGCAAGGCTGCATGTCTTCTAGAGGCTCCAGGGGAGGCATCATTTCCTTGTGTTTTCCAGTTTTTAGAGGCTCACCACATGTCTTGGCTTCTGGCCCCCTTCCTGCATCTTCAGACTCAGCAAGAGTAGCTTGAGACTTTCACCTCAGAAGACTCTGATGTCCTATTTGGCCTCTTTCTTCCATTTTAAAGTGCCATTGTGATTACATGGGACATTCCCAGGTAATTCAGGATATTATTCCTACTTTAAAATGATCTGATTTAGCAACCTTTATTCTATCTGCTACCTTAATCCCACTTGGCCATGGAAGGTCACTTATCCACTGGTTCTAGAGATTAGGACATGAACATCTTTGAAAGACTATTATTCTGCCTACCACATGTTCTACAGTTGGTTGCTTTTTCCTGTGCTAGGTTTTGCCATGTCTGGGCCTCAGCCACCTCTGATGTCCACAAAGCGTTTATGGATGTAAGACCGTTATGAATGTATAGGGTGGCAGTTTACAATAATAAAACAGAACTATAGAAAACATTAAGTGTTTTTGTTTCAGAAAAGTAACCCCACGCCAACTGGAAAATATCCATTTTCCTTTTTATTCTTATATGGTGGCAAGAAGATATTCTTATTTCTTTAATGATTTGGAAATAGGAAATTATGGAGAAAATATGAGAAACAGTAGAGTCTCATACAATTACTTTTCTGGACAAATACTCCTAGCACCTGGGGAGTGTGTGTCTCTGTCCTGAAGGGGAATGTGAGTCACCGACCCCTTGACACGTGGGCAGGTCTCTCATCAGACTGATGTGAACAGAAATTAGCTCTATTTCCAATATTCTCACAGAACTTTCATTTTGCAACAATATAAACACATCTCATTTGGACTTAACCTTCACCTAAGTCTAAGTCATGTTGGCCATTATCCTGACATGGAGCCAGAATTGATACTGTGATATGATATTAGATTACACTTCAAATAATGATGTTAGCTTAATCCAAGTTTTGTTCTTTATCAATAGAATATAATTTGGGGTAGTGGACCAAGATTTAGGGTATGAATGAGTATTAGTTAAACAATCATGCTAATTTCATTCCCCATCGGATCAAGGCCCTACCCTTATGACCTCATTTAACTATAATTATTCCCTTAAAGGCCATATCTCCAAGTAGAGTCTGTCACATTACAGGTAAGGGTATCAAAATGAATTTTAGGGTACACAAACAATTTGCTATTGCAGAACCTAAATATAATAAATGTTATAACACAATCATATTTCATTATGCTTTATTTAGTAAATTTATAATATAGTTAAAGATGGTCAATTATGCATAATATGGCATGTAATGTATTATACAGCATCCAGCAGAAATAATATCCTTTTATAAATAGTTAAAATATTATAATGTTACAGAATTACATGCTTATGATTTTGTAATAAAAGATTTGGTATAAATCACCAGCTCCTAAAAAGGGCATTCCTTCTGCTGGACCCTGTATATCACATACAGCAGGTCCTCAAGTAACGTGTCATTCAATGTCACTGTGGTATAAAATTGAGAAGATGTGGTAGGAACTTAACTCTCGTTTATATCAATTTGCCTGTGGCCAAATTGGTTTCATTATACATTACTTCACTTAATGTCACAAAACCTATTGATGACTTTAAGTGAGAACTAACCACATTATATTAAATGCTATATTAAGATAATAATATATGTCTTATATAATAAATAATATGTAATATGTAACATATTAGGGATGACAGATAGGTTGTATAGTATAGGTTATAGATTATATACTCAGATGTTATATAAATTTAGTTTATTAATGAAAATGTAATAATCATGTTCACTAATTTTACCTTTTTTTAAAACTTTGAATGTGTTGATAATACTAATAGTATTATTTTTAACCATGAGATTTATATATTTTGCTCTTAAAATAATAATAGAATAAATTTAAAAAAAATTTTTTGGTGGTTCCCTGGCTGGGAATCGAGCCTCGGCCACAGCAATTCAGAGTGCCGAAGCCTAGCCACTACACCACCAGGGAACCCCCCAAATTTTTGTATATACACCTTCATTTGTATCCCTAAATATTATTTTTTACAGTGAATTCCTAAAGGTAAATTTATATTTTGTAAGAATTTTGAAATATTAATTTTCAGAAAAAATGAATATACATAAGCATTAATGATATTGGAGATTAGCAGTTTCTTGCCTTCTTGAAAATATCAGTATTTTTATTTATTTATTTATTTATTTATTTTTCAGGTAGTTCCCTGGCTGGGAATCGAACCCAGGCTGCGGTGTTGAGAGCGCCAAAGCCTAGCCACTACACTACCAGGGAACTTCCAGTATTTTTATTTTTAACTTTTTCTTTTGATGGTTATAAAATCGCACCTCATATTTTTGTTTGCATTACTTTGGTAATTGTGATAGTGAATTCAATTTTATCAGATGAGGTGTTATTTTTATTTCCACTTTCGTAATTTTCTTTCTACTTATTTAGGATGTTAAATGTCAGGGAGCTTTCTGACACGCTTAAAGGTTGGGCTATGGTCTCGATATTACTTAAAGAACTTGACTCGGGATGTTTGTAATACTGTGGTGTTTATAAATATTCCCTTGAACAGAAGCATATTATATTGTTTATAACTCAACTGGCAAGTGATGTAAACCTGAGTATAAGAGTACAGTACCTAATAAGGATTGAACTGTATTCTTTCCTCTAGCAGGATCAACAATCATTCCTCCAAATAACACACTGTATAAATTAGAAATAGCAGCCTCCCCCATAGGACACCTCACTGTCTGCCATCTGCCAACAAATTGTCAACTTTACAAATCTACAAGATTCACTTCTATAGATCTACAATCACTATGATGCAAATTCTGTCCCTTGGAGTTGTGTTCTACACAATATACACATATAAGAATGCAAATTCTGTCCCTTGGAGTTGTGTTCTACACAATGCATATAAGAATTAATTAAGGCTATCAGCACTTTGCCAAAACATAAGTTTCAAAGTATATTCAGGGATTTTGGCCTTTTAGTTTGTTTATGCATATATAAATATATATGTACATATATACACATATATAGTTTATGTACATGTGTATATATGAACTGAATGTTTGAGCTGAAAGTTAGCGTCCCCCAATATTCATATGTTGAAATCTTATCTTTCATGTGATGGTTTTTGAAGATTACCTCTGAGAGGTAATCAGGTCATGAGGGTGGCACTCTCATGAATGGGGTTAGTGCCCTTATAAGAAAGCTACTTCACTCTATTTCCTTCTTGTGAACACACAGTAAGGTCAGCAACCCTGGAGAGGGCTTTCACCAAAACCCAACCTTACTGGTACCAGAATCTGGGATTTCCAGTGTCTATAACTGTGAGAAATATTTGTTGTTTAAGCCTGCCAATCTATGGTAATTTGTTATAAGAAAGCAAACTGACTAAAAATACACACACACACACACACACACACACACACACACACACATACAGGGGGTCTGGCACAAATAATGCCCTTTTTATGGGCTGGTAATCTATAATAAAATTATAATCATGTAATTCTATAACATAACAATATCATAACTACATTAACATAACTGCTTAAAAGAAGGGCATTACTTCTTTCAGTATACATATAAATATAAATGTACATATATGAGGGCTGTCTGGAAAAATTCCAGCCATAAATACTTCTATTTTTCATATTACATAGCTAGATACTTTCTGGACAGCCCTCACATAGCAGGCTTTTCCTAGAGTTTCCCATCTTTTTGTAATACAAAGAAAAATACTTTCCTCAGCCCATGAACAAATGTATACAATTTACTTCTAAGTTCTTTATGGTTTCTTAGTGAAAATTAAAATGATTTTGAAAGGAAATGGAGATAAAATATTATCTTTTTGTTTTCTTTTTTTGTTTTGTAATTTGTAGTTGCTGTTTGCAGTGAATTAGTTATTGAAAAATATCTTTTTTTTTTCACATGGACATGAAAGTCCTAGTTTTTCTCTCTCAGTTTCTTTATAAATATATTTATCTATATTTGAATCTGGTATAAAAATTTAAGTTCTATTTTTCTAGCAAACTTCAGTTATATAATGCAATGTATCAAGTATAGTCACCATGTTATACATTAGATTCTCAGACCTTATTCATCTTACAGCTGAGTGTATAAAGAATTCACACAATTAAACAGCAAAAAAAAAAAAAATCAACTGAAAAATAGGCAGTGGAACTGAATAGATAATTTTCCAAAGAAGATATACAAATCACCAACAAGTACAATAAAAAGTGATTATAAACATCACTATTTATCAGGGAAATGTAAATCAAAACTACAATGCTATGTCACCTCACACTTGTTAGATTGGCCAGTGTTAAAAAGAGAAGAGAAAAATAATAGTGAGAATGTGGAGCAAAAGGAAATGCTGTGCATGTTGATGGGAATGTAAATTGGTGCAGGCACTACAGAAAACAGTAAAATAAATTATCACATGATCCAGCAATTCTACTTCTGGGTATGAATTCAAAGTAAATGAAAACATGATGTTGAAAAGCTACCTGCACTCCCATATTCACTGCAGCATTATTCAGAATAGCCAAGATACAGAAACACATACTCTGTCAGTGGATGAATGAATAAAGATATTGTTTTGTGTATGTATGTGTATATACAATATATACAGATACATGTTTGCATATGTGTGTGTATTGACATACACACATACATATAGAATAGAATATTATGTAGTCATGGAAAAGAAGGGAATCCTGCTCTTTGTGGAAACATGGGTAAAACTTGAGTGCAGTATGTTAAATGAAGTAAACCAGACAAAGAATAAATAGTGCATGGTCTCACTTATATGTGGGATCTAAATTTAAAAAAAAAAAAAGTTGAACTAATAGAAATGGGGAGAAAGGGCTCTTCTTTTACAGATACAAGTAGACCAGGCTAGGAAGATTGGGGTAAGGAAGAGTGAGATGACCAGTGGTCATCTCATTGTTGAATGAGAAATGCTGTTTTTTCTAAAGTTGGCTGATTTCTGGTTTTTTGAAGAGGGATTGTTGCATTTTCCAGTACTTGCTCAAAGGGGTATCGAGGTCCCTGTTTTGTGGAGAGGGGAGAAACCATGCTAGTTAGGTTAAGTTAGTGAGTATTTTGTCTAGTCAGTTAGCCTGAATTATTTTTTTATCTTGATCATAATAAAATGAAAATTCTATTACCCCAATACAAAGAAACCAGTCAGTTTTCACACGTCCTTTTTCTTCCTTTTAAATGCAATGACAAAACAAAATAATTTAAAGCAATTTAAGTGTTTTTACATAGTGACATACTATAAGCAAGATAGTTTATACCATACACAAATGTATAGATACATACATGTTTTAGATAGATATACATCTACATAAATGAAAAAAAAAGTTAGGGAGGAACATACTGAAAAAATCCTAAAAGTAGTTTGATATTTTTGTTCTATCATGTTTAATTTTATTTTTTTAAATGCTGTCACAACACATCAAATTATTTCAAGGTCCCATACTTAGAGGTATTGTGCAGTTTAAAATGTACTGAATGATATTACTGTACTGTTTCCAGCCCTCTCAGAAATATTTTAGCTGTTAAAATATCTGGGGACCTAAGCTGGTATTGCACACTCTTATTAGGGGCACATGGAGAAAGGGCTGCTGCTAGCCTTTCAGCTGTGCAGAAAATGTTGGTGTACCACTTTAACTAGTCTTAGTTTGTTGAGTTCCCTGGGGTATAGTGAGCATACAAATTGAGCTGATGAGGAATCTCCTCACATCCTCCCTCCTCCTTAATAACATTTTCTAGATAAATTCACATTAAGCATTGCCCAGGAGAATCCTCTTAGAGCTTAAAAAAAGGATAGACCTTCTCCTAAATAGATTAGGTACACATAGAAGGATCACCAGGCAGGAAACAAATAAAAAGAAACTTTAAGCATAGAGCTCGTATTCACACCTTTACAGTGCAAATTCATAGACATCTGTAGCAGTGTATTTCAAACCTTTAGTCAGTCCCATTAGGTTGTCAGGAAAATCAAACGAATCTCTCCCAAGCATTATTTGAAATGAATTAGAAGAGAAGAGAAAATATCAGAGAGCACTCATTGCACACTGTATTGTTTCAGGAGCACTTTTGGGATTGTGCCTGTGTACGTGTGCACAGGTCATACTGTATGGTGTCCTCATCGTAGGTAGTGATCACCGACGTTTGAAACCCCTGCCTGTAGGTGATGATGCAGAAACTTTAAGCCCAGTTTGCATCCAAAAATATTTATGACATTATTTTCCTCTGTTTCACAAATGGAAAACAATTATTACATGGCTAGATTCTGAGAAATTCATATCTACATTTAGGGCATTTCCCCCCAAAATCCTCTTTCTTATATAATTTACATTTTTGTTGAAGCATTATTTATTTATTTATTTATTTATAATTTTTTATTGTTAGACTTATTGGGGTGACATCTGTTAGCAAGGATTACATAGGTTTCAGGCATACAATTCTACAGTGAAGCATTATTTATTTCCTTGACTTTCTTTCCTGAATCTAACAGCTAACCTTTCATTTCAGTCTGTAGGTCGTCAGCCAACTTTTACCTCCAGCTCAGAAGGTGCACGGTTTGTTTAACTTCATGGGAAGCTTTGAGGAGAGACTACAGGCATTTTCTGTCTCTTGAGTACTGTGTTCTTTTCCTTCTATTCTGTTGCCTCAGCTTTTTTCATATTGATTTTTTCCTTCTTCTTTTCTTCCCACCAGCCCCTCAGGTAACCTGTCCTTGGACATAATGAGGTCTATCCTACTCTTCTATTACGTGCCGGTACTATAAAGTGAATTTCCCTTGATTCCTTAAATATTTACCTAAATGGTGTTAGATCTTTCATATCAGATTAAAACCTGGGGAACTAATGGATGTAGGTTAGAGATTTGCAGCCTGGAGGGACTAGAACTGTGGAAAGGTCATTTCTTAGGGGGAAAAGGTATATGTAGATCTTAGGTCTTTGTAGGTCTGTTTCCCTTCTACATTTTATTAAGTAGGAATTTACAAGAGATTTGGAAAGTAGATGCTATATTTTTCCCTAACAGATATGCTTTCATGAAGATTTGTTTTCAAATTTTAATATCTGTTTTCATCATTTCTTGGGTGGGGGATGATATAATGTTAAAACTTTACTATTTTTCCAGAAATACCTATCATCTTGTCTTCAGTATGTGTGTACCTAGGTTTAAGTAAAATTTATCACAATATTCAAATGTCCTGCTTAGAAAAAGTTTTGTTAAATAGGGTTTAATTAAACTAATTTTCATTTTATTTCTTAGAATTTTAAACCCCTCAGGGCTTCGAGAGATAGCAGCAGCAGCTGAATGAGTACTATTCGTTCCTGGTACTCTACTAAGCATGTCACAAAAATTGCCAACTTTCCCACTATTGGGCACGTGGATTCTATTTCCCCCAATTTCCTCTAGGTGGGTGTATTTATGTGACTACGATCTCCATTAAGTATTAATAGAAGTAGTTCCCCACTGCCGTCCTTATCAAAAAGAGCCACGTGTGCTTCTACCTTTTCTTTCTCTTTTTTTACTCACTCAGCTGGGTCGGCCAGCTCTGTGGTGACCAGGTTGTCGAGATCCACTCATCTGATCTGAATATTCATCCCAAAATTTGACATGAATGGTAAATGACATTCGAGTCTGAAAAGTCACCCAAATGGGGTCTTATTATTTAAGCAGCGTAGCCTATCAATGAAGAATCAGAATTATTTAAGGCAAAAGTGTAAAAGTGCATATTTCAAACCCAGTTTGCTAACTCTAAAGTCCGTGTTCCAACCGCCTTATTTTATAAGAGAGGCAGCTGTGTGTGATCAGTTTTCTGAGAAGTGTTAACCTAGGCAAGTAGACACATGAAATGACTTTATTTTCTTCCCCTTAATACCAAGCTTGCGCTGTGTTAAATCTTCATGTCCCCCCCAAGCATTGGAACGGAGTTGTAATATCTCAGTCAATTCTATATATTTTAAAACACTGTCATTTATTAAAACAGACTTTTAATTTTTAAGCAATTATTCTGTTCATTTAAAAAATTCAAAATTAAAGCAACTCAAATATGTCTTCTATGCTCCTTCATTGCCGTCTTTTTGTGTCTGGTTTTACGTGAAGAGGGGCCTTGGCCTTGATTGGCACAGTTTGATCACAGTCATATTTCAGGAGAGAGACTGCTTGGGATATGCCTCGCCTTTGCCATTTACTTGTAGTGTGACAATGGACAAGGTATGTCATTTCTCTGCGCCTCCATTTTCTTTTTCACCTATAAAATATTGGTCATGATTCTATTTCAATAGTTGATTTTTTTCCCCAGCGATTTTAAATTAATTAACTAAGTGCAGAATCAAGCACATTATAAGGCCTTAAAAAACATTAGGGTTTAATAATCATGACAATCACTTTGGCTAGGGGTGTCAGGCTGCACTCCTGTGTCACCACCATGTTGTCCCCAGCTGTGCTCCTCTGAGACAAGGTTGTGGCCCCCAAACCTCGTATTCTCCAATGCCAACCCCAAGATTGGTGACCTCACACGGGATTCAATTCCTACATCACTTACGAACTGCTCATGTAGAGTGGAGTGCTGTGGTTCTGTTCGACTCACACTGTCCCCAACCCAAGTTCCTTCTCTGCTCAAGATCAGGTGGGATACGTCACTTCTCCCCCACGAGCAGAGGGAAAATGTTTGCAACTCCGCAAACGTTGTTTTCTTAAGTCCTTCGTCCTGAACTTTGCAGAGAGAAAGAGCCTCACCTCCTCTCTGTGAAAGCAATAGAGCAGAAAGGCCTCTCTCCACAAAATAAGCCTGCTCCCCCTTAAATTATGACGTCCTTTCTCCAATCATTCCTCTTGCTTATGTCACGAGGAGTGACACGGTTAGGGGAATTACAAATGCCAAGAACAGCTGTTCTCTTTGAAGTTGGTATGTGAGAAACTGAATGTCTCCTATTCTTAACTGTGGAATTCCATAGTCAGTTTCAGGAAAACGAGACGCAAATTAACCTGTGATAAAACTGGGCTTGAAAACCAATCTCCAGGCTCTCAGTACAATGTTCTTCCTAGAAGTTTATGAGTGCTCTATATTGTTTTAATAAAAACAAATAAAAAAGCAAATACACGCATATATCAATACATAAATATGCATGTGTGTGTGTGTGTGTGTGTGTGTGTGTGTGTGTGTGTGTGTGTGTATTCTTTCCATTGAAGGAACAAAATGTATCTCTACCTTTAGTCCACTTTATTGGGAGAAGAAAGAATTCCTTCCTGTTGATGATTGTCATGAAGCAAGACTTCTTTATGTCAAGGAAGGAGAGAAGGCAAGAGAAAGCAAATGTTGTTGTGGTTATGATGCATTTCATTAGCTATGGAGCACATTTTCAATCAGGTAAATTTTAGGATCAGGTCATTTCTATAATAGAATTCAATATAGATTTCAGCATCACAGAATTCACATATTTAATGTTTATGTAAGAGGACAGCTTCAAAGTATAGTCTTTTCCAGTCTCTCAGTAATGTCGGTTAAATGTCAATTTGGGTTTAAAGCTGTCATCTTGGGGACTGTCAGAGGAGTCAAACTTCTTTACTCCAGACATCCTAGAGCTGTAGCTTTTCTGCTGCTCACAAATGCAGCACCCACATACATGAAATTTAGATCCACAAAGGGCAACCTAAACTTAGCCTTTAGAAACATGCTTTCAATTCGCATTCCTTTACAACATAGCCACAAGTGAAATGAAGAGCTGCTGGTTTAGTGAAAGAATTAGGATTTATTTCTCTATATTTGAGAATTTGTAGCTCTCTCAAAAAATGAAAATAAGGTAATAAAATATGTTTCTCATGTGAAATTTTACTGTATATCCACAGTATATAAAAAACAGGCTTCTGTTTTTTAATGTTAATCCCAAACTTAGTCTTGAAAGGAGACTCTGAGGGAAATGAACGGGTTAGGCTGTATAACAATGCTCTTCACTGTCTTTACCTCTCTGATTGATGAGTTGTTTGAGTATTGTTTGTGAAACATTTGGTCATCTTGAGTTGGTTACCATTCAATCTTCCAAACCTCTCTCCTCAATCTGCCCTTTTCTGAAACTATCTTACAGAGATAAGTGTACTTGGTTGTTTTGATTTTACAATTAGACTATTCTTGTTTCAGTGAATTTTTCCATTTCCCTTTAATTTTGGTAAAACTGGTATTTGTTCATGTAAGTTGTAAAGAGATCACATGAGAGTTGAAAAAATTAACACGTATTTTGTGGTGAATTTTCGGGAAATCCCTTTTAAGGAAACTAGAAAGAGTAACTGTGAATCGCTAATGAAGTCAAGTTGTTTTCTTTGGTTGTACACTTTGGTATTTAGAAATCACCTTGAGTAGGAAAACACAACAAGAAAACGATAAGGAAGACACCCTCAATATATCATCTTGTGATAATCATCAGTACGCCAATGATTATAAAGAAACAAAATAAATACAGTATCCTGAACTGAACACTGTTTACAACAAATTGGGCTGTTACAATTTATGGGAGACATAAAATAATCCCTTTAAATTATACCTTCATAAATTTTATGTATGCATGCTATCTCATACATTTTTAACTAAAAGAACCTATAAATATATGTCTGGGCATAGTCACCATAAGTCAAACAATGTCTGTGCAGTGAGTTATTATAAAGAAAAAAATATTAGGTGCATCTTAGGTTTTGTATCTGTTTCCACAAATTTGGGTGCTTGAAGCCCTTCCACGACTTCCTAGTGCTCCCAAAATAAAAATCCCCAGTCTTGAACATGTACTAAAGGCGCTGTACAGCCTAATCCTCGATGCCCTGTATCTCCAATCACGCATTGCGTTGTTATTCTTCTCAATCTCTTCCCTGCTCCCACCATAGCCAGGTGTTCAGTTGTGGAAATGCACCAGTTTCTGCCTTAGGGCCTTTCCATATATTCCACAGGTTTCCTTTCATCTCCAGTAGTGCCGTGTCCTCACTGCTCCCTTCACCACCCACTTCACATTCGCTTCTAATCCTTTAATTTCAGCCAAAGATGATGGGCTCAATGAGATCGTCTCTGAATCCCACCCCAAATTTAAATTTCCTTCTTTGCCTTCTATATTTAATATCATAGCATGCAATTACATATTTACCAAAGGGGTAAATTCCCTGAGGGCAAGAACCGTGTTTTGCCCATCAGTTATTCACTTCGTGCCTACCCTAGTGCCTAGTACAAAAAGGGGAGTCTGTGTTTGCATTAACTAAGCAATAATTGCACCACACTTGAATTACTGAAGTGATGTTTTAAAAACAAGTTGAAACACTGAAATCTGAGGAAGACAAAATAATAAAGGGAGCACTGGGATCTCTTGATGTGACAGAATGAAAGTTATTTGACCAGAAGCAATAATCAACTTAGAGGAGGAATGCTCTTAAGACGTGTGTGGGACACATGACTTCTGCAATTTCATCTGTCAGGTTATACCACTGGCAAAGGCAACTCCATGCAAATGTAGGTGGCTTCTTCTCACAAGATTTAGTATTAAATCAAAAAGTCCCATGGCCTTTCTTTGTTAAGATAAATAATAATAATACAAACAAAGTCAGACCCTTCCTTGGAACAAGAAGATTGAGCTGATTTCTGGATTTTCTCCCCTCTTTGTACATGTTGCTAATGCTCCCCCATCACTTTATATTGTGGTTTATCTTTTTCTATGTCTTTCTTCTCTAATAAAGTCTGAGCTACTTTGAGGATATAATTATATAGTTTTTATCGGTGGATTCATTAATTTAGATAAATGCTTTAAAAACTTTAAGATCATGACACCCAGGAAAAGATATGTTTTACTGCTCAACCCAATGTACCCCACACCCAATATATAACTGAAACAAAGTTATCAAGAAACAGTACTGTTCTTATTTTATTTTAGGCACTCATATTTTTTTACTCTATTTTACTTTATTTCAATTTTTGAAGTACGTGGGTCCTTATTTGATCAATTCAGTCAACTTTATACCCAGCAATGGTTTGTGACCACTGTTTGGAAAACACAGCATTAGAGTACAGGAAGGCAGGTACCATGTCTGTCCCTCCTTGATGATTAAACACTGAGTGACACAAACTAAATTTGATGAATAAATCATGACTATATCTTCAGCACTTAGAGAAATTGTATGACATCTAATAGCTAGATGTTGAGTGAATGTGTAAGCAGCCTTGCTTAGACTTTAAGGAAACCTGAGAAACTTATATATTCTGAGTTTCCTGGTGGAATATAAATAAATAAATGTTAAACAAAGTCTTACAAATTTAGTCTATTAAAATGCTTACATTGACTCCATGAACACTGAACATTAAATTAAATATGAAATCAGATGCTTCAGTTGACATGATAAACAGAGAATTTGTAAGATCATTCATTCAACCAGAGCATATGCAGTCCACTAGTAAGATACAACATGAGTTTAAAGTCATCTGAAGAACATCTTTTTTAAAAATCCTGACAGGGTATTGCTGCTCCTGTATAACATTTTTAGTTAACAATGTCCAAGTTCAGGTGTGAAAGCTTTCAAGGGTATGAGGCACCCTTTACATGGTGGTTCATTTTCTTACAGAAGTCAATGCTTTCAACTAACTTATAAATTTAGGGAGAGCCTTTCCAATTGAGGAATAGTTTGGAACATATTTCTATTGAAATGCAAATATGTAAACTTAAAGTGATAAAAGTAGTAAAAATGATACAAGCAAGCTGAGTTAATTAAGGAAACTATTTAGAAAAGGAAATAAACTCTCGTTAGTTCAGAAACGCAGCCCTAGCTAGAACACAATGGCCATTTCCGTAAGACTGTGCCAGGGTGCCAGAGATCCTGAAAGACCTGGAAGTGACACTGACCTTTGGAAAAATTAAGAACCTTTAGATCCAAATGTAATATTTCTGAATGCTCATTCTTTCAATATTCCTTGCCTGTGTCTTCATTCATTAAAGTGTTTCCTAACCATCTTCCTGTCTATAGCCTAGCCCTTTCTACACCTCCTCCAGAGTGAGAGTTTATAAATCCAAATCTCATCATGTCATTCTCTAGCTCAAAAGCTTTAATGAGACTCCATAGCTCTGAGGAAAATAAACAAAAAACAAAAACAAAAAAAAAACCAAAGCCATTGAATGATACATAAAGCCCTTATAGGTTTGGCATCTGCTGACCTCTCTTTACCTTCTACCTCTTCAAAGGTATCATCATGAGCATGACCCAAACATTTGAGCTTTATGTTACCTGAATGTCCTTTTTTGGGGGAGTTTCTCCCCAGCAAACTGTATTTTCAGTTCTTATTCACCCTTTAAAATGTCATTTCTTTGCAATCTCCTTCATGAAGTCTCCCCTGGTCCCTGCCCCTGGTCCCTGCAGCCAGGAGACGCCCCCAGTAGACACAGGCTGATAGAGTGGAAGCAACTGTACAGATGTTGGGAAGCAGTTGCTGTTTGATTCCAATTCTGTTGCCGTTATAACTGTGGAAACTTGAGCATGTTATTTGACATCTGTGAATTTCAAATTTCTTTGTAAAATGGAAGCAAAATGGTGCAGAATTTTGAAGTGTGTGTGGATGACATGTATATAAGCGAAAATAGATTCTTTGTCATTTTTCAGAAGTTATATTTTCAATTGGGAGAAGATCTGCACCTTCAGATCTTAACTTTTTGGAAGCGATAACATGTCATCTTCTACATCCCAATCCTGTTCTTTCTTTCATAATAATTGTGATGGTAATAATACAAAAATAAACCTTTACATAGCACTAAGTACCAGGCATTATTCTAAATGTTTTGCATATAGTACCTCATACAACCCTATGCAGTAAATTCTACTATTATTTTTACTTATGGAAGAGAAACTGAGTCATAGAGATCTTAAGCACAAATCTTATGTGTCTGAGTGCTGAGTTTGGGGCCTAACTAGTCGAGCCCCAGAGTTTGTGCCCCTAATCACTAGTGTGTTTTGCTTTTGCTGTCAGTCTGTGATCAGACTCCACAGTCCCGCACAGTATTCCCAGCTCTCTAAGCCTCAGTTTTCTCATCTGTGAAATGGGAGAAATAAACTTTTTAAGATAATGGGTAAGATTAACATGGATATTGAATGATGTCCACATTATTCCTAGTACTTATATCTACTGTATCTTAGTACTTATCTACTATACTTAGTACATGGTAGGAAATAGATGCAAACTTATGTTGTTTCCCTTATATTTAAGTGCCCTTTTCTGATTAGCTGTAAGCATTGTGACATTCATATACGTTGTTTCAAACCAACTTTATATTGAACTCAGATTCCTCAAAACACATATTAATAGTTTAAGATGAGTATACTTCTATATTTTCAGATTTATTTACAAGTATGCTACATTCCCATCTTCTGTACACTGTAACCACTTCTCACAATGATGGCTCATGATTTTCTAGAATATGCCATGTGATACTATGCCTGTACCTCCATACTGGATATTATCTGTTTTGAATCTTCTCTGCCCTCTTCAAAGGCTTACAAATTACCCATCCTCTAAGGCCTGAAATATCTTCAATCTTTCTGGGCAAAATTGAATATTTAAGGTTCCGCTCTCAAACAATTTAGCCCTCTTAGAGAGCACATTATCTACCTTGTTTGAATTTCTGTTTTCCTTATCTTAGATAAATGATCTTCCTTTTGGAGTTACATGTCTTATCCATCTATGTATCCCATATACCATCTAACACATTGCTTGTCACATGACCGCTAGTAAATGAGTGACAATTTAGTGTTTACATCTGGTCTGTCCACTGTGGGTATAGATGAATAGGAATAATTTCATAAATGGACTTGTCTTATCTTTAGTTTAATTTTGCTGTTTATCTAAAATGCCTAGGTTTATTATTTCCTTTCTAAAAATACAGTGGTACCTTGGTACTCATTGTTAATTGGTTTCAGGAGGAGCAACAAGTATCAAAAATGATGAGTATCAGGTTTTTCCCATAAGGAATAATGCAATCTACTTCAGTACGCGTCATTAATTGGTTCCAGGAGGCATAACGAGTATCAAACAAATGACGAATACTGGGACCAAATTTTCACATCAGAATGCATCAAGTATCAAATTTGAGGAGTTTCAAAACAGTTGAGTACAAAGGTATGACTGTATACTCATATAACAGTTATTTGAGGAATGCAATGTTTGGATGTGAATAAAGTGAGTAATTAAAAGGTAATTGTTTATAAATTTACTCTGTGTATCACTCTAGTCCTGGCCAATTCCAAATGGAATTAAATGACAATGACACAATCCAGCTTTGGTGATGTTGATTCTCAGAATTAGAACTCATCTCCAAACCTGTGTAGTACTTAGAATCTTGTAATTCCTCTACGACTCTGTATTTTTCTTGAAATCATAAGATCATCTATTAAAACCAAACTAACATTGAAAAGACTCCTTTTTATCTCAACAACATTCAGAACCCTTGTATATTTGCACCTATCCCAAAAGTACTATTTGTTGTTAAGACAGAGTAATTTTTAAATATACTGTTGTCACGCACCAATAAATGATCTGGGAAGAAAAGCAAAAGTCACTTGAGAAAGATGACATCTAATTTGATTTTTATCAAATGATACAAGGATAGTTACATTAAAAATGACATTTATAAGCCATGTCTGAAAGTTTGTTTTAAAGCAATTGTATTCGAGAATGAGAAATCCTGACATTAAGAGAATGTGTTAACATATTGTTTACAGCGGTGTAGTCTTCTTGAACCTGGGCTTCAGCCTTTTAAAACAAGGTCCAGTTGCTGTGCTGTATGATGATTTGTCTTTATTTATGCACCTACCTATTGTCTTTGAAGCCAGGTAATAACTGCAAATCAAATGGCACATTCTTATTCCCTGTCACATATCCTGCTCCTTAAACATTAGGGTAAACAGATGTGGCTTCACCAAAGCCATTGTCAGCAATGCATGACTTTCAGTGACAATAAATCTTTCGACTAATAATATTAGGGAGCAGAATTGGTCTTTTGCACTCTGTTCTCCCTCTGTTCTATTTTAAGGCAATGCCTTGGTAAACAAACACTTAAATAGTGCAAGATATTACATGGTGTGAAATAAGCTCGATACATTAGTATGTTGTGAAGTTGGGAGTTAGAAAATAAAAGGAGATGATGTGATCAGTACAGGAAGCAAAAAAAACACTCTGTACGACATAAGCAAACTGGCAAAAGACAGAATGGCTTAATTTTATTTATAAAAGCCTTTACGTGTTCATACATTTACTAAAAAGTGACCCTCTTGAACTCAGCCTGAATGGTATTAAAATGCTGACAGAGAGATGAGAAAGAAGAGTCTGCCCAAACATTCTTTTCTATCAATGGTGATGTTTTCCATTTATTTTACCCTAGATAAAAAAGAATAAGAGAATTGGCAAACTTGCTGCTTGTCATTTCAAGAGCAAACAAACACCTACCTAATAATACTCCTGAGAAGGTTGTTAAAATTTTATTTTTTTATAAGCTTTCATGTGATGAGGGCAAAAAAACTTGATTTACTTTGATAAATAGAATTTAAACCTCTTAATAGCTCTTCGATGTAATAAGACAAAAAATGCTGTTTTTTGAGATTATCTCATATAAAAAGTAATGAAAACAAGTGCAAAAACCGTGACTTACC
Organism: Lyroderma lyra; assembly: GCA_004026885.1. Lineage (NCBI taxonomy): Eukaryota > Metazoa > Chordata > Mammalia > Chiroptera > Megadermatidae > Lyroderma > Lyroderma lyra. The sequence goes on from PVJL010002747.1 coordinate 160,576, forward strand.
TTGAAGCCTTTGTATAGCTTTTTGGAGCACGTGTTCAGGATGGGTTTTGTAATTTTTCTCCCTTCTCCCTTTTCCTCCTCCTTCTTCTCATTACTTCTTTTTTCAAAACAACCTCATTTTTGTAAAATATTCAAGAAATTGTATTCGAGGGCTTTAGAAGAGTAAAAATTAACCGAAAAATTTAAAAGGCATTGACCCAATCCTCCCACACAGTGCTCTCACTTTGGTTCCCTCCACCAGAAGGCTGTCCCTGCTGTTTCCAGCTCCTGTTCATCATTCAAGGTCAGCTAGAGAATTCTCCAAAGTCTTGGGGATGTGATTTTGCTGTGAGCACACATAGTACCCTGTGCACATTCCCATCCAAGCACCTAACACACAAGAACTGCTGTTTTTTTGCTATTGGTTTCTTTCAGTCAATGACAACCTGAGGCATGAGGACAGAACTATTGGGACATCCTAATTCACATATGGGATGAGAAAGGACGTAATAAAGAAGAATGCACTGAAGAATTGTATGCCTGAAACCTATGTAATCCTTGCTAACAGATGTCACCCCAATAAGTCTAACAATAAAAATGAATTAAAAAAAAAAAGAAGAAACAGAGAGTTGACAGAGAAGAACTAGGATCTTGCCAAGCTGTGTGGCATCAAAGGACAAAAGAGTTTAAAGGAGGAAGGAGTTGTAGCAGCATCGAAACATCAGATTCTACAGAGCTGAGAAATGAAACCGCTGTTGAACACCACAATCAGGAGACCATTATCTCCTTTAGGGGAGTAATTACTCTCAGGTAAGGTGTGGAGAAAACACTGCAATGTTTCCAAAGTCAGTGGAGGAAAAGGAAGGAAGGTATTGAGGGAAGAATATTCTACTACAATGTTTGGTGATGAAAATAGTGTGCTAGCTTGAGAAAGACGCATCTATAAGAAAGAAATGACCCTCCAAAATATTTTTCTCTAGTACGGAAACTCAGTACGTCATGAAAGCTGGGAAAGAGACCAGTGACAGGAATAGGGCATTTATCAAATGGAAGGATAACCAAGGAAAAAGGTAGAAGAGTTGCTTCGGCAAGAAAGAAGGAAAGTTCTTTCTCAGATTTGTGAGTAAACAAAAAAGGAGTGCAGAATATAAAAATGGTTTGAGTTGAAGAGAAAAGTAAAACTCTATTTATAGACTTGTATTAGTTACTGATTTTGTATAAGAACACGAACATTAGGGATGGACATGAAGGTTTGAGGTGAGGATGGAAAAAGTTTAGAAGAGAATTTTTTAGAGATTGTGAGAGGCAAATATTAGCAAATTGGCAGGCAACACAAAAAGACTGGTCAAGGTTAGAAAGCGAATACTTGCCATCAATTTGATTAGCAGAAAGTTTTAAAAATTTCTGGCAATACCAGGTAAGTTGGAAGGAATAGTGGACAAAAACAAACAAACAAACAAACAGACAAACAAAAAACAGGGACCTTCTAAGGCTGCCTATTAGCAAGAATTTGGATTCTAAGAATGTAGTGAATGCATCCTTAAAAAGCTTCTCATTTGAATAACTGAGAGGCAGAATGAGGCATAATACAGGTCATGACATGAAATGGCCTAAATTTGAGTCTCACATTCTCACATCTCATTCCAGGCATGACTTTAACACATTTCCCTGGCCCCACCATGGATTTGCTAATCCATAGGGAATAGAGTGCAGACTGGTTTCTGCATTGTAGAGTACCCCAGGTGATTCTGACATGGCACATAGTCTAAGTCACGTATCAAGAAATATCACTCTAATCACCTATTGGGAAATGCAGGCCTAGGACAACAGGGAGTAGATCAAGGGTCTGTCTACAAGTCACAATGATAGCGAACAAGTTGGGTGTAATTCGAGAGTAGCTGAAAAAAAGAAAGAAGTTATAAAACAGAAGTTAGTGTCAAAGAGTAAGCATTGGAAATGGAGCTCTTTACAAAGAACTTCTTTCATTTTGGAGGAGAGGAAAATATCTGTCCACCCCTCTGTCTCTCTTGCTCCAATCCAAGAAGGACCTATTTTTCAGAATTTCAGGACAGAAAACTAGCCACACTTAGTAGTTGTTGCAGCTATATTGCATTAAACATTGAAACACATGGGTATAGCATTATTCTTTTAGGAGAACACACACACACACACACAGATATTGCTCCTGATGTCTTATTTAACCCTCCAAAAGATTCTATGAGATCCTACTTAATGAAACAATCAATATTCTAGTAATTCTAAGATTGACTTAAATTGAGAAATACATTCAATTTTTGGCCAGGGTGAATGGGGCACCATGACTAAAAAATTTCACCATTACTGTATAGTGGTGTGGGGGAAATTTTCCAAATAGTTACAAAAAGAAGAAAATTAAAAAGAATTTTTGGCAGTAAATTTACAATAGCTGCCACATGTATATAACATGATCTCATAATATACTTGGTTTACATTTTTCTATTCATTTAATTCTCCTTACTAAATAAATAATTGAAGAAAAATGATAGTCTTTTTGATGATTAAACATTTAATATGTTAAATAACTAAGTGTACAGTGATTGAATTAGTGAATAAGTAATCTTACTTTTTTCTTAGAAAGGAAATAAATATCAAACATAACTTACTTCAATGCTTTTTTTTAAATACATGTATTACACATCTTACAAGTTTGGCAAATATATGTGTATACTATTATATACACATATATTTGCCAACCTTGTAGCCAAAAAAATATATTATGTGACATACTAAGTATATCATAACCTAGAAGTGTAATTTTTTCCCAGTGAGGGTTCATTTAAATAATTTTGTTTTTACTATAGGGAGCTTATTTTTTTCAAACATAGCCTATAGTATAGAAGTATTGGTGACCATCGCTCCTATAGAGACATAAAAGGTGTTAGAGAAGATATGAACATCTACAGGATTTATTTTTGTTTTGACTAAAGAGGCACTTTGATATGCAGCTAGAGGGAGAAATGTGCAAGTCAAAGAATGCAGTGATTAAAACCGTGTTTCTTTGCCTGAGGGCTTTCTGTACAAGTTTTCCACTGTTTCTGGAGATACAACAAGAAGGTGTATAACCTTTGTATCCCACTGCCACAGCACTAGTCTCATCCGGAATGAAGACAGAAGGTCCCAGTGTGTGGTGCCCATAGAATAGATATGTTTTAATAGACTGGAACTTGATGCTATCAAAAACACTGGCATTCGCCAAGTTCTACTTGAAATAAAATCTAATTTTACAAATATAATAACTGAAATAGAACAAAATGCATAAAACATGTTTTGAAATCATTTTATTGTTTATAAATTGAATGATCCACTTCCTAACTCAATCAACTTGTCCTGGTGAGTTAATGGACTGTGGGTACCAATTTTTTAATTAACATTCATTTTAAGGTGGTTCTCTTAGCCTTTGGCTAGATGATGCTTCTCTAGAAAGGAGAGTTTATCTCCAGAAATTTCCATGGTACCTGCTTGTCCTGAAATATTGCATGCAGCTTGGAAAATGTATGAACATCTAGTCCAGCATGCTTGATAACTTGTTTGAAGGAAGTATTAGTAAGTTATCTTTTAGCCCTTATGTAGGGGAAGGAAAAATAATTTTTTCTACTCTTCTAGGTTCTTGGCTGAAATGCCCCTGTAATAAAAGGCAGATTAACAGGAGAAAAACAAACAGAATTTTAATAACATGTGTACCTCTTGCATACATGGAAGATAACCAGGAAAACTAAGTAACTCCCTGAAATGGCCCAGCCCATCAACTCAAATAAAAACTTCAGCTAAAGACAAAAGAAGATGTTGGGGGTTGGAAAGCCAGTTATGGAAATGTTTTTGGGCAAAGCACAATAAAGAAGGGTAAGGTCGTTAGGCAGATTTAAGTTTCTATGTTCTCCATTTCTAAGAGTTTATCTAGAGATTCAGTCACCCCCTATTCCTGGTACAGTGAGGGAGACACTCTACAAATGGAGATTTCCCTTATAAATATAAATGTCCCATACAACTATTACTTGTTTTCAAAGCTTTTCCTGTGTCTGCTCTTTCTTAAAAATAATCAGTCTGAAATGACTCTTATGCCAAAGAGGCATTCATATTTTGGGGTGTCAAATTTTGCTCCCCTTCCCATAGCTAACATCAGGGATTGGGTGGAAAGAAAGAGCTATTTGAAAAGCATTTTTGGATTCCAAGTGCTTCATTTATAAAATCTCATTTATTCATCCTTGTTATTATTTAGATATTATTATTCTCATAATTTCCCTGTTTTTATAGAAAAAAGAAATAAAAGTTCATGGGGAGCTTTAAGTAACTTAAAATAATTTACCTAATTAAAAAAACAACAAAATTTTGTAAGAACTGAAATATGATCCGAAAATTATGGTAATATCAAAATCCATCAGAAAAAAACTATTCATCAAGGATAAGGATACCTAAAGGCCATCAAGATGTGTCCTTTCTCCAATTTTGTACTCCCTTCTGCTTCATTTCATTGCTAAACTGCTGACCACTTCAGACTCCAATAATATTCATTTCAGTGCCTACTCTAAAGGTTATGGTGGTGATAATATTCTTAGCTCTGTGTATGACATGAAGAAAACAAAGTTCGCTACAGGGGTCACCCCTTATCTACAATTTTGCTTTCTACAGTTTCAGTTACTTCTGGTCAACCATGGACCAACAGTATTAAATGAAAAATTCCAGAAATTAGCAAGTCATAAATTTTAAAATGCTAGCCATTCTGAGTAGCATGATAAAATCGCAAGCCTGTTTTATCCAGCCTGGGATGTGAACCATTCCTTTGTTGAGTGTATCCATGCTCAAAACCAAGCTTATTCAACCTGGGCCCATTGGCCATGTGTGGCCCAGGAAGGCTTTGAATATGGCCCAACACAAATTTGTGAACTTCCTTGAAACCATTACAAAAATTATGCAATAATCATTTTTTGTTTGTTTTTTTTTTTTTTTTAGTTCATCAGCTATTATTAGCATTAGTGTATTTTATGTGTAGCCCAAGACAATTCTTCTTCCAATGTGGCCCAGGGAAGCTAAAATGTTGGAGACCCCTGTTATATACTCCCCACCCTTTAGTTACTTTGTAGCTGTCCCTGTTATCAGATAGACTGTTCTGATATCAGTGTGCTTGTGTTCAAGTAACCCTTCTTTACTTAATGTCCCAAAGCCATTCGTATAACTTGTATTACAGTATATTGTTATAAATTATTATATTTTATTATTATTAATTTCTTAGTGAGCCTAATCTATAAATTAAACATTATCATAGGTATGTATGTACAGGAAAAACATAGTATGTATGTGAGTACATACAGTTAGATGGTATCTGCAGTTTCAAGCATCACCTGTAGTTAAGGAGGAACTACTGTGTTGTTATTGTTGAAGGTGTCCCAACGGTCCCATCTGCATTAGCCAGGAGAGTGTAGCCACTGCTGCAGCTGAGAATTGGGCTACTGATTCGGGTATTTCATTCAGTGACTCAGATATCTAGACTACTCTGACCTTGTGTATTGTTCACCCAAAAATATGTTCTTCATGATTACTGTGGCGGAAGAAGAAGGTTCTGAAATACGACTTCTGTTCTCATTTCATTATCTACTATTACACAGTCTGACGTAGCTACAACCAAACTGGGAAACTTGGGTGAGCAGATAGATGTTGAGTAAAGTAGAAAATATTTTGGCCACACCAGTCACGTAGCAGGGAAATGTTTATTTGATTAGCAGTGAAACTAGTGGATCAGCAGTAGTTGTGAATTGATTTTTTATGGTTTAAATAACAGAGTTCTATTTTTTTAAGTAATATGAGTTAAATTTCTTCTATAAGGAGTACTATAAATGAATACATAAAATACTTGAGTATTTAAATGAATAGAAATAAATAAATATTTGAGTATTTAAAATATAACTTTTTCATTCATCTTTAGTTCCTGGAAGAATATTTTAAAGAAGAAGTCATAATCTATACTAATCATTAATATGACTTTTTATATTTCAAATATCTCTACTGTTATGGACACACTGTAATTTTTTTCAATTGGTACTTGTGTTCTATAATGTTTTTCAGGTTTGACTAATTAGACTATGTATCCTATATTTTACTTCCATTAAATTTGATTTTTTCAACAAATGTTGACTAATAAATATACTATTTAATTATGCCAAGTAATTTTTAACATATTATACTAATATTTTGACTTACATTTGCATATATAAACTTTTGAGTATTTCAAAATTTGAGTAAGATTATGTTTTCCAAAAAATCTTAATAGAGCTGCAAATAATGAATATTCTAAGATCAGAAACTTCCTTCTAGTATTGTTTTCATATAGTGTATAAATAATCCAATGAGATATTTTTTTATTTCTTGCTTGATTTAGTAACAGCTACTTTGTTTCACATAGTGGAAAGGGTAAGAGAAATAAGAGAAAAAAGAAAATCAACTTGCGTGTTAAGTATTATCTCAGATAATTTTAAAAGTTATTATGTAAAAATAGTATTAGTGTACAAAAAAACATAGATGAACTACTGGAAGATAATCAAATATCTGTTATATCAGTTTATTTCAAAGAAGACAAAACAATTCACTGAAATTGAAAAACAATGTACTATTTTTATTATTCGGACGAAATAATTTATTCTATAAATAATTTTGTGTGTTCTGAATGATTATGGTGAAAGTAGTGAGTCCTTTAGAAGAGTCTGGAATAATTTGCATCATTGTTCATTTTACCCCACATAAAACCTTAGTAAGGAAGAAGAAAGAAGGGAGGAAGGGAAGGGGAGGAAGGATGGATGGAAGGAAGGAAGGAAAGATGGAAAGAAGGGGAAGGAATAAGGATGGAAAAAAGAGACGGTAGATAGATGGAAAGTAATAACGAATGAGATCAATCATCTTTGAAAGCTTTTTTTGTGCCCAGAACCAAGCTCTGGATAAATCATTGTGTTTTAGCTCTAGGTACACATGACAATCATCTGCAGAGATTTGTACAAAGACTGCCCAAGACCCGTCTGTAGAGAGTCATGATTTCAGTCCATTAAAACTAATTCAGTTATTTCAGTTTAAAAATGTAGTTTAGTCTCTGCCAATATTTAAACTAAATCAATTCAAATTTAAACTTGATATCAAGATTGTTCTATTTAAAAAATCTCTCCACCTTTTCCCCGTTCTCCTCTTTCTTCCACTATTCATGCTCTCAAGATGGCTCTGGGTATGGAGAATAAATTAATATAACTTTGAAGATTTGAGCGGGGGGAAGCTGTTCTGCAATCTGTTTGATCCTTCTTGCCAATTTCTTCTGGCATGATTGACTCACTTTGTCATTGTGTATTTGCCTCTATCCCCTGTGCACTTGCTTTTAATAAAATCTCTCTATCATTGTGTTGGCTACAAAAGTTTTTTCTCCCTAACTTGGCCTCTGCTTATGCGATCTACCTATTTTGAATTATACCTACCTTGAAACTCTTCTCTGTAGGACTTACACCACCCAGCTCTCTGTAACTATCTCTGGGGCATGTGGGAAATTTGGATCTCCTCCATATAATGTAACGCCTATAGACTAACTCCTACCCTCCATCAGAGTAACACTCTCACCATGCCATGAATACTCATGATCCATATGCACTGTGGCATCATTAAGAAGAAGAATGACTCCTACAAACCAACATAATGGCTGGCCCACTGACAGGCAGACTCCAGCTAAAATTGAAAATAATTGCATCAAGTACATTCAAAGGCTGTGTCATGTCACCTAGTTTTATACTTACTCAATTCACTTATGTGCTGTAGGGTTATATATCCCTACATAGAGTCAATTAATACGTTCCCAGTCTGTGAGTATAAAGTATTTGGATACAGATGGGCTTACATTCATTTTTCATTTTTTCTGGTTAGATATAAATATATGCTGTAAGGCCTAGATTTGGTACACCTCTCAAAGGTTTAAAATGAAAATTCAATTAGGTGGTATATATAGCTAGGTAGGGGAGGTCTCTAGATAGTCAAGGACAGATCTGCTGATGAGTCAGTTTAATCACAGATTTCACACAAGAATCTCTTTTGCTCTGAAATTCACCCACCTATCAATGGTTCTCTATGCATTCCAGCAGAATGTTAACCCTTAAAGGAAGCCAGAAAGGAAGTTTCTTCATTGATTCCTCATTTTCCACCCTGCCATAATTCCTCCCCTTCAATTCAGAAACAAACAAACAAACAAACAAACAAACAAACAAAAACAAAAGAACCAATCCAATCACTTTCTTGTTAGGTGGCAAATACACTGCATTCTTCACTTTATGGCTTTTAGTAAAAACATAATGCTCTCTCTCTGATTTCTCCTTTTTTCCCAGATGCAAACTGATCTACACCTCTTCAAATACCACATTCTTGGCATTTAAATCAAAGAGTGCTTTTGTTTTAGGCTATTTTGTTTGCTTTGAGTTAAAAAGAATTATTCAGAATTTTATTTAACTAATTAAATCCAGGCTATTTCTGTCCTTTTTAGAAAGTAGTAAGTGACCATAATCTAGTAGATAGGAGTCATGGGACAGTAGGTATAAAGAAAGCAAGCAAGCTCATGGCTTAAAATTTCCAAATATCATTTCCTGCATGTGCTAAAGATCAAAGTGGAAAAATAGCAGTGTTTAATAATTTGTAGCTACTATTATTTTTACTATGTTTCAGCTTCTCTTTATTTCATCTGCATACTGATTCAAGTCCTCAATAATTACCACCTGTCTGCCAGTTTCACTTGATTCTGTAATTTTTGCTCTTTGGGATTCACACCTTCACTGATGACTTATTGCAATCTACTAAGTCTGTGTATTAATTGGCTTTCAGAATATAAAATCTATCCTGTCTTATCTGAATCATGTTTCTGATAACAATGAGGACCTTGTATATTAGAGTAAAATTTCTTTTGAAGAAACACGTCATTGTAATTATTAGATATAAAATTAAAAAAGATTAAAAAATATTTTCATGGACTCAGAAATTGATTTTTATATTAATTAATTTATTTCTTAAACAAATATTTATCAAGTATCTCTTATATGTTCCACTGGCTTTCAGCTTCTGGAATATACTTCAGCGTGAGACAGAACAAGTCTTTTGTCTTATGCCATCATTCTAGTAAGTCAGACAGATACCAAGAAGGTTAAAAAAGGATAATTCCAGATAATGACAAAGTGTATATGTAATGAATCAAGATATTTGGATAGAGAATGACCATATTTCTGAAAAACTGGTTAGTTATTGGAATCATGTTGTCATTAATCTACAAATTCTAAGGAATGATAATGAAGGTGATGATAAGATTTCAGAGATGATGAATTTGAGGAATCATTATTTTAGGAGAATGTTGTTTTAAGTTTTATTTTATAATACTTTTTAGAATATGTTATTTAGAAGCCTAGCATGGCCACCATGAATTTCCTGTTCAAAAAAACAATATTGCAAATTGGCTCAAATTGGAAAATTATGATTCAATCACCACAAAAAGATTATTCACCCATCAGTTTCCTTGGAGACTGTTAGTCAACTCAGGCTCCCGTAACAAAATACCACAGACCGAGTGGCTTATTTATTTTCTCACAGTTCTGGAGGCTAGAAGTCCAAGGTAGACTGTGATATTGTGATTGAGAAGAAATGATAACCAAATGAATATTACTCATATATATTTTGACCAAATATATACAGATAATATAAATATATATGAAATATGTATTTCTTATATGTATGTTTTGTGTTCCTTTTCTGTCTCAGAGTCCCTAAAGCACTTGGAATTTCCAAAATGACGACAGTCATAAGGGTAGCCTTTGTCATGTTAATGAGGTGACTTTTGGATGGAATCTAAGGATGGGGTCTGGGTGCTTGGAGAAGCAAACTGTTTGATTAGAAGGTTGGAACTTTCAGTACCATCACCCTTACCTCTGAGAAAGAGAGAGAGGCTGAAGAATGAATCAATCAAACCTATGTAATGAAGCCTCCATAATAATCCAAAAGTAAGGGTTCAGAGAGCTCCTGGGTTGGTAACACATGGAGATTTGGGTAGAATGACAGATGTAGATAGGACATGAAAGCTCCTTGCCCTTTTCTCATGAATACAGATCTCTTTAATCTGGCTGTTCCTGGCTTACATTCCTTTATAGTAATCTAGTGAGTAAAATGTTTTTCAGAGTTCTGTGAACTTCCCTAGCAAATTAATTGAACCCAAGGAAGGGGTTGTTGGAACCTCTGAACTATATCTAGCTGGGTCAGTCAGAAGCCGAGGTGACAACTTGAACTTGTACTTGGTGTTTAAAATGGAGAAGGTGGGTAGTCTTGTGAGACCGAGCTCTTAACCTGTGGAATTTGGTGCTAGCTCTAGGTAGACAGTGCCATAATTGAGTTGAATTGCAGGATGGTACGGGAGAATTGCTTGGTAGTGTGGGACTCCCTCCCGACATACACACACATACACGCATTGGAAACTGAGTACAGAATCATTAGTGCCAACATGGTGGTTTCTGGTGAGACCCTCTTACCTTCGCTTGCAGATGGTATCATCCCCCAATGTCCTCACACGACCTTTTAGTCTGTCAACACATGCAGAGAGAATGAGGGATCTCTGGTATCTCATTTTATAAGGTCAACTAGTCCTATCAGATTAAGACCCCCTTCTTTAGTCCTCATTGAACTTTCATTCCATCTTAAAGCCTCTACCTCCACAAACAGTTACATTGGGACTTAGAGCTTTGTGGGGCACAATTCAGTCCCTAGAACAGACTGTCTTATCTCATCACTTAGAGAATTGTTTTGGAGCTCTTTAAGTCAAACATTATGGTGGATTTGTTTTCCAACACATTTTCATAATTAAATAAAAAAGGTACATTGTATTCAAATCCAAATTGTCATACTATTTTAACCAGATTTACTAAAATTGTTCAATAACTTTAAGGTATATTACATCATTTATCTAAAAGACAAACTCTGCATTAGTTTCTATCCCTGCTGTTACAACAAATTACCACAAATTCAGTGCCTTAAAAGAACACATATTTGTTATTTTATTGTTCTGAAGGTCAAAAGTCTGAAATGGGTCTATGAATTAAAAATCAAGATGTTGACAGAGCTATGTTCCTTCTGGATACTCTGGGGTAGGACCTGATTCCTTACCATTTAACTTTTAGAGGCTTTGAAATGTTGCTACTTTCTCAATATCTCAATATTCTCTCTTCCTCCCTTTTGCTGCCCCCCCCCTCACACACACACACACACACACACACACACACACCTTTACTTCCATTATCATGCCTCCTTCTCTGACTCTGATCTACTAGCCTTTCTCTTTCCTGTATAAGGACCCTTATAATCTGAAGAACTAGGGTAATTCCCCCATTTCAATATCCATAATTTCTATCCCATCTATATTCTGTTTTTTCATGTAAGGCAATATATTCCACAAGTTATGGAAATTAAGTTGTGGACATCTTTAGGGAGCCATCATTTTCTCTACCACATTGTTCATGCTTCCTGCAAAATGTTGCTACTTTAGGAAGTATATAAACTTCTTTTGGCCATTCAAATTTCATAAATATTGGAGAAATTACTAAATCTACTAAAATATCTGACATCATGGGTATTTTATCTTTTAATATTTTAGAGATAAAAGCAGGCAATTTTGCCTTCTATATCAATTGAAATAAATGTCAGATAATTCATTACAAGTAACCAGAAACTCATATTTAAAACATGCTCCTTTATGAGTTAGACTATGCAAAACATAGATTCAGCAGATAATTGAAAGACTCTTCAATTCATTTTCATAATATGATGTTACATTTCTGTTATTTGAATGAACCAAATATGGCCTGTTTATTGGCCTCTAGGTGGTTAATTCTTTACTGCAGATAGAGTCCCATTAGCTTAAAAACCTAACAAACTCAAATTTTATACACCTAATTGTTTTAGAATAGCCCAAATGAGAACCTGCTTGCTTTACATATCCCATAAAACCTCACACAGAATCTCTTATCCATTGATAGGTTAGAGACTTACAGTTTTAAGGCCCCAAGGCACTGCAGTCCCTTGTCCCTGGCCCTTTAGAGTCCTCTGACCCAGAGACACTTCATGCTACTGCGAGACATCACCCATGTAGGTAAGCACCCTCTCCTCTGGGAGATGTCTAGCTCTCCTCTCTTTCTGGGGGCCCCTCACTTTAGCCTCTGGACAATGTCACATTGAGAAGGACTTTACTCCTCAAGCAACCTTATCCGAATGCCATCCAATAAAGCTCATGTGTGTTACTGCCTCTTATGGTCATAGCTCTTTCCTTAATTGGCCTTGTTAAAAGATAAACTAAGGCATGTTAGAATTTTAAGAGATTATTTGAGCAAAAATTAATTGGTATGAGACAGTGCCAAATCAGAAGAGCTTAGATATGACCCACATACAAGAGCCAGGGGAAAGATTTATATAGAGAAGGTATAGAAGCAAAGGAAAAACATCATTTGATTGACTGTATCTTAAAACTTGGTTGTGATTGGTTGTCCTTAGGTTTTGCTTTCTTAATCTTGAGACATTCATTTACAGGATTAGGTTGTGGTGTGCTGATGTGGGCCACTAGAGCCTTAGAGACCCTTGAGTCTAATGACCTCCTCATTTGATTAATTTAACAGCTTCAAAATCCCTCAAACACCCTACAATTTCCCATTTCAACAACTAGGAAGTCTTAAATTTCAGAGTCTTCTGCACTGTATCTCTGTCAATATTAAGTTATCTGGTAGGGAATCGGAACCACTTTCTTACATAAATATTTACACTTTTGAGAGCTGTTATTAACATGTAAGTGTGTATAATATTAATATTTACCATTAGTGAATTTGACCAAATGCCAGACACTTTATAAGTCAGTTTGCAAAATCACAATAGAATTTTCATAATACTTAAACAAGGAGGTGCTAATATTTTCATTTTACATATAACAAAAGTGAGCTTTAGCAAGTTAAAGTTGCTCCAAACATGATAAAGTATCAAACCAGATTGATCTGATGATAAAATTTAACATTTTTTCTTTTCTTTATTCTATGTTACTCCTGTTTTTACCTTTAGTATATTGGTACTCTTTTTTGAGTTTGTACTATTTCACTAATCTGAGATTCATCTTGCCATTTTTAATTATCTATAATAGTATCTAATATTTGTTTTCTCCTTTACTTATGATATTATAAAAAACCTTGAAAATATTGTATTGACCCTGCAGAAAATAATTAATAGTTTTGTTTTTGTCCTCATATTCTATTGAATATTATCTCCACAAATAATCGCCCTTAAATTGGCTTTCAGTTAATCAAATTCTCTGCAATTAAAAATATAAATTATGTACACATATGGAATAAATAATAAGTAAATATGTTGCAACCAACAATGGTAATATCCTAATAGGGTATACCTTGCCAATATTTATACCAAGAAGGTGCTAAAGACATTTAATGTTTTCATTGATGTAACTAGGTCACTTACTTGTTAGCCTAAGTTTAGCAATGAAATACGATCTTTTGTAACTGATGTAGGTGAGAACGTAGAGTCAAATAACCAGACACTTAGTGTCTTGCAAAGTTGGGGGATCAGTGGAGAGTGAAGTGTACCTGCAAAATGGTGGTCATTTGGTCCTAGGAAAAGCTAATGGAATGTGGTTCTTGTAAAATCCCGGAAGAAAATTTTAATTAGTATGGAGAAAAAATTTAATTAGTATGCCCTAAATGGTTGAATCATTCTTAACTATAAACCTAGTAAGACTGAGATAGACACCAGAATGAAAATGCTATCACATAAGTAAAAATACTTGTGTCACCAAATGCCAAGGGGCAAGACCCACGTAATTAACAAGAAACAATGTTTTTCATTTCCTAGGAAAATTCAAGAACATAGAGATAGGAAATACTGAAAAGAAAAAGGATAATGAACACTTCTTGGAAGCTATGCTATTATGGCAATTAAAAGCTACATGTTGAACAAAAACTCAAAATAGTGGGGATTGGTTGTGTTGAATGTTTAATGGCATCACATTAAGTTAGCTAGCCATAACCATCTGATGATATGTACTGTCTTGTCAATAAGAGGGAAATGATATTTACTGAGTCCTATGATTTATATTCAGCTCTGTCCTTATGATTACCTGGGCAATACGTCCCCACAGATAGCACATTCACTCTCTTAGCCAATGGCTAAATTACATTAAGTACCGAACTCCAGTGTCTCTGACTTTTTCTATGATTTCCCCTTTTGATAAAATAAATCTGTCAGTTATAATATTTAGCATTTTCAGTGGGATCCTATTGCCCAGGGAATATCTTCTATCCCTTGAATTGTTACTAATACTTGATTCTCAAAGAGCAATGTTATGCTCCTCATTTCCTGGCTTTAAGAGAAACTTGCCAGACCCTGCTCTCCAATGCTAACCAAACTTTAATCCAATAAACAATGACAAAGTGTTTCTTGTAATTAATCATCGAGTGAGTGGTAGAGATGGGAATCTCCAAGTCATAGACAATTCATGTCACTTATTAAAGGCCGCCTTAGTAGACTTAAATGAATCATATTTGTCTATTTTTTTATTGCCCTCTTTGGGTGAGGAAGTTTTTGGCATTACACATTTTAGTATTTCCCAGCATCCCTAGCACCATATTATGCCCTGAATATATACTCAAGGAATGGCTGCAGAACTAAATTGAAAAATTAAGTAAACAATTGCTAGTCAAAAAGGCGAATAGGAAGGCATATTTTTTGCATATTTTCATATTTCATAAAAGCAGAGATGAAATACTGTTTTAAGTTTAATGTAGGTATGGTAGGTTAGAATTTAGATAGTATAGATAAAGTACATACTCTAGTTATCTTGCTATGAAGAAGAGATGTTTATTACTTAGAGTTTCAAACTTTAATCTATAGAATGTCTAAGAAATATATGTAACGTTTTGGGAATATCTGTTTCCATGAAGAGACTTTTTTCAGGTTTTCTATGTCTGTATAAAATTGGTTTGCAATAATACATAAAGCTGAATACAGAAAAGATTGTAATAAGTATACTCTCTTTCATAGAGATTTTTCTTTGTGATAATTGAGGGCAACTTAGCATCAAAACATTGAGTACCAAGAAAGGGACAAAGATTTAAGGTGGAAACCTTATTTATTATGTTATCTATTAAGAGATTTACAGAGTGAAAAGTATGATAAATGACTGTTACCCAGTTTTATCCACAGTTGACCTTTTTTATATGATACAAGAAAATTTGGAAGAGGCTGACTAATAAAAACTGCAGCTCACTACTAGAAAATCTGAATTTCATTTCCTGAAATGTCATTGGAATAAAGCATGTCATCACTGTTAAAGGATTTCTCATTGTGGCTAGAAAAATGTGCAAGTGTGTGACATTCAGCAAAATAACCTCTGATGTTTCACATCTGGTTTCAGAAACCACTACCTCCAATACTCGGAAATGGGAATTGTATCAGCCCATCTGCTTTGAGTTGTAAACCCAAATCTTGCTCCACAGGAGAATCATGTCACTGAAGTCACCTCCATGGTCACAGAAAATTTAATAAAAGACTTAGTGACAGCAAAAAGTTCTCAAGGTGAGGTGGTGCTACAGTTTTATTACCTTAACTGTATCTGCATAATAAAGCTATTATGGACCCACAGTAAATAGTGTAAATCGTATATTTTTCACCTATAAAACTTCATAATAAACTGAGTATAAACATCAGTAAAACATACGAATAACAAAACTACTCAAATACATGCTGCATATTAATGAAGGTGGGAGGCAATTCTTGACTTCTCCAGGGTGCAGCTTATAATGCAGCTGCCAGCAGGCAAAGCCCAGTGATGAAAAGTAACAGATAAGAAATGGAGGGCTGGAATGCAGTGAAATCTCATTTTAGTAATGATGTGGCTAACTTAGAGCAAATTCTTACATCAATATTTTTTTAGAATTTAGGATTTATCCATCTATTTTTGTTCTTATATGTCAGAAGAGTCACTGAAGCAGATACAGTGTCTTGTCTATCCAATAACCAGCTCCTCTATTTCTTGCACATAGAACTTGGAATTGTTTCAAGCTTCTACCCCACTGGATTCAGACCGTGTTCTTTTAGGGGCAAATCCCAGTGAATCTATTCTAATCGTGTCATACTATTTCTCTGGCCAGTGATTGGTTTAGGAGTGTGTATGGAATCAGATTTAGTCAAAGCCATGTGTGTACATGATATGATGAAAAAATACGGTAAATGTTTAAATAAAGGGAATTTATTACAGTAACAAACACATTGCCACTTCTCTCCCTCAAAATACTCCCCCTTGCTTATCCCATCATTCTTCCACTTTCTGGAAATTTTCTTTGGTGTCTGAGAAATGGGAAAACAGTTTTATCCTCCATCATGACAACGCTCCGTATCACACATCGCTCTGGTATGGCAATTTCTGTCAAATAAAAACATAACGGCGTGTCCTCATCCACCTTATTCACCGGATCTGGCATGGTGTGACTTCTGGCTCTTCCTTAAAGTCAAAATGAACAAGAAAGGGAAACAGTTTGGATCAATTCAGGACATTGAGGCAGCCATGACAGCACAGCTAAAGACACTCATGAAAGAGGACTTCAGACCTGCTTCAGAAAGTGGCCAGGGGTTCCCTGGTGGTGCAGTGGCTGGGCTCTGGCGCTCTTAATGCCGCAGCCTGGGTTCGATTCCCAGCCAGGGAACCACCAAAACAAAACAAAAAAACAAAAATCAAAAAAACAAAAGTGGCCAGAGCAATGGGATAAGTGTGTTCAAAGTGAAGGGGAGTATTTTGAGGGGGATTAATGGTAATGTGTCTTTTGCCGTAGTAAAAATTTTAAATTTAAACAGTCATTGTAATTTTTGATCACACATCATATTGTTCTTCTCTGGATGACTTGAGTCAAGCAGACCCATAGTCCATGGTAGGCATTTTTGTAACCATGACCAGAACACATTTTTGGATGAAGCCAACATATGAAGTTGGCATAAAAACAAATTGAAAAAACTTGAGTACTTGATAATACTAGCATGCTGAATGAACTTACTTCTAAACTTCTTTTAATGTGAAATAATATATTTTCTCAGTGTTTAAATTTCTAAGTCTTGGTTTTCTGTTAGTTGCAATCAAAATCAGTCTCACTGATACTTGTAAGATTTTCAGGGAGACATTACAATCTACAGAAAATGCTAATTTCAAAATAGTATTTAAAAAGTGTCAGTGGAATCTGGGACAGTCTTACATTATAAGTAAATAGAAGATAGTGGTAGCAAGGCCTATGAGTATATTGATTATATGGACAAACAAATTAAATTATATAGATCCCACATTATTTTCTACAGCAAGTATTTTTATAGCACACATAGTTCAAATTCTCATTAATTCTTTATAGCTTTTTATCTTATAGAAAATAACAAAAATAGATAGAATCTTGAGAAATAAATCCCAGAACATTTTAAAATTATATATATATATGTATTTCATTTTCACACATCCTTATAACATTGTTGGCATTATTCTCTAAATTTTTAATTTTAATGGATTAAATGAAAGGGCTATGTTGTGTTTCATAGCTATTTTACCCTAATTATAATATAATATTATAGTGGTGGATCATTTTCTTTTACCTATGGACATTTTCAGAGCAATAAACTTGTACAATTTTGACAAGTAAATTACCAACAGCTATACCACAGTTATTTTGGTATTCATGTCTAGGGATTTTGATAACAATAAGCCCAAAAGGCAGACATTGCCTAATTATGAAATTTCTCAGAGTAAGAACATGAAGTTGTCAGTTGAAGTCACAGCCTTTGTAATCAGGAAATTACATAGGACATGACCCAAGACAGATTCATTTTCTTTTAGTCTATGATTTTCATATATCATTTTCAGTGAACATATAAAAACTGACAAGGATGTCAGAAAAGAAAAAAATATATATTTTGTAGATGCAGTAGTTTATAAAATTAATTCAGAAGTTTATTTTTAAATTTCTGATTAGGTGTTTTGCATTGATTTATTCCAAAGATGATGCCTAGTTCATAGACCTAAAAAGAATATATTATGTATTTCTATAAATAATGTACCTAGTAGTCTTAATTTAATATTTCTACTTTGAAACTATATGAGGGTAAAGAAGTGATAGGCTTAATTTATTAATGCAATAATTAATTATTGAGAATCATATCTATATATTATGTATGTATATCTATTATTATATCTATCATCTATCTATCTATCATCTATTTGTTTATGTCTCATCTCAGATACTATGCAAAAGGCTGAGGACCTAAATATATACTTTCAAGACATATGAGAGAACCTATTGATGTAGGTAATGAATAAATGAGCAAAGAAAAATAAAACCATTACAGCCTAAAATAATCACTATAAATAAACCACACTGTAATTTATAAAGTAACAGCGATTGTGAGTTAGAGAGGGGAATGCACTTTGATAGGCCTTTCCGAGAAGACCCAGTTGTAGAAATGGGATTTATTTCTGGGACCCAGATGATAAAAGGAGATGATCATGAAGGGGCAGAATAATTGATCGAGGATGTGCCAACAATACATCCAACAGCCTTGAAGCTGGAGAAGGACTTGGTCCTTTGAACATAAAGGAGTCCGGTATGGATAGGTCACAGTTCTCACTCTATTATATCAATCTCTCTCTCTCTCTTTCTCCCTGCCTTTCTCTTTTATGCTTTCTCTTTCATTACAGAAATAAATAAGAAAGCCATATAAGTTTGATTTTTGTAATAATCGTGTGACTGAGATGTCAAGTGTAAATGAGAAGAATGAAAAGGACATGGTCAAGAACATTTATCTTCTTGGATTTTGAATCAAGTTCCAAATGCATAGCTCTTTAAAAAAAATTCTGAATGCCTTTCTTATGGTTTGCCTTCCCATTGATCTTGCATTCATGTTTAAATTTATAACCTGAATTGTGTTTTTCCCTACCAGGTTTGTCCAGAATTTTTTCAAGGGCATTCCTTGAGGAAGGGTCTTTTTAATTCTGGTACAGATTTGAACGCAAAGCAAGATTCAGACAAGAATTTACCTGTCACCATCAGACAAATAGTATTTGGCACTGCTGTCATTATTTCAAAGAGAGTGTTAAATGCACAGATTGGAGATGAGACAATGAGCCACGCAAAGTGTAAAAGATCCTTAAAGACAGAGAGAGTAGCATGTAGGCCAGAGGCCTGAGGCAAGAGTTTAGAGTATTTGAGAACAAGAAAGAATATCTAGCAATGCTGGAGTCCAAACAAAACTTGAGATGGAGAGAAAGGAACAGCCATGCATACAGCGTGATTTAGGAAGTCCTCTGACTGGTACTCCGAGGTCAAACTGAGCCTGGGACTTTACCTGTAATGACACACTTGCTTGACTTTTCCTTATTCCCTGTTTTGCTTCTCCCATACCCTTACTCATTTTCCATGGAGAGTTTCCCCTAATAAACTAGGTACACCTGAATCCTTGGTTCAAAGTAAGGTTTGAGACTAACCAGTCGAGCTCCAAGTCCACTGCATAAAAGTGTGTGTGTGTGTGTGTGTGTATATATATATATATATATATATATATATATATATATATGCAATATTATTTTTGAGGTATTACTATCATGTATTACATGATTAATGAATCATAGGCTTCTTAACATGGAGTCCGTAGTGAGCTGGTTAGAAGACACGGTCATGGAGTGTTATAGCTGATGCAAGCTTCCCATTCTACCAATAAGCTGAGGCTCAAGCGACTCGAGAATTCCTATGAAGTGCTTATTAGAAAGGTCACATTTTAGGACCCCATAATCCCCTTTTTTATGGCATGTGGCCTAAGTGAGTAGTCATAAACTGAAAGATTTATGTGTAGAGATTTTCATCTATTATCTGTAATAGTAAAAAATTTGGAAGCTGTCTAAATGTCCAAAATATGAGAAAGGATTAATACATTATAGCATATGTATTGGCATATTTATTCATGTAATAAAAAGCATACTTAAAGAGAATATTTAATAGGAGATATGAAAAGGCTCACAGGTTTAAGTGGGAGAAAGGATGTGAGCAGCACATGCATTTAGAAGAGAAAGAATGGAGGGAATACATCAAAATATGAATAGCGGTTATCTCAGGGTGGGTGATTTATATTTTCTTTTTCTATCATCATTCATTTTCAAAACTTTCCAGAGTAAGCATACATTACTTTTAACAGTATTTATTATTCTTTTAAAACAAGAATATAAATTGAGTCTTACCGAATTAAAATGGTATGTTTCAAGGTCAGACAGATACAATACTGCAGAGCTAGAAATTCAGGAACCTTGATTCTTAATATTGGTCTCTACCCTCTCATAAGAAGTTAATATTTTTTTAAAGTGGGTTGGAGAAATTCAAACATGAATTATTTGGTTTATCATTATTTTGTAACCCGATGGCATGGGGGATGGTTAGTATTCAGGATCTAATCTCTGCTCCTATATTTCTGCTTTCCTCCATCTATTTCTCCTTTTGCTTTTGCCTCCTGTTTTATTTTTTGCTTCAGTCCCTTCCACCAATTTTCTTTACTAAGCTGCTTTGTGAAGCAGAACTTCTTCTTCTTCCTCTTTTTTTTTTTTTTTTTAAGGGAGATGCCACTAGTAATTTTTCCATGTAAGCGGTTACTGTGGCCATTTTGGAAAAGAAATAGAACTTCTTTTCTTCTCTAAATCATAGCTTTAAGAGCCCATCTTACCAAAGAAAGTAAGTGCCCATTGCTTTCTATAAAGAGGAACTCTGTGGTTGTCTCTGCCAAAATATATTTCAAAGTACTCCCTGGGAAGGAGGTGGATATATTTTCAAAGGACTCAAGGAGCTAACGGAAAGAAATTAAAACTTCCCTGAAGTATTGTCATTAATTGCTTCAACCAAGTTTTCATCTACCATTTCTGGATCTCAGAGTAAAAATACAAAGGCCTACTAATAAATATCTTGATACTTAAAGTTTATAAATCAAAGTAACAAACCTCACACCTTGATAAATACACCTTTGTAGTGACTTAGAAGGGCAGGTTTGTATTCAGAATTTTTGTGAACATATGAAGAGAGGAAGTATCCAGACTCACGTTAGCCTTTTCTCTTCCTAATTGCATCTTCAGTGCCCCCAGGGGAGGATTTCATGAACACACAGGGGACATCTAGGCCCCGTGCGTAAGTCTATCCACAACCCCTTAAACAACCTTTCTTTTGGCCATTCTTACATTTAGGGATGTCACACGCGTGACATGATCTACTTTTGAGAGGGTGGAATCAGAGAGGAGACCCATGAAGGTCTTGGAAGTTTGGGGCATTTAAGAAGGGATTTCTGGGGTCCCAGGTATCCAGACCTTGGCCATGTCTTCTTGGCCCTGTGAACTTCTTGACCTATGGGTGAGATGTGGCCAGAGAGGGCCCGAATGAGTCCTCTGCTGTGTGCAATCCAGGATTAACATTAGCGCATCAGAAATATTACTATCATCACTCAGTACCTGGGTCTCATGGATGCCTTCTGTTCTTTGAGTTTTTTCAATTGACATTTTTACTGAAATAGTGTAGGGTTACATGATGTTGGAAGTAATATTAATTATATAGAGAGATCCTGTGTATCCTTTACACAGCATATCCCCCAATATTAGCCTTTTCAAAAACTGTATTAGAATTTCATAGCTAGAATATTGACATTTATAGCATATACCGATCTTATGCAGATTTTCTGTTTTACTTGTTCTCGTTTGTGTGTGAGTGCATGTGTGTGTGTGTATATATATATATGTATACACACACACACACACACACATATACACACACACACACACA
>PVJL010002748.1:0-17500 GCA_004026885.1 Lyroderma lyra
AGGCGGTGCTCCCGGCGGCAGCGGGATTTCCGCATAGATCCCGAGCTGGATTCCCGAGCTGGATTCCCGACAAAGAAGGCGGCATCTTTAGATCCATGCCGATAAGGCCTGTGCACCAGCACCGCCATGCAGCGCTGGGGTTCTTCACGGGGTGGGGTGGGGGGGCTGCTGCAGCGTCTGGGCGGCCGCTCGTCTGCTCTCCCCCCTGCTCCTGGCTCCCTGCGAAGCGCGGTGCCGGGCTGGGCCGCTCGGGGTGCAAGCCTTCCCGGTGGCTTCGGGTACTGCTGCGTCACTCGGGACATCCCGCGACTCCTCTGCACGTCACGCCGGGACTCACCCCGCTGCGTCCTGAAGAGTATGGACTAACTGCATGTTCAAGTGTTGGCTGATTTATGCAACTGCAACCTTTTTCTAAGAGCGGCCACAGGCTGTCATTAAAATGTCCTTCTCTGACCTGTTTTACGTCAGAAAGCACACAGGGACAGGATGTGACCTTTGAACCTTGACACCTCCACTCCACTGTCACTGTGTCCCTGTAGGAAGCTGAACGCTGAGCAGAGAGGCGGCGCCTGCTTCCCACCCGGCGGCCCACCGCCTCCGCTTCAGCGCCGCCCCCGTGCCCACGCCGCCAGGCCCAGGCGGCAGGACCCGTCCCCTACAGCACGTTCTAGAATGGCAATTTTAGGGCAAGCAATACTCCAAGTGGATTTTTAGCCGTCATATACAAATGGCTAAAATGTCTTTGTATTTGAACTACTATTTCTGTATTATCCTCATTTGTGGAAAGTTTTTTTGTTTTTAATTATATAGTTGGAAGTTGTTTGAAGACTCTCAGGTGACCAGACAATTGTCAGAAGATGTCACTTAGTAAACTATGTTGTCTTCAAGTGCAAAGTCCTCTGCTTTTTAAACAGTTATCTTCAATGCATGCATAACACTTACATTTGTCAATATTTTGCACCAAATTCTTTCTCTTACCAACCCACAGAGGAGAAATTATCAAAGACAAAGTCCTGTGAGATTTCCAGTTTCCCCAAAGCTTTATCAGCACTTGGTATTGTCAGTTTTTATAAATTTTAGCCATTCTCATAGGTGTGTCATACACTACTCTAGTATATAGCTAGTGAGAGGGTAAATTAGCACAGACTTTTTTGAAAACTATTTGGTTGAAAAAAGACTTAAACTGAATATAAGCATAAAGTTATCATCCAGACATTCTACTCTTAAACAATGCACCCATGCACCCAAAGACATGTACAAGAACCTTCATAGCAGCACTATTTATAACGACAAACCCCAGGAACAACCCAAATATCTATCAACCCCAGAATGGATAAATAAATCATGATACATTTATGTGATGGGATCCTATATATCAGTAAGATTGAATGAACTACTGTTATCCACAACATAAATGAATTTCACAAGCATAAACTTGAACAAAAGAAGCCAGAAACAAAGACTGTATCATAAATGATTCACTTATTTAAAGTTCAAGAATAAGTAAAACTAATTTATGGTCCTACGATAGTAATTACCTTAGGGAGGGTTGGTAGTGATTGGAGTGGACCTGAGGGAGAGTTTCTGGATTGCTCTTTTTTTCTCTAATATTCTATTTCTTTACCTGGGTGGTAAGTGCACAGTGGTATTTATATTCATCAAATTGTATATTTATATTTTGTGTACTTTTCTGATGTATGTTACAGTTCAAAAATAAGTTCTAGAGATTTAATGCATAGCATGATGATTATAGACAACAGTACTTTATTATATACTTCAAAGTTGCTAAGAGACTAGATCTTAAATGTTCTCACCACAAAAAGGAAATGATAATTATGTGCTATGATAGAGGAGTTAGCTAATGCTCGGGGGGTAATCATATTGCAATATATAAATGTTTAAAATCAGCACCTTGTACACTTTAAACTTACACAAGGTTATGTATATCAATTACATCTCACTAAAAATGTTTAAGAAGCATTTTTCTGGACAGGCCTGGTATATGTGCTGCCAAAGTTAGCACTGATAACCATTTTTAAAAAGTGTATTTGATTATTTTTTTACAAACATCATTATTTATTTTAACTTTAATAAATATATTTTTGGTCCCTTTAAAACTAAATTGGCTACCACCAGACTAGAATGATAAAATTATTGTTCCCGATGATGGAAAAGGTGGAACAAAACAATAATTTCAAGCATAATTATGGTATCTTTTACTGTTATGGCACACAATATATTTCAGAATCATTACCTCCTTTGAGCATACATTAAGCATTTAAGTAAGCAGCTCCTAAATTCCCACTAGGAAGATCAGGAGAACTCAGCCTGATCTTGGTTCATCCTCACAGTGTATTTCCATTTACTTGTAATGCAGACAAACCACTTCTTTGAAAACATAGGTTTATCTCTAAAATCTTCTCTGCTGTTCTCTTTATATATTTCTGCTTCAAATACTCTTCTAATAGAATTTTATTCATGAACATATCCCCTAATGATGCCTGTAGAAAATTCCCTCTGTTTTTCTCTCTGCAAAAATATGAATATTTGTCATCATGCCATTATAAAAGATGTGTGGTAAATCTCTACAACATTAGAAAAAAGTCCTTTGTAACTAAGAATCTTTTTAAGCACTGTGGATGTTTAAGTCCAGTATGGTTAATTACTGAGAAGATTCTTACGTTGTTAGCCATCTTAGTGAAGATTACATTTGATTCTTAATTTGTTTCAATTTCATAATCCCTTCAAATTTTTCTAGATATAATTCTTCTTTATTAAATGACCAAATGGATTGGGTTATAGTGTGAGAGCTTATATTTTATAAGTGTATTTTGTGACATATCTTATCAACAGATGGCTTATGTTTTCAAGAATAGAAATAATGTTCTTTACACCAAAAAATTAATTCAAATTAATAACGGTTTTCCAATGATTTTGGATAATGCCTCTAAAATTATTTCCTAAAATTACATTTTTATGCCCCTCGTGTAAAAGATGGCACTGCCCTAGAAAATAAAGAGAACAAGAAACATAAAAAATAATAAACTTTTAATAAACCTAGATCAATCAGAATAACACTAATATGAGTAAGGACGTCCAAATGCAGAGAGCGTAACAGAGTGGGAAGTCAGCCGGGGAGGATGGAGGTCTATGGATGCAGATCTCAAACTAACCTGGCAGAATTTCCAAAGTGGGTAACATTAGTCAGCATCTCTAGAATGACACATCAGAATGTATGGCCTGACTGTAGGAGCTTCCATAAACTAAGAGGGCAGCAAAAACTCAGGGTAAGTAGGCTGAACAAAAAATCCTACTGATGTGTCATATTTTCAGAAAGCATTTAGTCAGAGGCAGAACAGAAGGCAGAAACATAAATGCAGGCTGACCCACAGTTGTTCACTTATTTTGGATGAAGAAAAGCACAACTCAACAATACTATAAACCACCCAGTCATGTAATGAATCTTCTATAAATAACTGGTTCAGGATGAGAGACTCACTCAAAGATAACACACAGTCAGAAACTAATCAGTATTGTTCTTATCAAATATAACTTCTCACGAATGAGGAAAGAGATAGGAAAAGTGAATGGCAAAGAGTACTTACCACAGAGAGAGGACCAAAACTGTCATAAATCAGAAATTCTTAATGCAGTGATGAGCTATACAAAGCAACTACTTAAATAAAGTTACAAAAAAAAAATCACAGAACATCAGACTATACAACACAGGAATGAACTCATAAGCTGAAAGACTTTAGGGAAGGAGTAGAAGAGAAAGCAAAACCATCACAGAAGTGAGAGCTACACTGGCAGAATCACACCAGACGAAATACTGCAAGGAACATGAAGCATAACACTGAGAACAGCAAGCAAACTGGAATGGAAAAAGAGTTAAAGAGGACTACAGAAAAAATTATTACTACGGAATCAAACATGTACTGTTGACCCTTGAACTACATGAGGTACCAACCACCTCCCATGCAGTCAAAAAATCCCCGTATATTATACCAGCTGGCTTGACAAAAACTTAATCACACAGTTATCCCTCAGTGCCTGAGGGGGATTGACTCCAAGAGCACCTGTGGATATGAAAACCTGCAGGTGCTCAAGTCTCCCGTGTAAAATGGCGCAGACCAGTGCGTTCAGTCAGCCGTCCGCATTGGCGGACTCCCAACTGATGATTGAAAATAGTACAAGTATTTATTGAAATAAAATCCATATATAAGTGGGCCTGAGCAGTTTAAACCCTTATTGTTCAAGGGTCAACTACTTAAATGTTTCCCCTAAAGGTGAGAATCAAAATAATGAAATAACAAATATTTTAAAATATAATGCAAGAAAACTTTCCAGAAATTAAAGAAAAATAATAATGATAAATCCAGAGGTAGATGTCCCAGGGGAAAAATGCATATAGAATGACCAATTTTATTATAGAAGAGTGACATCACTGGACTTCAAAGGTAATGAAAGAGTTCTTTAAATGTACAAGTATAAAGATTGAGTACTTAAAAACAGTGCGATGTCATGCTAGTTTCCAAAGTTCTTCAGGAACTCTAGAAGACTGTGGCATAATGCCCACCACAATGTTCTCAAAGATGGTGAGACTCAATTTTATACCCAAATTCTTATTTAATAGTAAAAGCAACAAACTTTAAAAATGCAAGAACTCAGAACATATAGTGCCTATGAATTCCTCTTGAATTTCAGCCACTCAAGAAATAAATGGAGACACGGTGGCAAAAAGACTGGTGGTGGCTGTGAATTCTCTTTAACTCTAGAACTAAGACTAAACAGAGATTATAATTATTACAGAACAAAATGTAAAGTTACCAATCCTGACAGGTCTCTTTTATTTGCTTGCTCTCTTTCTGTGTTAAGTAGAAGGATGTCATCCACCTGAAAATTCTTGAGTGGACTCATCCTGTAGGGCTTAGGTGGGAGCCTTTTACCAAAAATAAAACCTGTTTATTTGTTGAGGTATCCTGTGTACTCTTTCTCAGAAACTGAGCTTGGTGATTAGTACACAGGAAGGTAAGGCACCCCCATATAAATGAGGTTTTTAGAACACAAGTTGCTTAGGCACTAAACACTCTCTCCTATTATTTCCAGGGCTTCAAATAAAAGAAATTGTGATTTACTAGGGTTCCAAAATTGAGTGACCCACTAGTTTCATAAAATGCACTTAACATGATTGAATACAACTGAATCTTTTATTAAACCCACATGATTTGAAACATCAGTTATTGGTGATCTTTAAAGTAATATTTAGATAAAAGTCACAAGGATAAATACTTGCTACTCTAGACAAGCTGGGAATTTTCTTGGGTTTTAAAATCAATTCACTCTCAGCACTTTTTTATGTATGAAGTTTGTATTTATTTAGCCGCTGCCATTTGAGGTGTGATGAAATATGTATTTGTTATAACAATAATGATTTATATTTATCAAGCATTTGTTATATGCTATGCATTATTCTAAGTGCTTTGTATGTATCTCAATTAATTCTCTGCATTTCTATGTGAGGTAGAGGCTATTATTAAACACATTTTACCAATGAGGAAAATGAAGTACAATGCAAAGAAAAGAGTGGTATAAAGTAATAAACACAAGTCCCAAAAAGATAAAAACTATACTTACATTTCACCTGTCATTTAAATGCCATATTGAAGAAATTATTTAAACTGAAGTTTCAGTAGTTTTACTCATAACATAATAATAATAATGATAGCAGTAATAATGATAAAAATAATAACACTCATGTCTATCTTACAATCTTGTTTTGAGGATCAGCTCACATAATGTACATAAAAATGATTTATAAAGCATTACACCAATTTGTCAATAACACTAATATGATTGTTGAATGGTAAAAATTCTCCATTTAGTCATCTAATCTATAATTAGCACCATTATCTATGGATTTTATATCTTTAAACTCAACACAATCACACTATTTTCAATAGAACTAAAACATCATCAGGTCCTTTCTACAAAGTGCTTCTAAATTTCTGGTCTCTGCATTTTCCTTAAGAGGAATAACACCTTCTCAGGGGGTCTTTATCTCAAAAATGTGAAGGATGCTGATCACGACACAAAGTGCCTGACCAGTTGTAGGAGGTCATTTTTAAACCATGGGAGCTATGGGTTTTAGAAGGCTGTGCTTGCAAACTCAGATTTATGTTCTCCCCATTATCCATTGGTCCCTTGAACTTTCTCTCTTTCCTAAAATAACTGCATGGACCTAAGAACAATGCCAAGCATAAAGAATTCAGACCAATTAATTAGAAGCTGTTTCTCATGGTTACATTTCGAGTACGAAATATCCCAGCAGTGAAGATAGAGCTTTTCAAATATTCTACATGTTTATAATTTATGAGATTTATAAGTTTTCTTTTTTGCTTTAATGGTAATTTATTATGCTAGAACATTGCTTTTTAAACCAAAATCATATTCCAGATAAATTTTAAATATTTCATCTTTCAGTCCTCTTTTCTACTTATCGTTTTTCTTTTTAAACTAGCATTAAAGAGAAAATCATGCTTTTCCAGAGGGAAGCAACTTCAGCACGAGGTTTCCAAAAATATTAGTTATGCAGAATGGATTCATTAACGGGGAGGGATAATTCTAGCATGGCCTGTCAAGCCTACAAATATTTAGAAATAACAAGCAGTAGAAGGGTAGGACTCCAGCTTCTTTGTTCTAAGAAACTAAGTCTGTATCTCTAACTTGATGTCGGTGTCACTTCAACATAGTTCATCTTGGCAGTTTCATGATTTAGATTATACACCTTCGCTGGATATTTTTCTTCCCTCCCTACTCTGGTGTATCTTTCGTGGGCATAAAATCCCCAAGTCAATGCCTTCTAGGTGGCTGATGGCTGGGACTAGTTTCCAAACCCTTGCATTCTTTTCCCCATCTCCAGCTTTGAATTTGGAAGTGAAAACCATTTGTTTTAGCTCATTCATTTGTTTTCCTTGGCCAAATGCAGCTAAAGTGTCGTTAAGTGTTTCTGTGGTTTCTGAGCATGAGGGACGAAGAGAAGTACAAGATGTGTAACAAGCGGTCAGGGCACTAATGCAACGGAGTTCCAGACAGCCGTCACACACATCATCTTCCACGTTTTCCTCTCCACTTTCCACCACTTACTTTCAAATCCTTTTAGGACATATTTAATTCCATCTTCATTAATTACATCCTATTTATAATTTAAAGAAAATTTAATATTAAAATGTCAAAGCAAAATAGTAGCTTCACTTAGTATTAGAAAAAACTTCAGGGCCTTTTTTTTTTTTTTTTTTTTTTTTTTTGCCATTTAGATATTGTCTGAGTTCCAGTCCATAAAAACCCCTAATTCTGTCAAGGTAAGTCATTTAAAAATCTAAATATAAGTTTCAGTAGATTGATTGCATTAATGCTTCTAATGCTTCACCTGTCCTTCATTCACACTCTTTGCCATATGACTTTACATGCCCTCTCTCTCAAAAAAATAAAAAATAAAACAAAGCAAAGTAGACTGCATGTCCCTGCTGCTTGATTTTGAATTCACCTACGTGACTTGCTTTCCTCAGTGGCGTGTTAGCCACAGAATACATTCAGGGCTGGAAAAACTAAAGGACTCAAGTGCGTGCCATTGTTCTTGCCCTTCTGCCAGCTGCGAACACGGCCAGGCCAGCCTGCCTGGGGTGGAAAGACGTGTGCAGCAGGAGTGCATCACGGCAGTCATTCCAGCAGAGGCCATCCCGCATCGGCCAACACCATTTCCGACCTGTGAGCAAGCCAGCTATGACCCACAGAAGGGCCTTGCGATGCCAGCTGATGACAGGTGCAGGGGCAAACCCAGCCAAAATGACCTGAGTGTGAGATAAATCAATGTGTATTGTTTTATGTCTCCAAGGTAGCGTGGTGTTTGTTATGCAATATTGTTGTGACAATAGATAATTCGTATACGTGTGCATAAACGCAGTATATAACATGCATAAACATACGCATACATTGTAACATAAATACCGAGAAATGTGTTGGAGGGTGAAAACATATTTCTGAGTAGTTTGTACAACATTTATATCCATGTGACTGAATTATATGAAAATTTAGAAAATTTAAGGTTACAATCACAGAAATAGACCATTTTTCTCAAACCACTAAAATGCTTTTACCTAAAAGAAGTTTTCCAAATATTGAAACACCATTTCAATGCATTTGTATATTTGAACACTTCAGTCTTCACTTTTCACATTTGTGCCAAAATACAGTATTTGAATTATTTAGTTCTCAGGATATTTTTATCTTAATTTTGTATTATATACCTGATAAATATTAGATTTGCAACACCTTGGGAAAGATAGAAATATTTTGTTTTTACAGGTTTTATTTAATATTTTATTTATTTTGATTCTATATCAACAGCCAGAAGAAAAACCTCTTTTTTCAATTAAAACAGAAGGTTAACAATCAGTTCCTGCCAATAATGTTAAGTCATTAACTACGTTTAATCATGGGATGAGCAATCCTGATAAAGTCCAGTTATGGATTGTCCTATGAATTGTTTTGTATTTCTTAACTCAGTATTTCTTCACGGAATAAACATCTTGAAACATTTTAATCTCATGTGACATCTGGGAGCCTGAAACATTTTTAATCTTTCAAAACTGAAATATTTCAAATTATCTAGTCTAAGTGTTCAAAAACAGATCTCATGGGGAGAAGAAATAAACAATGAACAATCTCATTTTCATAAAAATGCTATAGATTTGACCAACATGCTCTACAAATATTTTTGAATATGTTAAATGTATTGGAGGTGAACTGAAATTTACTTCTCTTTATCTCATCCTGCTGCCATCCGTGCCAAGGAAACCACTTGGGAATTAGAAAGAAGTAATTATGGGCATGATACCAGTTATGTTCAGTTAATGCTCGGAAATACTGAAATTTTACGCTTAACACGATGGGGACACAATGGGGCCTTAACTTATTAAAGCTAAGGTGATTATTTCAAGTGTGCACACATTCAACACACACACACACACACACACACACACACACACAATTGGAGTTCATCCCTGGGAAGAACACAAATTTCCCATGCAAACTAAACAAGGAAATACATAAATCCATCCTTGTTCATCAAAGCATATTTTATATTAGATATTTGAGAAGCAAGCCGACTGACGCCATGTTCAGAGCCCTGCACTCCTTTTCCTGCTGCTGCTGTTCACGGCCAGGTAATTTCCGCAGTGGAAATGCTCCTTACGTGCTGTAAAGTGCTATACACATGTAACCTCTTCAACTTGCTTTGGGAACATAGATTATAAAATTTAACCCTATGTCAAATGTTTCCTTATTCTGGAGAAACGTTGTACTGAAAACAACAGTGGAAACATCAGTTAAGTACTGGAAAAACTATTCCGGTTAGGCCCATTTTACATGATGGTATGTATGATCTGAAACACTCTCAGTATCCAATTTAAAATGCTCACAAAAAAATATACTAAGTGGCAAAAAATGTCCAAGCTTACAAAAACAAAGCTTAGAGAAAATGGTCTTGAGGGAGAGGGGTGGGGAATTCCACCAGCTGCAGTATCAGTCGGGTTGGACTGAAAAACACAATCGAGCTACACGCCAAGAATCTACCTGAGACCACACCAATAAGGTGCTGAAGTTCCACTGCAGGAAATCGGGTGTTGCTGCCCATTTAACGGACATGCCTTGCGGAATTCCTACGAAATTCCAGAATGTAATTTGGTTATACACCCACTGAGGTAGACAGTGCCCTCTAGTGGACATTTGCTTCAAAACGCTGCTCACTGGCATCATCCTATCTTACTTGCGTGGGTTCTGCAGTTCACCCAACTTCGCTGTGCACACATTGCCACTGCTGGCAGAAACCAGCCAGCTGAAAGCCAGCCAATACTGAGTAGTCGCTATTAGCAGAAATTTTAAACCAAAATCATGTGTGCACCATGCAATGACCAGGAGCAAGTGATAAGTTTTGTCCTCTCAGTTTTAAATATTTAATGTGCCTCTTAGGAAGGCAACTGGTTCAGGGACTTCCAAAAGAAAATTGGGAGATGCTGGTTAAGGGTACACACTTGCAACTAGTAGATACATGTAAGTAAGTCCTGGAGATCTATGCACAGCATAGTGATTACAGTCAGCGATACTGTATTATAACTTCTATGTTCCTAAGTGACTAGATCTTAATTGTTCTCACCACAAAAAAAGAAATAATAATTATGTGACCTGATAGAGGTGTTAGCTAACAATGGCAATCACATTGCAATATATGCATCAAATCAACACACTGTACACCTTAAACTTCCACAATGTTAAGTGTCAATTATATGAGGGCTGTCTGAAAAGTATCCAGCCATGTAACTGTTCTTTTTACCTTGACAATGACTGGGTTTTTCGGGATAGTCCTTGTATATCAATTTTAAAAAAAAAAGAAAGAGAAGTTAACAGAGAGAACAATGACTACAGACAAGTAGGGAACATTTTGTTAAACCAGGAAAACAAGCAAAAGAGACTTTTAAATGTATTTTGAACAAGACTGTCATTATATATGTTACCTCTATCCTTAGTGATGGAGAGTGACTAACACTATATGCTGTGAGTAACAGAAAGATCGTAAAAGATAATTCCAAATAAAACACTACATAATGTTCAGTACATAAAATACATTACATAGTTTAAATGTAAATAGACAGGTAGAAAGTTCACTAATTCAAAAGTTAGGATTATTCCTATACCACTAAATAAATATTAACGAACATTTAAAGAATATGTACTTGAAATGGCAATAAGCCAGTTGCCTGTGCAATGAAATGGCATGTTCCCAGGCAACCCTGTGTAATCCTTGACTAAATAGGTCCAAACCTCTGCATTAGAATCACAGCTATGCTGGAAATAAGGTATTAATATACTTAAAAATCAATAAACACAAAAACCCTGTCTTCCTTTCAGTGTCTGTCTTAAGCTCAAGGATCCTGTGGTTGTTGTAGCCACAGATCCAATAAGACATCCTCTTTCCTATATGGGAAGTATTTTTTAAAACTTTTCTTTCAAAGCCTGTAAGCACCTGGGTACACAAATGATAAAGGTGTTAGCAAAATTTATCTTGGGACATGGAGTCACTTCAAAAAAAATTTTTTTAAATGAATAAAGAAAGGCAGAAAGAAATGGAGCCCTGGAAGTTATCCTCAGCAATGCAACTGCATGGATGGAGCAGTTATACAAAGACAAAACTCAAACACAAGGACAGCAAGCAAAAACAAGGCAAATATAATCTAGGCACCAGAACGGAGACAGAGCTCTACTGTGCACAGGACAGCCCCTCCCAAATCTAAATCTGTCAAAGAAAATACTCATGGGGCCAGGGAAAGGGCTAGGGTGCTGGAGTCATCATGTGCATTAGAAAAAAATGAATTAAAAAATACAAATAAAAAGTAAACCAAGCCCAGGTGACATCTCATTGTTGAGCTATGAGAAGTTTTCTAATAGCTCAAAGAAAGAGGAAAATTAGGTAGAAGATCAAAGGAAAAGCATGCTTCTGAAAGCATTTATTAAATTTTAAAAATTATTGTTCATGTTGTGTAAGTAAATAATTATGGAGATATACTCAGTTACCATTTTGTTGCTCTTTATTTCTTCCTATATTTCCATGTCTGTGTCTGGAGTCATTTTCCTTCTGTTTAAAGAATTATCTTTATTAGTTCTTACAGTTCTGGCCTCCCCATGAACACTGCTCAGAATCTTTGCCTGCAAATGTTTTTGTTTCACCTACACTTTTAAAGAAACGTTTCACTTAAGTCAAGAATTCTAGGTTGGCAGTTACTTTCTTTCAACATTTTGAAGATGTCATTCCATGATCCTACTTGCATTGATTCTCTTGAGAAGTCAGTCATTCATTTTGTTGTTGATCGTATAAAGGTTAATATAACTTTTGTCTTAGGTTTCTCTCTTCTTTATATTTCCCCCCCTATCTTTGGTTTGAAACAGTTTTACTATGATGCAGTTGCATAGTTTGCTGTTCGTTCTTCCAATTTATCTATGCTTGGGTTCACATCTCTTCATGACTCTTTAGCTTGATTGCTCTCATCACTTTTTAAATATTGTCCATCATTTGGTCTTCAAATATTGCTTCTGCTCCATTTACTCTTTCTCCTTCTGTTTTGTGATCTTGCATTTCCTCTCTGTGCTTAGTCTTTCTAGTCTTTCTTGATATATATCTCTTTTTTCAGATGTGTCAGTCTGCTGTTAAACACATCTATTGAGTTTTTATTTTAAATGATACATTTAGTTTCACAATTTCCTATTATAGATTTCAGATCTCTGGTTAAATTGCCCATTCCACACTCTATTATCTTGAATGCATTAATTACCATGAATTTTAAGTCTTAGTTTTCTATTGCAATAACCCACATCAACCCTGGGATTAATTCTATTGTCTTTTCTTCTTGGACATGTTTCCTGGTATGCTTAATAATTTTTTAATGAAACCCAGTCATTATGCATGAAAAGTTGGAGAGGCTCTGGATGGTGATATCTACCTCCAGAGACCATTCACCTCATTTTCTGGCAAATAGCCCTAGTGCTGGCAGGTTGTTTAAATCTGGGTGACTTGAGGCTGTGTTTCAGACACGATACGGCTGGAACTCTATATCCTAGCATATAGAACTGCCACCCCTCTCAGTACAGAGGTTCTGTACTGAGAGCCTAAGATCTTTTACCAATGCCTTGGGACATTCTTTACTCCAATTTTTGTCTCCCCAACAAAGAAGTCAACTTCTGAAATTTTTGTTTGAATTTTACTTTTTGCTTAGCTTCATGTCTCTTGCCCTGTGTAGCTTACAAATCAGCAAATACCTGGAGGGGAAATTGCCTACTTCTCTTTTACCATTTCCCAAACTTCCCTGCACTCCATTTATCTTCAGAATCTTAGACCATCAAGTCCTGCCCACCCTCCCAGTTCTATGCTTCTATTTATTTATTTATTTATTTATTTATTTATTTATTGCCCTAAACCCTATGAGATTGATGAAAGTTCTGCTGGTGGTGCTCCCCCTTAGCATTTACCCTCAGTTTTTTATTCTCCCAAGTTTGAAAATTGGCACATGCCTCAAGACCATCACAACGCACAGGTGGTGGGCTCATGTCAACGAGCTTTGCATCTATGAAGAACTTGGGCCAATCCTGGATTCTAAGAAGCCTTACAATACCTTCAAGCAGGTGTTTGTGAGTATGTGTGTGTGTGTTGCATCTATTTTCTGATTCTTCACAATGGACTGCTCAGCTGCTGGAAGTTCCTTCATCACAGTCAAAAGCTGAAGTCCCAAATTATGTGTGGGAGATACTTATGACACAAATGAGAAACAAGGTAGAAAGACAATTGCAACCCACTAACTGTGTAAAGGAAAAAGAGGTGTGTTGTAGCAATTTCACTCAACCCTCCTACCCAGTGACAATGACTATAATTTTTTATGCTACCACATTGTGTCACATTAGCTACTTGATTGATGAGTTGATCCCAGCAACTACTTGGGTACGTCTGATTTAGATATTCATCTGCCTACATAAACAGCCTGAACAAGAAAAACTCTTGTACTCTTCTAACTTTATTATGTGTTAATTAATGGATGCTTATTTAATGAACTTTAAGAGTTTATTCACATGCCATCTACTAACAATTTAAAATCCTCGTGAATCAAACCAAGTAGCAGTAAAAACAAAGGAAAAACCTCACCTGCTCTTTCAACACTTCATTCATGCAAAAGGAAGTTGTCTCTAAGTGACACGCCATAAGGGTGTTTACAGATTTATTGTTTTCATGAAAGCAGCTTCTATTTTCAAGTAAATGGGCTTATAGAAGAGCTATATTTTAAAAAGATGAGATTGCTTCCATTTTACAGTTTTGTGATGGAATTATAATATTCTTCCTCAAATACTTGTCATATAATCTGGATTCAGAATTGCTTTGTGCATTCAACACTTTGGAAACAAATTTCACTAAGTAATCTGCTACTCTTGGGTGACTGAAGGCATAAAAACCACCTAGTCAATGGAATGATTAATGAAACTATAAACATAGACGTGTAATTGTATTTGCAAAACTATGAAATTCCTTTTAAATTTTATCATTGCTCAGGGACCTGTAATCTACTAAACCATCAAGACTGCTCCACCTTTCCTTAGGCTACCTCTTGCTAGCAGTAGTATCTCAACAGGGTCCATTAATATTTTCTTGATATCATAAGTTATTGCATTTTTTGTAATTTTATTTAATGTTTTTAGTAGTAGAAAGATCCTATTTAGGTAAATTTTAATGTGAGATATAAATCAGCTCTGGGTGTCCTAAACTAGGTTGAGACCATTTCCCTTCCCCCTCTTCTGTAAAAGTCAGCATTTTCTTTGACAGATAATAGAATAATACTTTCCACTCAACTATTTATCTCTCCCCCCAAAACAAATTTAGTCCTGCTTCAGCTTTATTTTGCAACAAAGAAAACGTGTGTCCTCTACCACTTTCCTTCATACTCACTTGATATGTACATAGTAACATTTCAATGTTTTAAAAACCTGTCTAAATTTATGACTAAGCATGTAAAACCATTAAGTCACAAGTTCATTGTAACCTCTACACACCTATTAAAATGGCCCAAATCCAGAACCTTGACAACTCCAAATGCTGGTGAGGATGTGGAGCTACAGGAACTCTCATTCATTGCTGATGGGACTGCAAAATGATATGGCCACTTTGGAAGATAGTTAGGCTGTTTCCTACAACATGAAACATGCCCTTACCATGTGATTCAGGAATCGCACTCCTTTGTGTTTAGGAGTTACTCCAAAGAAATTGAAAAGCAGTCTACAAAAAAACCTGCACACAGATATTTACAGCAGCAATTATTCATAATTGCCAAAACTTGGAAGCAGTCAGGATGACCTTTGTCCTTTAGTAGGTGAAGGGATACATAAACTGTGGCACATCCAGACAATGAGATGTTATTCAGGGCCAAAAAAAAAAAAAAAAAAAAAAAAGAGTTATCAAGTCATGAAAAGACATGGAGGAACCTTAAATGCATGTTACCAAGTGAAAGAGGCCAATCTGAAAAGGCGACATGCTAACCTATGATTCCACCTACGAGACATTCTGGAAAAGGCAAAATTGTGAACACAATAAGAAGCTGAGTGGTTGCCAGGGAGGTTGCAGGAGAGATGAATGGAGCACAGAAGATGTTCAGGGCAGTGGAATTTACGCCGGGTGATATCATAATGATGGAGAAGACATGTCACTAAATATTTATCCAAACCCGTAGTATGTACAAAACCAAGAGTGAATCCTAAGGTAATCCCTGAGTTTTGGGAGATTATACGTTACATTGATTCCCCTCCTTCCAGCCACTAGACTTGTGGCAGAGAAAATAAATAAATATTTGATTGAATAATCGAAATCGAATTATCTTTATTTCCTCTCACTTTCTTATTTCTCATCATGGATCTTGTCGCTTGTCCTCAACTCCCATTCTCAGGTATTTTGGTGACCAATGCAAAAACAAACAACAACAACAAAACTTTCTCATGTCAAAATTATAGTTTTCTGTGCCTCTTTGTTGCAAAAGCAGTTTTCAAGTCTACTTTTAGTTTTTTTATTATCTCTTATGTTGACCTTCATTGCTTACTTTTGCTTTTTTATTGTAACTCTAAATTTATTTACTATTTTCTAGCATTCTCTTTTCTCTAAGGTGGCCTACTTTTTACTTCTGTGCTTTTCCTAGCTGTACTTAGATGCTTACATTAATTTTAATCACCCATTTCTACCTACATTTCTTCTCATTTACAGAAATATTTTCCTCTGTGCATTTAGAATTCATTATTTTTATAAAATCAATTATTATTATTAAAGCAATATAATTAATTATAGAATATTGTAACATCTTTTTTTTAAATGAAAGAAAATTATTCCAAATCTTACTCCTTAAAATAATCATTGTTAACATTTTGATCTATTACCTTATGGTGTTAACACCCTCCCCTCCTAGTAGAAAAAGGATTATATATATATATGATAATGAAAAGAAATTTCAGAGGTCCTAGATGGAAAATAATACGGAGAAAGAACGTATTTGTCTATAATATGCACCAGTTTGGGTCTGTTACCATCATTAGAAAATTAGGTAATACATCATAGCATGCTATTTGAATTTTGAAGATGAAGAAACTTACAACCTAAGGTTCTTGGCAATTAAAATGATCATTACTGTATTCTACACAAGTCTTCTTCTGGGGATAGCAAAAGGAATACTTTTGACTGAGCAAGTATCCTAGCAGTGTCTCCATCATGAAAATAGTTGTCTATTGTTATTAAATGTTGTACCAAGATATCACCTATTATTGATTTCAGAGGTTACAGTATATTTGACAGACAATTGTTCTGCCTTCTTTTTAGAAAATCTTCTTCATCCCAGATGCCTCCCATGGGGGTCATGTAACCACCTACCCCTGACCCTTTAATCCCTACACATACACACACACATCTCAGCAGCCCCCGCTATTGGAGCCACTTGTCAGCACCAGAACTCACAACTGACTCATGCATAAAGTCACCTTCTTTTTTTATTTTTTTTGGTGGGTTCCCTGAGTGGGGATTGAACCTAGGCCACGGCAGTGAAAGCAGTGAAGCCTAGTCACTACACCACCAGGGAACCCCTAAAGTGACTTTCTTGTTCATGGTTTTTTCTATTTTTCCTGGAGATTGGACTCAGAGAATGTAGTGCCAGAGTCAAGGATAAGTAGCTGCCTAGACTTAAGGGCATAGGTCCCTACTTAGGATTGCAGTATTGGAGCACACACAGAGACAAGCAATGGCAAAAGATCGGATAGCCTTAGAAAAAGAAGTGCTTTCATTTTTCAAAGTGTGATGACTTTTTTATATTAGGCCCAGTCTAGTCTGTGTAAAGTCCCCCTCCTTTTCTTGTCTTGAATTTCTTTGCATTGAACAGCACACACCTCATTTTTTGCTTGGCTATTTTCAGTGTTTTTGTTCTTTGCAAGATTAAAAAAAAAAAGATAAGAGATTCTGCCTGGATGAAGGATGAAGACAGACAGACAGAGAGAGAGAGAGAGAGAGGGAGAGAGAAACAAAACAAAAGCAAAACGAAAACAGCAGAACTGAAGGGAAGGAAACTCTCGAGACAAACTTTGCCCTGGACTGACCTGTTCAATAAGGAAAAACCTACATGTCTCTCCCCATCCCCCTTACCCTGACAAGCAGCTAGTTTGGTTGAACACGAAGTTCAGCACTGTGTCCTTGCGATGGGCGGCCTCTCAAACCTTAGTGAGAGGGCGCCCCAGATTCTGTGTATACAGCTCAACATCACCTGAGCTGTACACACAGAATCAGGGGCCCCCTCTCTCTAGCTTTCTGCTTTTCTGCTATTTTCTGCCTCATATCCCAATGGCTGCAGATGCCCTCTGAACTTTGTTTTCTGGTTCCTTAAGC
>PVJL010002748.1:20000-182343 GCA_004026885.1 Lyroderma lyra
AATATGAGGGGTGTCCGGAAAAAACCCAGCCACAAATGCCCCTATTTTTCATATTAGCTGGCTGGATATTTTCTGGACAGTCCTCATATATTATCTAAATGGCTGGTTTTTTAACAACTCACCAAAACACTCATGGTGGCCATGGACCTGGTATTCGGGAGATGCAACTGTGATTCCTAAATAAAGAGAACCAGCCAAGTTGTCCATTCCAAAAGAACCTCTGAGTGCCCACTGACCTTGGCATAGCACAAGGCATCTAATCTCCATGGATCATCACAAGAATAATTGTAAACTGACGAAAATATAAAATACAAGCTTCTGGATGTGATGTCTGAACTTACACATTTATCCAAAGCACAGAAGGAAGTTCAGAGCAAAGATATTTACCTAAAAACTGGAAAGACAACCCCCACAACTTAGATCACTCAGTCCTGCAATAGAAAAATAACTCCCTCTAACAATGATCTCATTTCAGCCTACACAAAGGAAACAAATTGCCCAAATCAGAACTGGCAGCTTCTAAAATGGGAAAATTCACATCCCATCCATCTTTGTAGACAAATCTAAAAGAGGTACTATAAAACAGATGGAAAATATTCAAATAAAAGTAATATAACCAAACTTAAAGAAAAAAATGTAACAGATTTAAGAGGAGTCAGATATAAAGAATACATAAATTACAGAATTAAATAATGTAGTTCATTAATGTTAAAATCTCAAATGTTTAAGCAGTTATATTGGACAGTGCTAAAGAGAAAATTGATAAAATGATAAATATAAAGAACACACTGATACTGAAGCATAAGCAGATAAAGAAATGAAAATGTGAAAGCTGAGATAGAAAGAAAGAATGACATATTCCAATTTATTTCTGAAACACTTAAAGGAAAGAGTTTAGGAAATAAGGGAAAAGATATATATGAAGGAATAATGTTGGAAAACTTTCCAGATTTGAAGAAAGCATGAATATTCAGATTAAAAACACTTGTCAAATCCTGAGTAAGATAAATTAAAAACAAGTCCACATATAGAATAACATATCATAAGCAAACTACAGAACATCAAAGATGATGAGAAAATAAAAACTTAGAGAACACAGATTACTTCTAAGTAATAATTACCTAGCTGTCAACAGACTTCTCATGAGAAAGGATACATGCCAAACCCAAATGGAGTAATACCTCCTAATTGCTGAGGAAGACTAATATCATCTTTCTAACCCAACCTCAACCATCACTTAAAAGTAAGGATAAAATACACGTATTTTCAGATAAGTACACCCAGTAAGAGACGTAGAGACAGAAAGCACTATTTCAGAAGAAAGTGCTTTACCAGAAAGGAAATTGAATCTATAAAAGAGCTCAGTCATAGCATTTTAAGGTCCTCACCTTCTCGGGCAGAAGATATTATTAAACTTGCTAAGACATATGTGTACATAACAATTTACCGATAATCTTCAAACATGGTTTTTCAACTGAGAGTGAGTTTTTCTTCTCTGGGACATTTGGCAATGATTGCAGATGTTGTGGTTGTCATAACTGGATAAGGGGTATGCTACAGTTATCCAGTGGGCAGAGATTAAGCATACTGTTAAGTAGCATCCTACTATGTACAGGACAGGCCCTCACAACAGAGAATTATCCAGCCCAAAAGTTTTTATGTGCCACACTGTTAAGAAACCCTGATTCAAATAAATACAACAGATAGTATAACTTTGAAGCCAGGAGAGGAAAAGGTGAAATAAGGTCGTTAGACAAAGGAATGAGTCCAAAGATGTAAAGAACTTACAAGATGAAGAAATAAGATGATAGAAATGTAATCATTATCAATGTAAGCACAAGAAGCTTATTGAAAGGCAGATCTTCTCAACTTGAATAAAAAGAAATAAAATTAAGCTATTTACAAATTCACATTTACAACTTAAGGGCATAGGAAGTTTTAAAATACAGGCATGGGAAATGATACTAAGCAAAAGAAAGGTAATATAACAAAGAATATTACCATTATAGAAAATAGAATTCAGAGTCAAAAGCATTATTATGTATAAGTATGGACATTACTTGATAATAATTGTAAACCCCTGTTCACCTAACAATATAAACCCAATGTAAAAGAAATAGTTTTCACAAAAATTGACAAATTCATCAGACAAAACAAGAGTAAAACTGGGGATCATTTGTACAATATGTTTAAAAAGCTTGATCATATATAAAGAGAGGAATAAAATCTAAGCTGTCTTCAGTTCCACTGACATGACAGCAATATTAAGTATTTTACAAACATTTATGGTTCTGGCCTAGAAAACAAACAAACAAAATCTGTATCCTTTTGCTTTGCAACTAAGAAAAGTTTTCATTTTTTTACCAAATAGTGTCAAAACTTAAGCATGTCAGATATGTGTGTGTGTGTGTGTGTGTGTGTGTGTGTGTGTGTATCTCTATATAGAGATATATAGAGAGAGAGAGAGATAGTTTTTCCACTCTACTATACCGTGGGTATGAGAAAGGCACACAATTTATCACGATTCTAAAGGCCTCTGTAATAACTCCACATTTCTGTAGAACAAACAAAAAAATTTCAGCCCAGTTTTCCAAGACTTAAACAAGAAATATAAAATAAATTCTATAATCTATAATGTATAATTAATCCTTTCCCCTTTCTCCAATTCTCCATAAAAACTGTAATTCTCTCCTATTTAAATGTAAAGTTAATTTTTAAAATTTTTAGGGAAAGAAAATGATCGCTTATAAACATTGTGGTCAAGGCAATTTACTCTGGAATCTACGTAGATCATTATTTATTTCCCAAGGAAACTGGAGAGTTCCAGAAAACATTCTCATGCTTATTCCCAACTTCAGATAATTTCAATAAATAAAATGATGCCAAAGTTCTGTCTACATTAAGTATAAATTTTACATGATTTATGTATGGGTTTAAGACTGTATGTTGTTATGCCCACAAATATTTTATAACTTACGTCAGCACCTCAGTAAGCTATTAAAAATTCATATGAAACAAAACTATTGAACTTTAAGTTTCCATGTGTGGTGATAAAAAGTAGATTAAATTTGAAATGAAAATTGTGTAAAACTGTAAAACTTCCATGCAAGAAAAAAATCATTTTGAAAAATTATTTTCCAAATGGTATACTATTTATAATAGCCAAACTCAGTGAATTGGAAGCTATAGATAATTTGAAAAGGGAGATAATACTAAATATACTAAAATGTAAAACTAAATATAGTAATATGTAGTATTTTTCCTTCATGATTTGTGTGAATGTTTAAGGCAGGGGTGTCCAACCTTTTGGCCTCCCTGGGCCACATTGGAAGAACAATTGTATTTGGCTACACATAAAATATACTAATTCTAACAATACCTGATGAGAAAAAAAAAAAAAAGACAAGATCTGTGCATGATTTTCGTAATGTTTTAAGAAAGTTTATGAATTTGTGTTGGGCCTCATTCAAAGTTGTCCTGGGCCACATGCAGCCCTAGGGTTCAGGTTGGACAAGCTTGGTTTAAAGAATGCTATACATGCCTCGACTTAGAGGACAGAAAAGCATGTTGAGTATTTTTGCTGGTGTTATTTACTGATACATCAATACTGCCTCCCTCAGCTGCAATCACA
Organism: Lyroderma lyra; assembly: GCA_004026885.1. Classification (NCBI taxonomy): domain Eukaryota; kingdom Metazoa; phylum Chordata; class Mammalia; order Chiroptera; family Megadermatidae; genus Lyroderma; species Lyroderma lyra. The sequence continues at coordinate 23,632 of PVJL010002748.1, forward strand.
GTATTAGGGCACTGTTCATTATGAACTTGGAGTGAGGGAGGGCTTCTTATAGCAAAGACATGTTTAAAATTGTGATGGTTGTATGACATGACATGCACATTGCTGTGTACATGCAGGTATTTTCATTTTCATATCAACCTCTTAATTAGATACTTTATTATTTCAAAATCAAAGGTGATAAAACTAAACTTTAAGAGGTTGGGCCACTTTTTCAAAGTCACACAGTTAGTTTAAAGCCAGGACTTGAATCCAGGTATCTGATCTCAAAGGCTTTTTATTACTTGTGAGACAGTTTTTATCCCTCCTTTTTATTATATGGTTTTCTTTCAGGTAAACTCCTTCGACTACCTGACTCCGTTCACTTTAAATCCCCAATACCATACATGGCAAACAAGATCCCTCAGACTCTTTACATCCCAAAACTCTGAGGACATTAACACACGAATTTAGTTAAATCCCTCTTCCACATTGTAAACCTTCAACATTGAAGATAATTATTACATCTCCCTCAAGGTTTTGCATTTTTTTATGCCAATGTCCTTCAGTTATTTCAGTTGAGTTCGATGACAAGATTGCCAAAAAGTACACTATACTGTTGGTTTTTAATGTGGCACGTTGGAGAATATAGAATGTTCCTCTTAAAATGCAGCACTGAAGACTGAGCGTAACGTGATAGAAATAGTCTGACAAGCATGCGGTAGAGTTCCGATTCCAGACTCATTCTGACTCTAAGTCTCTGACACTAAACTCAAATTCTGTTAACTTTTTGGTAGAAAGGTCACAGTAAATCATAGTCACCCATCAGTGTAATGCAATGACTAAGATGAGCATCTATACTAATGAAGAAGACTCTCTTTTACTCATGCAGTTGATTTCTTGCAACTAAATCTAAGATATTGTGTCATTTCTAATTCATTTTGCCTTGTCTATTTTGGTCCATTACTTCAGCCTGTCAAATTATCTCTCACACCTAATTTTGGTTTCAAGTATGCCACTTCCAATTTAAGCAATCTTGAGTAGTTAACAATCTTCATGAAAATGTAGGGCAGCCCGGACTCCCTCACAGACAGTGCCATGTGAGCTGGTGCATTGACGTGATGCAAGAGCCATGAATTGGTGAAAAGTTCAGGTTGTTTTCATCTAACTTATCACGTAGTCTTTTCAGCACTTACAAATAATAAACTTGGTTGACAGTTTGTTCAGATGTACAAATTCATAATGAACAATCCCTCTGATATCAAAAAAGGTTAGCAACATTGTTTTGAATCTTGGTTTGGACTGATAGAACATTTTTGGAGAACTGGCTGACTTCCATTGTGCACTTTGATACTTTGTTTCCGGATCGTATTGGTACAGCCATATTTCATCACCTGTAATAACATGGCCCAAAACATTGTCTTGCCTCTCATAAAGGTCTTGGCAAACTTTGACTTTCCTTTGCTTTTGTTCATCAGTGAGCTCCTTTGGGGCCATTTTTGCACATACCTTTCTCATGCCAAGATTTTCAGTTAAGATTTTCCTAACTGTTTCTCTATCAATATTTAGTTCGTCTATTATGCTTCTCACAGTCAGCCAATGATTTTGATGCATAATTTGATGAATTTTGCAATGTTTTCTCAGTTGTGCTCATTACTGGCCACCCTGACCTTTCTTCATCAGTGACGCTTTCTCTCCCCTCAGAAAAATGTTTAATCCATTTGCACACTGCCATTATTTTCATGGCATTATTCCCATAAACTTGGACTAACATGTCCCTGATTTCACTTCCACTCTTGCCAAGTTTAACAAGACATTTAATATTTGTTCATTGCTCTAATTCAAGTTTTGACATTCTCTCAACAGCACACAAAACCATGCAACAACAATAATGAACTCCACTTACCACATATTGACACGAACACAGCTGTGAGACACAGATATACCAAGATTATGACACCTTACCAAGTTGTTTGCACAGCGCTGCCAATGTAAGCACACTTAATTGTCAGATTGGGTATGACGACAGCTCTGATGGCCATTCCCGAACAAAAGAGTTCCAAAATTGCTTTGAAGGGTAGACTGGATGCTGGTGTCGGTGCGTAGCTTCCCAAGGGGAGGACTTCAAAGGTGACTGTAGTGATATTCAGCAACGAGGTATGTAGCGCTTTTTCCAGGGTGAGTTCACAAAATTAATTATCCGACCTCGGATATATAGATACATATGTGTGTGTGTATACATTTTTCCCCAAATTGAAATACTTGGTATTGTTAAATTAGTCTAGCCCACACAGCTAATAAGTAACATAGCTGGTATTTAAACCAGATCTACAGGATTCCAACATTTGCTTTTCACTACCAGTATGCATTTCTTAGGAGAAGCAATGGTAAGGAAAACAAGTGGCAAATTAGCACAAATAAGAAGTCACTGTGATGGGGCAAGAACGTTTATTTAAACAAAATTAAAAAGTTCTGGCTAACCTACAAAGTAATGATCTTCAGACTTTGAGAAATTCAGAATTACTTATGTATGTGGAATATTTTATATGATTTGTATGATTTTAAAGTAATGCTTATTGGTGTTTTTTAAAGCTTGTTGAGAAATACATTTTATTTTTGAATTTAATAAATAGAGAGCAACTTAAGTGTGTCTGCGAAGAATCAGGGAGACATAAAACATAAAACCAATAGTGAAAAAAATCTGTCACCTCTATTTCTTGGCAAGAAGAATTGTATGACCCTATTTAATATTTAACAGTATATTGTTGTTTATTTCTAATTGTTTCTTGCATTATATTTTTACTTGTTCAGCCATACTTTAAGTTCTTTTAGGACCAGATTTTAAGTTTCTTTTTGGGATGTTGTACACGTGGTATGGTGCACGTCACATTTATCACATTAGAGAATAATGTGATGGATTCTCTGTGGCACACAGTGCCAGGCACACTGGAAAAGTTGTCCTGACTTGATGATTGTTTTGTACGCATGTTTCTGATTGTCACATGGTATTGGTTATTCATGTGTTACAGCTCAACTGCAAATTCACTTTTTGTTTTTGTTTTTGTTTTGGATGCACTGTGACAACAGAGTCAGGCCCTGTAAATACTTCTCTATTGCTTTCCAGCAAGACATTATCGCTTGTCAGTAGAGGGTGCTAGAGGGAGACGTGACAGTGTTTCCTGTGCTGAGTTCCAGAAGGATGCAACTTTCTCCGATACTGGGCTGCATTACATTCCTGCTAGCTCTCAATTCAAGTGGCAGCGGCATAGTCAGGAGCCACAGACAGGGCGAGCTGGTGTCCTAGCCTAGGCTCCCAGACTCCGGTTTACATACGAGGGCTGTCCGGAAAAGCATCCAGCTGTGGTCACTATAATGAGAACGGTTTTGCTGCTGGATACTTTCCGGACAGTTCTCGTATGTTCAGGACTCTGCAGGGTTAGTTATTTAGCAAGCTAGATTCCTGACCTTCATCTCATGCAGGTGACCTAGAGGTTTGGGGTCCAAGCTACACGTAGAAGTGAACAAGATACCTGCAGCAAGTGGCTTCCCCAGCATCTAGCAACCAGCAGCCACCTTCAGCACCTAGAAAGTTCTGAGACTTGACAATTCCCTACCAACACAGAGGGAAGATTTCTGGCTAGTTCGCCAGTGTGGCACCACAGTGACTTTTCTGCCATTCAGCGAGCTACCCCAGTCCCCTCCAAGAAGGTCTGGAGCCCAGCCCGAGTAAGACAAGTGTTCTTCCTTGGACACTGCATCTCACCCTAGGCATAATGGCTGCTCCTTGTGTCTTCTACCCCTATATTCTTTACATTTTTCTTCAACTCTCAAAACCTAATTCTCTATGACTTCATTTTACTATTAGTAATTCTATATTTTAAGTTTTCCTGTTCAAAACTCTGTGGTTTCTGTCTCCTGACTTGACATCTCAGCTAGGAAACAGACCACTCCTGATTTAGGCCTTTGTTTACAACTCAGAGAGAGAGGGAGGGAGAGGGGGATATGGGGAGGGAGAGAGGGAGGGAGAAAGAGAGAGGGAGAGAGAGAAAGAATGTCATTCATAACAATAAAGCAAACCTACGAGTATATTGAGTACTTATCACATATGAGGCATGAAGGTAGGCACCTGATAGACATACTTGACTCACAATACCCTACAAGATGTACATTATTAATGCTATGTCACAAATGGAGAATCTTACTCAGATTCCCACAGCTAAAGGTGGCAGGGGTGAAAATTGGCCCCCAGTGTTTCCGATGGCAGGGCTTTGATGTTAAGAAAACATATAGCCCTACAAATGACGTGATATCTTAGACTATAATATAAAGTGTTCTTTGTTATGTTATAGTACTGCACATCAGGGGTGTCCAATTCTTTGGCTTCCATGGGCCACATTGGAAGAAAAAGAACTGTCTCGGGTCACACATAAAATACACTAACAGAAACGATAGCTGATGAACTAAAAAAAAAAAAAAAAAAAAAAAGTCTGTGCATAATTTTTGTAATGTTTTAAGAAAGTTTACAAATTTGTTTTGGGCCACATTCAAAGTCGTCCTAGGTTGGACAAGCTTGTTCTAAGTCTTAAAATATTCCAAATTTTAATAAATGGATTACAGTATTTGTATGTTCAGTCTGATATAACAAAATACCATAGATTGAGTGGTTTTAACAACAAAAAATCTATTTCCCCAAGTTCTCGAGGCTGGAAAGTCTGAGATCAAGGCGCCAGCCAACTCACTTCCTGGCCTGTAGACAGCTGCCTTCTCTCAGAGTCCTCAGTGGTAGAGAGAGAGCTCTTGGTCTCGCTTCCTTTTCTTATAAGGACAGATCATCATGGCCTCATCTAAATGTAATTACCTCCCAAAGGCCCTACCTCCAAATATCATCACATTGGAAGTTATACTTCATATATAAATTTTGCGGGGACACAAACATTCAGTCCATAACAATTATGGAAAAATTAGACACTAATCTATTATATTTCACTCATTCCCCATTTTTATATGAAGTGATTTTTAGTATGTTGGGACTAACATGTTTAGGGGACAACTAAAAGACCTTTAAATCATGAAAATCTTCAATCAATAGATAATTCTGTAAAGAGTTGGGAGTGAAAAACTGCTTCGCTAATAAGAACTGCAGTCAATATTTCTAAGATACATGTCTAATTACTCAATTAGAAGTTGAAAATCCTAATAATCTTACCACTATTTGTATTATGCCCATGAAAAATATCTTAAGCATCCAAACAAACATTTTTATGGTGTATTATAGTCAGACTCAATTTACTGTATCTGCAAAATGTCTCCATTGATTTTTATGTTTTAATATTCAAGCTGATATTCTAATTACAGAAAATGACATTTTAATCTAGGATTATCATTCAAAAGGAGTGATGAATTAATTTGTTATGCAAAACTAGAAAGGGGAAAAAGATTAAATGAAGGAAAGCAAAATTTACAGTGTCTCAGATTAATTCTTTAAAATGTACATCTATGAAAATTAAATGAATTAATAATAAATGATACTAACCAATTATACACACGCGCACACACACACATGTAGCTCTGCCAATTACTTTCTCGGTTGTACTTCATAACAGTTCTGTGGGCTTGGGTGGATTTTTTTTAAACCCTCTTAAACTTCAATTTTCTTACCAATAAAATTAGTGCAATAAAAACTATCTTGCAGATTGTTGTGGGTATAAGTGATAAAAGAAATGCACGTATGGGAAGCCTCAGAAGGATTTATCTCCTTTGTCCCCTGTCTCTGGAGCATGTGCTCCACTTAGTCACGAAAAGGAAGACATGGCATTCAAGAGACAAGAAATCCAACGAAGGAGAAAAGCAGAAGGAATCACACCCCCTGTCATTTGGGGATGATGAGAAGAGACTCGAGATAACTACTGGCTTAGAGCAGGAAGGTGGGGGGCTAGAGGAAAGATATTGCTTCCAAAACCAAGTCTGGGAGATCATTTGTTGTGTTTGAAGATAGCCAGAGGCATAAATAAATGATTGATGCATAGAAAGATAAACAAAAATAACAGCTATTAAATTCAAGGTCACTCAACATGGATGCCAAAGGAAAATGAAATAAAAATATGGCTCAGAGGTGAATAATATTCTGTCTAAATACAGCATTGAGCTAACCAGGAGACACTGAGATGACGGCTGGAGGCCTGTGAGAGTGCTAAATCCCTACCCTCGGTCACAGGGAACTGCGAGATAATGTATAGTACTGACACAGAACCAAAAACGCAAGTATACACGTGCTTTTTGATAATGATAATATCAGAAGAGATAAAAAAGTCAAATCATTCTACAAAGTGTAAAACAACAAAACGATTACAGTCCCTTACCCTGCCCATTCCCATCCCCAAAGTCTCCTTCCCAGAGGAAACTGTTTCCAGTCGGTGGGTTCTCCCAGGACTTACCACCATATTTCTAAAAGTTACGGTTAAAGTTATGAAGAAACAGACTGCAGATATATTCACTTATCACAAGGACTTCTAGTCCATGGTAAGTAGTTACTTCTACTTTTGCGTTGTTACCATGGTTACATGAAGACAGCCGTCTAAGCCACGTTTTATACCAAGCTTTTCCAACCTACAGCCTGTGGGCCGCGTGTGACCCAGGACGGCTTCGAATGTGGCCCAACACAAATTCATAAACTTTCTTAAAACATTATGAAAATTATACACAGACCTTTGTTAGCTCATCAGCTGTCATTAGTGTTAGTGTATTCTATGTGTGGCCCAAGACAATTCTTCTTCCAATGTGGCCCAGGGAAGCCAAAGGGTTGGACCCTGTGTAATAGACATTGGGATGCAATGCTGGATACATTTTATGCTTTACTTCCCTATGCAGTCACAGAGAAGAAGTTAAAAGAAAAGTAAAGAGAGAAGGGAAACACAGAGTTGAAGAGTCTGGATATTCCTTTAAATAAATTTTAAAAAATCAATAATCTAGAATTGTCCTTTTAAAAGAAAAGAAATACCTTGGTAATACCTGTAGCATTTCAAAAATGTCAGAAAATAATTTTCAACACTTACATAGTACTTATGATTGGCTAAGCCCTATTTAAGAAAACAGACATACTCATATATTAATTAAACAAACACTGACAATACTATGGGGTAAATATATTATTTTTTTATCCCCCATTTTACAGATGAGACAACGGAGACATGGCGAGATTAAGTAATTCATCTGAGATCACACTACTAATAAATGAAGAGTCAGGTCTGGAAGCCACACAGCCTGGCTCTGAGACCCCACTCTTTATCAGCACTCCATGAAATGAGGTCCACAGAGACGCCGCTCTTAGCTATGGATAGAAAGCTAGGCAGGGGGAGTGGGTGTGGAACTCTTATCAGACATGCCTGTCGGTGAGGGAGGAGCTGTCTGGTAGAAGAAGGAGCTGAGCGTGAAAGAGCTCGTTGCTATCACATGTACATTTAAGGTCACCACTGTGCCAAGAGCCCACTCTGGACCCAAAGTTACATATGGCAGCCATATACCGTACCTTATAATATAACTCCTCCCATAAGCCTAAATGCAGCCTCCCACAATGGGGACCCACTGTGACATAAAGGGGAGAGGAACTGACAGCAGAGTGAGGGCTGGGAAGTGACTCTTCCTGCTCAGGAGTAGGAAAACTGAATCTAAGGAACTGCAAATGCAGAGTGTCCTAGAGCCAGCCAGGAGTGACTATGACACATGTGTCCCCTCACAGATGAAGAGATGGACAAAACACAAAAGTGCTCTGAAAATAAAGATTGTTCTCAACTTCAAAGTGAGCTTTCATGGTGTCCAAAATAGAAAAAAGTCATTTACAAGAAGTGACAACCACCTTTTTTCCAAGAAATGGATCATTAGGGACCTGAGCAGGGCAGGCCTTCTGCAAACCTGTTCAGGTTTGGTACATTGTCACTGAAGCCATTCCCAAGCTCAGCTGCACCCCTGATCCTCACATGAACAGAGCAGAGCATGTTCTCACATTCCCTGGAGACTGGAGAGTCCATAATAGGCGCCTTCGGAATACAAACAAAACTGTTGAGTGCAGCATCGCAGAGCAGCTTGCCCGCTGCTCTGTCCCCACTGCGCCTCTGCATCTGGCTGCCCACAGAGAGAAAAGGAGTGGAGTTCCCCAGAGACCCCCAGAGTCCACATTCTCTGCTGCAGGGTGTCCAGCGTGCAAGGAGGCGATGAGGATTAATCCTTGGCCTAGTGACAAAACTCATCTAATTTTTGCAGAAGTAACGATAAATCACACAAGAATTGGCTTATCCTAGCTGCTAGCAACATTCGGGGCAGGCAGGTCCTGCCTCTGTTAAGCAGGAGCAAAAAAAGAGAAGTGCTTCACTTTTTGAATGGAAAACTTTAGGGGTAACTGTGTGATAAGCACTCTTTATATTAGAGGAAACTAGGGGACCTGATGAGGCCTGTGTCTTCCAGAGCCCGTTTCAAGTAGTAATAACTAAGGGGCAAGAGATGACTTAAGTTGCACATCTTGCCAGGTCTCTGCAGAGACAGAAGAACGTCCTCTAGGAGGTAGATGTGATCAAAGGAATAGCAGACTTTTATGGCGTCTTAATATGAGAGTTTTTAGTTGCAAGACATTTTCCAAATTCCACCACTACATTATAAAACACAGTTTTGGGCTGCTTCGAATAATTAAGGTCTTTTTCCTGCAAGTCCCCATGTGTCTATAGTGAAAACATCTGTCCAACATCTGCCAAGGATAGGAATGTGCACATTGAGGAAAATTGCTTTTGTTCATGAACAACAAACCTTCAGTGACAGTTGACAAAATTAAAAAGATAAAAAAAAATCTAAGCTGTTATTTTGTTAAAATTATGGTTTTGATTTTTGGGATTGCAAAAGGAATGTTTAAAATGTGAATTGATTCACAGTGGTCCTGTTAACTGAGGCCATCTGCGCAGACGAGGACTAGACATTATTGGTTCTCATATCACTCTGGCTTCCTCCAGAGGCACCCTCCCGGCATGAAAACACATCCCACTATTTGCACAGTGTCATCAAGGTGCAAACAAATGAAACCAATTCACAACTACAGCTCCCCAGGAAAAATGCTTTCAATGTGTCAGAGAAGTAGGATAGAACTTTTAATCTTTTAAACCAAAAAAAGTACAAATCCTATGGCCCTGCAAATGTTTCTCGTTATCTACTTGCACCAGTTAGTATTTCGTTAGAAAAGCAGAACCACTAAAAAATTACATATAGTTATTGACATGGGAAATAATTACATATATTTGGGGCTTTGACCTTATACAATTGGGGCGGCTGGTTGCATGGTCTGTGTGTAGCTGTTGTTTCTGTGTCTGGTGTTGGAGCCTGAAATCCACTGGACAAGCAGTGAGGAAGGAAAGATGGAAGTAACATGGGGAGGGAGGGAGGACAAATTGGAGGCTCAGCCCAAAGCCACAAGAAAGGGTAGGAATCTGCATGCATCTCTCACCGCCACCAAATCTCTCATTTGAATGACCAGAGTGTCCTACAGAAGAAGCTGGCCACTGTCTTGGAGCTAAACTGTGTGTTAGAGGAATGGCAAGGAGATTGGTGTGCAGAGGAATAAACAAGGAGGAGCTATAGACAAGGTGTGAGCTATAAATCAGGTCAAGTTGACTCAGAGAGAGATAGAGGTCTTTGGGGGGTTTCAAGTAGGGAATGTACATGTTAAAACAGACCATCCTGGCTGCTGTGTTGAGACCAGATCACAGAGAGAACACAGTGAAAACAGGCACTGGCTAAGTAGCTACTGCAAAAATCCAGGCGAGATGGGAGGTGGCTTGGACCGAGTGGTGATGACAAGCAGCTGGGTTCTGAACACATTTCAAAGTAGAGTCAACAGGATTCTCTTACACACTGGATGTGGACTATACAAAAAAAGGGAGTGAAGGAACATTCTAAGCAGACCTTTCGAGACTGAGCAGAGGAGGTAGGAGGAGCCATGAGAGTAATAGACATAGAGGACGTGAGTTTTGGACTGCTTAAGTCTGAGACACCTGTTAGATATCTTCATAGTGACACCAAATGGCTCACTGTCTTTCTGAAGCCACAGTCTTCTCGCACTCGTGTTAAAAATGGGCCTGGCTGCTTTTAGCTGTCGATTCTGATAGACAATGACTGCAAAGGTAACTGCTTTACAGGTAATCCCCACATGTTCAAAAACTACCTCCGAGGCACCAAATGTAAGTGGCAATAAGGGGAATGTGGCTAGTCTTCATTTCCCAATCACCTTGTTTATGCTACCCATACAAAAAAAAAGCAAATCTTACTTTCTGCCTGTTTAACTACAAACACAAACACTGGGAGGAAATGAGATGGAATTTAGCTTATAACCTGCCTGAATTAAAAATCTTTTTTTTTTCTTGTAAAAGACAACCACATTCGTAAACTTTCTTATAACATTATGAGAATTTTTTGTGATTTTTTTTTTTAGCTCATCAGCTGTCGTTAGTGTTAGTGTATTCTATATGTGGCCCAAGACAATTCTTCTTCCAATGTGGCCCAGGGAAGCCAAAAGGTTGGACACCCCTGCCCTCTGCCACCATTATTTTTTTATTTCACAGCAAACTTCTGGGTTTTGAATAGTAGTTTCCAGAAATAAAGTCACTGAAATACACTGTAGGGAATGAATGAACTCTAAGGTTTTAATACTCTAATTGGGTGAATCTAATTTCATGGAAACAGTGCAAGGCTGAAATATCTTACCTTAAAGCACTTAAAATACAGATGCTTTAAATAGAGATGGATGATAGAAATAGCAAAACCACTTTTTTAAAAGTGGCACTTAAGTTTTTTTCATTTTCTACTACCAATTGCTTAAAATTAATTCAAAGGTAATTGTTCCATTAATATGAAAGAATCTTTGCTTGTCTTCTTTTTCTTTTCCTTGGTTCCCAGATATGAGGGACTGTGAGACTAACTAAGTCATTATATATTCTACATGCAATTCTCCTGTGACAGCCTTTCAAAAAGAATTAGGAAGCTTGAATATTAAATGCCAACAATCCATGGCTAGGATAAGGTCAGTCTCAAGGATAAAGACATTTTTGAATTGAGTAGTTTGTTACACTTGCATAAAAAACAATTTCAACAATAAGGCATTATTACTGTATGTATAATTTACAAAGAAAGTCATTGCCCCCCAGTAACTTCTCTAAAAAAGAGAGAAGATACATATATCCTTCCTCTCTCTCTCTCTCTCTCTCTCTCTCTCTCTCTCTCTCTCCCTCTCACTCACACACATACCGCTGAATTGAATTGAATGTCAATGGCTTTTTAATTCAGATAAACACAAAATTCACAGAAAAAAAAAAAAATCACAGAAAATGCAAGCAAAGCCAGCCTGTTGATAATAGTCTGAAGCCTTCCCTTGTGGAAACAATATCTATTTTTGAATTCATATTGATTTTTCTCTTTAAATTGTCGTCACCATTGGTGGCACAAGTCTCTATGTGAATATGATTAACTTACAGCAAATTCTATATTTTGAATCATAAACCAACCTCACTAACTGGACAGCATTTATTTGTTTGGACTGTTAAAATTTCACATATGTTTGGGAGGGATAAATTAACCATTCTTTATCCATTGATTTCTATGCACTTATTGATGAAGTCCCTAAAATATGAATAGTTCCCCAACATTTATGAGTTCCTTCGGGGGGCTCATTTTTTCTCTTTACAGGGTCTCTTTACACATCTACCACTTTGGTTTCAGTCACTATCTAATTATGCCCACATACGTTTCTCCAGTTTCAAACTCGTATCTAGCTATCTGCTATTCAATGTCTTACAATCAGCACAGTCTTGCCACACTCCAAACTAAATTAATTAATAGAGCCCCCAATAAAAATTCTGCTCTTAGTACTACATTATTTATCTTTGATGGCAGCCATGCCACTCATATCAGATAGAAATCTGTGAGTCACCCGTGACACCTTTCTTAACATTACTTCCTACATAAAATCTGGGACATACTAAATATCAATAATTTCCTTGATTATTCCCTCCTTTTCACCCCCCACATCCAATAGACCTCAGAATTTTTCTGATTTAAATTCCTAAACACTTCTCGTGTCTATCCTTCTCCTCCAAATCTAGTAACACCTTGTTAAAAGAAAGCCTCTCTGCTTGTCTTGGTTTCAGCCTGGACTTCTAACTGCTCTCACTGTTTCTGCCCTCCCCCCTGCAGATAGATCCATTGTATAGCCTCTAGAATAGCCAGTCTAAACACACACATCTAATCACGACACTCTTCAATGACACCTCAAACTACAGGGAAAAATCCAAAAATTTTAGGGTAGCATATAATGCTCTCTACAATATTGTTCAGTGGCTCCCAAACTTTTAAAAATAAGGACGCACAATAACAGAAACATTCATATTACAATTCAGTACATATGTGTTTAAATAACTGAAACTATGTTTGCCCTCACTACGTGTGATGCTGGGATCCACTCTATTCTAGTTCATTTTTATTTGTCAGCCCAAACTGATGTAAAAATCACGGGTCCCATGTCAGCCTATCTCCACAGTCTCATTTTGCTGCTTCCTAACACATGCGTGATACTAAAGCAACATTAATACTGAATAAACGAATGAGCAGATGAGCAAGGACACTTGTCATTAAGGACACTCCAGAGACATATAACAGCTAAAGATGCTGGAATTTTATTGTTTTGAAAAACGGAACAATAAAAAGTTGCAAAGTGGAGAGAAATAATAAGAGCTGGGAGGTAGACAAAATAAATGATAAACTCACTGTGCACCAGCTCCCTTTAGCCATGTAACCAATCACCCTAAAGCAGCTAAAAACACAGCATCATTTATTTCTCATGAACCTGTGAGTCCGCGGGGTGGTTCCCCTGCTGGTTTCACCGGAGTCACTCACACAGCTGCATTCCCCAGGAGATTCCGCAGAAGTCAAAGGCCCAGGATGGCCGCCCTCACGTGTCTGGTGGCTGCTGCTGCCTCCTGACCGGGCACCTCAGCTCTCCTCCGTGTGGCCTCTCGCCTTCCATTCAGCAACACTGACTTCTTACATGGAAGTTTCAGGAGAGCGTCCAGGACGGCAAAGGCTGCAAGGCCTTTTGAAGCGTGGGCTCCGAATTACATCCCGATGTCACTTCCTTCAAAGCAAATCATGAAACCAGTGCAAATTCAAGGAGTGAACGGTAAGACCTATCCCAGGCTCCTCAGTAAGGAACTTCCCAGTCCTCCGAGTCTTACTGATCATTCCTTTCTATAACCAGGTATCCTTCCTTCTCTCCTACCCTTTGTCCTTTCACTGCAGCATTTATAACCTCAGAATGTAAGGCAGGCAAGTTCTTGAACATGAAGAAATACAGAGAAAGGTAAGGAGGCATTTTTAAAAAACAACCATCACTTGAAATCTGGTTTGGATAGGGATTTTTTTGGGCGGGGTGGGTCGTTCCCTGGCTGGGAATCGAACCCAGGCCGCAGCGTTGAAAGCGCGGAAGCCTAGGCATTACACCACCAGGGAACTCCCCTGGTAGGGATTTTTGACATTGGCTTTGGCACCCTTAATTGGCGGTGGGGGGTGTATGTCTGAGCTCACACACTGTAACCTTCTGCAGATTGTGTTTGGTTTATACTCCCCAGGAAAAGAGGAAGGTCTTGAGCACTGGGACAAAATTCTGTGGAGGTGTTATTCCTGATTTCTCTTTCTTCATTAGACCTCCCTCACTCACACCGACCTGCCTGGCATTGTCGTGTGTTTACAAGGATCAGTAATTGAGCTCACTTCTTATCATATAACCTTCCTTCGGTCAACCTCTAATAAATACCGTACCCACAAGTACAGCCAAGGAAAGTTGGTGCACAGCTTGATGAAGCCAGTGTCTCAGGATCTGCTCATTTTGGCTACCGCTGTGATAAAAAGAACAGATTTAACATAGATCTCTGAAAGCCAAGAACAGGGCAAAAGCAAATGTTTACGCTTCAGAGTACCTTCACAGTGCTCTGCAGGCTACTTAATACTCCCTGTTTCCATCCAAGTCTATCTTATTATAGTTTCTGAAAGTGTGAGATTCTCTGTTACAGAACCGTATCGGAGATACCCGTTGTGAATGCTTGCTCCAATATTGATTTTTCCCTTTAAATTAATTCAACTGCCAACTCAACCAGTTGAATGTTAATCTCTCAGTAAAGTATGAGTTTCCCCTTTTATTTAAGCAATGTATAAAGAAGCAATTTAAGAACCTAATACAAGTTTGAATCAGACAGCTTTTATAAATTTAGCTTTTACTTATTCAATAAAGATTTGTCTATTATTCATTTACAAAATAGTATGTAGTAAACACCTATGTTGTACCAGGCACTGTTTCAAGTGTTAAAGAAATAATAGTGTGCAAAACAAAGCTCCTGTCCTCTTGGAGCTGAAATTCTATGAGAAAGACAATATGAAAGATACACAAGTCCATCAGTCTCAGTCTCTTGGATTCTGGTCGCTAGGCACAGAGAGAGAGAGAGAGAGAGAGAGAGAGACTTGATAGAGAATGACAAGTGCTATAAGAGGAAGCAAAATACGTTTTGGGGATTTAGAGGAGGCGTAAGGCAGAACCTGAAAAAGGTTCAAGCCCTTGAACTGGACTTGAAGAATGAGTAATACACCTGCCAATGAGGTGGGAAGGGCTTCCAGGACAAGAGAATGAGCAATATGAAGGGGGAGAGATTTGGTGTGGCTCGCATTTGGTTCCAAGAACAAGAGTGTTAGAAAAGAAGCTTAGAAAGGTAAGTTGTGGCGCCGAGCCAATCACAACCTTTGAGGCCTGAAACACTGAAAAGGAAATTATTCCCCACCCACCATGAAATAGATCATTAAAAACAATACAATGGTGAAAGTTTACACCTCTCCCCACATGATTCTAATTTTTCCCAGGATGGCTTCTGCAGTGAAGAATCTGAGTCCATTTTGGATGCTCAATCACAGACATCTTTTAATCCTCACCCCTCCCTCTTCCCTTCTGTCCCCCCATCTGGGCAGGCTGATAAAAAAGCCAAGGTGCTCCTTCCTGGGGCACCAGCAGGAAGGTTCAGACTGTAGGGGAACCTCATCCGGGCCCACCTCCTAAGTGCCACAGAGACTCCAAGCAAATCTCCTTTCCCTGATCCCTCGAGTTACTTGGACCTGCCTAGGAGGTTAGTAATGAACCTTTTCACGCACTTGAGGTGTGTATGTGTACTCTCATCAGTCTTGACATTGAATCAAATTTTCAATGGAGCACATTCTGTATCAATGGTCTGTCTGCAATAACTATTTTGATGCTATTTTTGAAAAGATTTTTTTTTCAAAATAATTCAAGGCCTCTGCTCTATACTGTCCATTGGGTAACCGAACAATACGAGGCTAGATCATAGAGGGCTTTCAGTGCTGAAGCCACTGGAATTTTAAAGCTGTTTCCTCTGTAGCTAAAGGATCCATGTTTCTTTCAGTTAGGTGAAATACTTAAACATTAGACCTCATACTCTAAATGCACAATTACTATTTAATGGAAGAGTATTTTAACAAGAGCTATTGCAATACCAGTAGATATTTTGATAGCATGAAAGTAAATCTGAAAAAATTATAGTTATAGTAGGGATGCAGTTCACCTAAAATGAGTAATAGTAAAAATTTGAGCAAATTTTCATTTATTTGGTATCTGATTATCAAGCATTTACCACCTGCAGTGCACTCTGCTTGTCTCTGTAGGAGTAGAAACTTTTTTGTTTACTGCAGTCACTTTATATGCAGACCTAACACATGCATTCAAACAGGTGCACCTTCAGTGGTTAATTTGCCTAACCAAAGTTGAAATGAATCGATGAATTATAAAAATTAATTAATTGTCACTTAGCTCATAATGAGTCACTTATATGCAAGCCATTCAGGAAGTATTAGGCTCCATTCTGGAATGAATGTCATGTATAAGTCATTCCTTGAGGAAAACAAACTGCACTGAAATTTCTGAGCTGATAATTCTACATGATGAATAGCATTTTTCTAAACTAACAAATAAGAGCTATTATGAGGCTATGAATGTGATTCTCATGATGAATATATTTGATAGTCACACTCAGAGTATTTTATCATTGATGATATGTTACATCTTTTGAGAATTTCCTGGTTCTGTGGAATGAACCAATATTATTTTTCAAAATATGAAATAAATTTTCATTCTTTTCTAATGATTCGATCTAGAAAATTAAGTGATATCATTTATAAACATATTGGCAAGGAAAGGTTCTCAATTACTTTTAGAAAGAAGAGGTATATTCAAGCTGAACAAAGGAATAAGACAAGATAAATGCAGGAAGTAGTCAAGATATCGATGTAAATTGACAGTTGCCAGGTGAGAGAGGGATTGGAAAAATGGTGGAAAAGCTGAAGAAATTAAGAGGTATAAATTACTCGTTATAAAAATAGTTACATAGATAACTACAGCATAGGGAATACAGTCAATAATATTGTCATAACTGCAAGGTGGTAGGTGGGCACTGGACTTATCGAGGTGATCTCTTCCTAAGTTACATACATTTCTAACATTATCTTGTATACTTGAAACTCATACAATATGTCAACTGTAATTAAAAAATAAAAATATTTAAAGATATTGGATGTATTCACATATATACTTCTAATTAATTTGAATAGGTTTTCTTTCTGTAAATCCAGTTATTAAATCCTTATCAAGAATGAGAATTATTAAAGGATTATACTAATCTCAATTCCAAAATAAAATATATGCATTAAAAGAGAAGCCTAAATAACTCCACCAGAATATGTGATAATGCAACAATATTTACTACAAAATTCAAAGTTGAGTTGCTTAATTTAATCAACAACGTTAATAAAAAGTAACATTGTCAAGTGACTGATCAAGTTTTCATCAGCAGTGTCAAAAGTTGTCAAAACTCACTGAGGCCATTTGGCACATAGTAAAGACTAGACTAACACAGGGGAAGCTTATAAGAAACATAACGTTTTCTCTTACAATGGCAATACTAACTGTAAACATGGAATAATTACCGTTCATTTCACAATAAATCTTTTCTCATGTGGAAAATTTTCTCCAAAAGATGTTATAATCTTTTGATAGAAGTTTCCTAAATGTGAATGTGTCCTTGGCACAGATGTCTTAAAAGAAAAGAGAAATCGTCTGAAAGAAAGCAAGGACTTAACAGAAAATGGATTGACTTTCTCAAGGAACTAGGGTGCAGATGTATGCATTAAAAGAAAATGTTTCTTACAGATGTAAACCGTAACATGAAAAAGAGACACTTCTTCACAACATTGCAAATTCCTAAGCCAGTAGTCCCGTCTGAGTCTGCTAAGAACACATTTGGCTTCTGTAAAGAGACTCAAGGTCAAATACAAACAAAGAGGGGACCATGGCCCTGTGCATTTGCCTTTGGGCAACAGTCACCTCACAGCCTCAAATTCCTAAAATATTCTTTCAACAAATATGCTAAGTGTTTCAACAAATATGCACCAGGTTTCATCTCAGACATCTGAAACACATGCATAAACAAAGTGACAAGGACCTCTGAAATAACATGCTTTGCCCCTTGGATGTCTACAGAGGTCTTCCCACCCTTTCAATGACCATTTTGGTCTCCCTCAAACTGCCAAGCCCCTCCTCCTCTCACTCAGGGAAAGCCCCTCAAAACAACTGGAGGCCATCAAGTACAAACTCCCTCAAGTTCCTGCCACCAAATTGGCTTCTGCACCTCCCTCTCCTCCCTGCTTATTACAAATGCCATTCGCTTTTTACAAACTGCCCAGAATCTTGGGCTATCAATTTCCCCTCTTTACTCTGTGCTATTAATATCTCTCTCTCTCTCTCTCTCTCTCTCTCTCTCTCTCTCTGCACTGATTGTTTCTTCCTATTAGTATTTATGTTTGATCTCAACTAAAATCCTCATTTAAAACACACACACACACACACACACACGCACACACACACACACACACAATCCCACATTGCCTTCAGTCAATAACCTATTTTCTCCCAAAGCCAAATTTCTTTAAGAAGGTACAAAATTCTTACTCTTCACCTTCCTTATATCACAAAATCCACTCATTTCAATACACTCATTGCCCTCACCACATCACTAAACTTATTTTTGATAAGGTCATCGATGACTTTTATGCTACCAGGTCTAATTAACATTTTCATTTGTCATCATAATCAGAAGTACTGGACATATTTATGGCCTTGAAACCCTCTCTTCCTGTGGTTTTAGTCACAATATGTCACATCTTCTAATTTATTCATACCTCCTCCTACCTTTCAGCCACTCTTCCTTACTTCTCTTTTTCTACCTGTCCTTAAATACTGGCGATCCCTGGAAAGTCGGAAGTCTTTATCCGGTTCGTACTCTTCTCTCTCCATCTGGTCAAACTCACTCCCACAGTTTCAATGCTATCACAGTTATAAAGACATCAAATTATGTCTCTATCCTGACACTCTCTTTACTATCAAACTGTATTTCCCACTGCCAACTTGGTATAGCCTTTGGATGTCAAACTCAAATATGTACAAACCAAGCCACAATCTTCCCTCCAAAATCTTCTCGTCATCTAATAGTCCCTTATTGCAGTAAATGGCACCACCACCTACCCAGCTAACCATGACAATACACTACATGTTGGCCCTGTCCTCTCAATCCTACCTCCTAATAATTACAAATGTATCTATAGCCATTAATCTCCATTGTCACAATTTCAGGCCAACTAACAATTACTTTTTTCATGAAGCTTATTATTAATTTTCCATTTGGCCTAAGACTACTCGCTGGTGACACTTGTGGCTGATTGCAGCATTTACCCCCAGATAACTTGCCAATTACAGTTCTAACCTTACCCCCAAAGTTCTGTGCTGACCATCAAATCAATTTCTGTTATATTAGTATTAGAGACAAGTTCTGTTTAGAAATAACTCCAAGAACAGTTTTTATATTTTATTTTCACATTGAAAACCGTGTCTATATAAAATTAAATGAATGTGGCAGTGAGCTGCACTTTTTTAAAATAAAAAAAAAAAAACAAAAAAACAGAAAGTGAGTTAACCTTCCTGGACCCTCTTGTCTTCTTCTAATCCTCCCTTCACATTGCAACTCAACCTTTTTTTTCTCTTAAAATACAGATTTAAGACATGGTGCTGTATAACATTTCAACCCATCAGTAGTTTCCCACTTTTTTTAGGATAAAGACAAATGTCTTAATCTGGCCTACGATTGGACCCTTGACTGCCTTTCTCACCCTTCTTGCACTATCTCCCTCCCTCTTCACCTCTCTCCAGCCAGCGGGGATCCCTCCTGCCTCAGGGCCTCACAGATGCTGCTGCTTTCACAGGGAGCTCCTTCCCCCCCATCTTTATCACTTCTTCCTAACCAGATCTCAGCAGAAATCCCACCTCTCGTACAGCCTTCAGCAATGTACCTCTGCCTCATTTCCTTAGTTGTAAATTGGGGCAGACATGAATATAAGGAGAGTTAATGGAAATAAAACACCTACAGTGCTGCCTGGGATAAGTGCTCAATAAATGCTAATCATTTTTTATTATTGCTACCATCATCGCCACAATTGTCTTGCTTTTCAGAAGGCCTTCTCTGATCTCCCCCTCTGTATCAAATCCTCCCAGTGTATGTTCTCAAAGCCTTCCAAACTCCTCCTTCACTAGATTTAACTCAACTATAATTAATGCATGTCCCCTATAAAACTCCAAGTTGTATGAGGGCAGGTACCACATTGGTTCATCACTATATAGGCAAGTCCAATTCATTTCTGGCACATAGTAGGTTCAAAATATATAACGATGAATGAATGAATGAATGAATCACTCCGCTAATTTACTTTTTGTCTCAAACATCTTAGAGCACTCATAGCCTACTACTGCAATTGATTCAAGCTCCTTGGCTAGTGCCAGAAGAAGTAACTTGCCTCCTTGGGTCCTGTGATGGATTGAATTGTGTTGTGTCAAGCAGGTCTTTAGCACACCAAGAAAGATATGCTAAAGTCATAAACCCATGGTTGCTATGAATGTCACTTTATTTGGGCATATGGTCTTGGCAGATGTAATCAAGTCATACTGGGGTCTAATCCAATATGAGGGGTGTCCTCATAAAAAGAAAACTTGGATACACATGCGCACTGGAGAATACTATGTAGGGACACAGCCATAGAGGGAAGAACGCCACGTGAAGACAGAAACTGAGTTTAGAGTTATGTTGCCAAAAGCCAAGAGATGCCTAGGGCCACTGGAAGCTGGAAGAGCAAGGGAGGGTCCTGCCCTGGCGACTGTGCAGGGAGTGCAGCCCTGCCACCACCTTGCTTCCGGCCTGCAGAACTGTGGAAGAAATCCATTTCTGTTGTTTTGAACCACCCAATTTGATGTATTTTGTTACCACAACTCTGGGAAACTAAAACAGATCCTTTTAGAAAAAAAATAATTCAGAGGCAGATAAATTGAGAACCTGGACACGTGGACAAACAGCAGAATCATCTCTGTTTGGCCCTCAGTGACCTGTCTTGCCAGTTTGCTTCATTATACACAGAATTCCCTGCACCAGCAGCCCAGGCTGTCTGATACATGGGCCAGATACGGAGCCCTCCAGGTCCTGCACCTGGCTCACCAAGCAATCAGGGCTTTCCAGACAGAACAATAGTCCTGGCGGTTCCTGGCATGGTGTCCAATCAACGGATAAGATTAGACTGACTCTATGTAGGCCATTTCGGTAGGAGATCTGGGGCACTGTTTGTTCCTTGGCTGAAAACGAAACATGCCCGTATAATGCATTCAACACAGCTGATTATGGAACAACTAATTCAATACCAAACAGCATTCTTCCTTTCTGCAAGTCAGCAAGACATGATTAGCCTGGAAATGTTGAAAAGGCCAGCTCAGAGAATAGTGTGTTTTCATCTGTGTTTTTTAAATATGCAGCAATAATATACATGCAGTCATTTGGTGGAAAGAAAGTGTTTGTCCTGTCAGATTTTGCCGCCTCAGTGATTACAGAACTGCCAACATTATTATTCCCCCCAGTTCACATGGCTGCTTGACAACCTCTTACCTATTTGTATTATTTGGTAATTTTCCAGAGGTATAACTGGGAAGCTGTAGGATTACACAAAGTGGAAAAGTAGAGAACTCTATAGATACTTTGAATTTCTGTAGCTGAAGTCTTATTACCACTGATAGGTCTGAATTCAAATATAATTGGGGTCATTTGCTAAATATGAATAACACTGTAGTAGATACATTTTTGATAGGCTCGGCACAATAGCATAAAATAGGTGATCTTGTTATTTCTACACAAAGAAATGATTATTAGAAATATTGTCATGCTACCTTTGAAATATTATAACATTTTCATGGTATTTTTATTGTTAAAAGAATAAACTAGCTGTTTAGAGCTCAAAATTTAGAAAATTATTTTGATGGAACTTGATATGAACAAAATATCTAATGATAACAATTAAGTGAATTTCATAACTCATAACTCTCCAAAAGAGTTCTGATAAAAAGGCATTTCCATCCTAAGAAAACTGCTACATGAGCCACTTTCATCAGTATGTTCTTCATAGGTCAAAATATATTGATATTCTCTCCCAAAACCTAAGAGTTCTGAAAAATAAAGGTAAAAGCACATATTCTTTATGAAAACGTAATACAGCCTTAGAAAAATAAAATCAATTGCACCCAATTTATATAAATGGTGGTCTTACTTAAAATTTCTTTATCAGATCCACAAAAGTTCTTGGCTGTTTGGATTGGACAGCTGTATTTATCAAAGCAGAAGGAACTCCAGTGGGTTTATCAATTCATTTCTGTACCCACTCTGTAGCCGGCGACCAATCCCTCTTAACAAATTTCCACTGCAAAATTATCCATATGCTGGCTCCAAACCCGCAAACCTTTGACCCTTGGGGGCGGGGGGGGGGGCGGGGCATTCATTTATTAAAACATACCTAAAAATCCAGATGCAACCAAGCATTGTCTGTAGATGAAGTAAGTTATCATACAAATAATTTTTCAAATATAGCTAGAACTTGGTGACTAACATAAAAATGCTTTTCAAAAAATTATAGAATTCTCAGCATTTTAAAAATCTATTTTCTCAATCCTCAGATTAAAAAAGCAGTCACTTTCGTGTAATTGCACTAGAATATCTCAAAACTACATATTGTCAATAATAGCTACCAATTACTGGATGCTTATTATTGTTTCAGAAATTGTGTTAAGCACTCAATCATTATCTCATTCAATTTTCACCCTTTGTAAATGCAATAAATTCCAAATTATTGGTTACAATCAGAATGGTTATTCTTTCAAAGTCATACTTCAAAAAAAAAAAAAAAATGGGGCCAGAATTCTAAAGTAAGATCTACCTCCCACACTGTATCACCATTGGTGTGCTGGAGCTGCCCACAGGCGCCTACGGGTAATTTGTATGTGGCAATGGTGAGAATATTGGCTCCATAGAAATCAATGAGCACCAAAAATAAGGGCTTCCTCCCCCAGCCACAAAGAGCTGCTTTGCCGTACAGCAAAAGAATTCAAGTATTATTTGACTTTCACTTTGGTTCCAATGGTTCGGAACAGTATCTTTTTCAAGAGTCTATTTAAATGTGGATTTGAAAGGGGTCATGGGCACATTTGAAAAGTAAAGAAAGTTTACTTGTGGTATGAATTCCAGTTATTTTTTTCTGTTCTCTGGTATGCAGAGGGCTTTGAAAGCACATATTTTGCTTTTTCATAATGTCCACCATTCAACCTCAACAGCCAATAGAGTGAGAGCTACACTTTGTTCTTCCGAAGGCTTCTGAACATCAAGGAACCTCAGGCCATAACACCTACCCTCATACATTATGTTTTCAAAACTTTTACCGCTCTGTATTTTCCCCCGGAGTCATAAAGGTTTTTTGCCTCAATCACAAAATACTTGATAAAGGTCAGAATTTAGGGTAAACATTACAGGTTGTTCATTTTCTCTGCCACATACTTGGTTTCATGGCTGCCTTCTGCTCGTTCTTCATGACAGTTAGAAAAGTTCAAAAATAAGCTATTGAATGGGCCCAACATTATCGCAGTATCAGCATTTTAAAATCTTCCCTAAGGACCCTCCCTTGGGAAACACAAGCCTTTTCTAATAGACATACTTGCTGTCAAAAGGACATTATTAAACTGTGGCTTCATGCTAGTATAAATTTCGGAGAACTGTTTTGGTTTTTAAATGAGACACACCATGTGTTCACTCATCCAGATAAAGGAAAATGCACATCACAGCTCAGTGGGCTGGATGAGTTTAGCAAGATGCATCCTGTCCATCAATATTCCCCAAACCTACTATCCCTGATAGTTTATTATGCACAAGATATTTTTCATGATTAATGAAGGATAGGTTTAGCACAAATAAATACTGCAGAAAGCCACCTACTCGTCAATAAGCAATATTGTTCAGCAGCTTTTGTTGTAAATAATAACTCACTTATAAAAGCAAAGAAAGGCAATGTATAGTCCAAGTGTTTACTTAATGAGAGTACAGAAAATAACTACTATAGAAGTCCCTTTAATAAGAACGAAAAAGTGATCAACATACCTTTAAAACATGCTTTACTTAATATTACTTTGATTTCTTAACCCACCAGAAATGTCTTTTTAACCCATAAATTTATAGCATTAGCAGTTACTTTTTATGACTTCATCTAATTTTAATAAGACTTCCAATTTCAGTCATGATAGAGTTAACTGATCCTGGATTATTCCTCTTGCCATAACAACTGGAAAATTGGCCAAATTATATTAAATTCTTTTCAGATGCTAAACATTATAGGGTGTTGGTTCATGAGAGAAGCGAAATGTGGTACGATTGTAAAATGGAGTACTATTCAGCGATGAAAAGGTACAAATTACTGGCACACCAAATATTAAAAAACCTCCAAATCATTAAGGTGAGGCAAAAGAAGCTTGAGGCAAAAGAACACATTCTCTATGATTCTACTTATATTTCAGTTCTACAAGAGACACAATTATGAAAACAATCAGAATAGTGTTGTGTGGTGGATGGGACATTAATGGACTGAAGAGAGGCATAAAGAAACTTTTTGGGTTGATGGAAATGTTCTATATCTTTATTGGTAGGTGTCTGCCTATGTCATCATTAGCTATACTTAAGATCTCTATGCGTGTAAATTATACTTAGATAACTTAATTCTACTAAGATTTTTTGAACATCTCTATTTGCAAGGAGCATATGGAAGGTATGTGGGCAAATCATCGGAATGACATACCCACTCTAATGTCAAGTTTTTGGCCATGTGAGGAACAAACATTTAAACAACTCACAGTCATGCAATGCAAATTAGTATTGTACAGGTTGAAGACAGAGTGCTTTTGGAACAGAGTTTAAAAAATTACTCAGTCAACTCAGAGAATAAGGCAAGAGCCCTCTTTTATTTCAAGGAAACTGTAAACAATAATATAAACAGAGCCACTTTATAATGGAACAGGAGCTCCCACATGAGGGGACCTGCCTTATAGATCACATACCTCAAACTTTGGAATGTTAAAAACAGGACAAAATAACCCATGGACTGGGCCTGAGCAACCTAGTGCCTTGCAAAAGAATAAGAAAAAGATATCTTGTTTGCAAAGAAAGCAGTTATTATGACCACTGGACTAAAAATTAAAAACGTTGCTGAGAATTAACATACTGTTATCAGGACTGATAAAAATGTCTTCCTTCTATTGATGTAATTGTTTCCTTTCTCTTTGTACCAAATACCCCTTGCTTTTGTCTCCTAACTGGAACATTTTTTGGACTTCGGTCTGGGTTAAAATTCCTGAATAACTATTCTTATTGATCTCGATAAATGCTTATTGCCTATCATTTTGAAAGGTTTTTTTTTATTTTTTAGGTTAATAAATAAAATAAACATTTATTGGGCACCCATAATAGCCTATGTACTAGAAGTACAAAAATAAATAATTAAAATGTGTTTTGTTAATTATAAATAATATGTGTTGATTATAATGTGCAGATGCTGACTCAACTAGAGCAGCATCTCACTAGAGCACAGTAGTTAAAAGTCAGGCACATCTGGGTTCATGTTGAAGTTTTGTCACTTGCTAGCTATATAACCTTCAAAAAAATTACTAATTTTCCATAAACTTAAAACTCTCATGTGTAAAATTATAATAATAATTAAAGTACCTATTTTGTTGTATGTTTGTGAAGATTAACTGAAATAGACAAAATGAAGACATGGTCCAAGTCCTAAACAATTCACCAGGGATGGCCTATACTAAATAATTTCATTACTGTGTTTTTAATAATATGTCACTGGTGCTATGAGAATACAGAAAGGAAGCTATTCTACCCCAGGAGAAGGATCCCTTACAAAGATGCTCTTAGTGGGATCTTAAGGAAAAACAGAATTATTCAGGAGAATTAGGACATACGTAAACCCCAAGCAAAGGAAATATCAAAGACAATCTCAAAGGCAAAAATTTTTAAAAATCATAATTGCTGAAATGCAAAATGCAAGACAGGTAAGCTAGGATAGATTCAGAGGAACCAGGTTTTACAGAAGGTTTTATATCACATGTTAAGGAGTCTGAGCTTTATTCTTCAGGCTCTTAGGAGACATGGAAGGGTTTTCGGGAATAGTTATTTTGCATTTCAGAAACACGGGTAGCTCAATGGAAGTTTTATTTGAAAATGGCAAGGTGTCAGAGAGAGCACTAATTAAAATAATAGGTTAATGGGAAGACTACCTTGTAAGGAAGGCAGAGATATATATAAAGAGAAAGAGAGAATAGAGTAATATTGCAGGAAAAGAAAAAAAAATGGAATATTGGCCCTTGAGCAGAGAAAGGAGAGAAGTGTGTATGAGGTAGAACAAAAGACTGAAAGTTCTATGCTGTGTTAAGAAAATTACACACACACACATACACACACACACACACACACACACACACACTATAATGTGAAGTGAAGTAAGAGATTGAGGCCAGCTCAGGGAAGGTCTTGAAATCAGTGCTAAGTTCAGATTTTATTCTTTAGCACTGGAAAACTTTCCCCCCAGGTTTATTAAGGTATGATGGATAAATAATAATTGAATATATGTATGGTGTACACACGATGGGTTAACATATATATATATATATATATATATATATATATACACACACACACACACACACACACACATTGTGTAAGTATCACAAATCTTTACAAGAGAAGTTACATATCTGGTTATTTATTTCAGAAGTAAACTCTTCAGCCTTTGTGTGAAAGAAAGAGTGGAAACAGAAGAGATGCTGAAACAGCATGTGGGAAGCAATTGCAAAGTAGGGAATGGAAGGTGAGAGCCTGCATGAGGATGGGGAAGCAAAAATAATGCCAAGTTCTTTCCCTTGGGAGAGTAGGAGGGAGGTGGGTGTTACCAGTGACTCAGGCGGGAAACATCTTAGAAGGATGTGGTGTAGGGAGGTGAGAACCGTCTGTGTCCACATGACTGAGATAAGCCTGTAGACCACCTATGGCAACACGAGGTAGTTCTTTGTTCTGGAAAACTTCCAGAGAAAGATAAGAGTGTAAGTCAAAAAGTAATTGTACCAATTGTTTTAGGAAATTCCTATAGATAAGTTTATTAAAGATAAGAGTCTGTTCACCTGAGCAAACAGCCCGCTTACCAAATCGTTTGCTTATCAAGACCTTCTCCAGGAGATTTTGTGCAGTCACAATTAGCTTCCATTTTGAGAGACCACCCTTGAAGTGCTGAAGCCTTGATGCCAAATTCTGCAAATATTCCACTTTCAGACATTGCTAAGACCCTGTCAAGGTTATGTGCTCCCGAGTTTGAATTAAGTTTTGCTTTATTAACAGATTCCCCAGTGATAATCCCAGGAGTTCAGTAGAGGCAGTATGGTAAGTGCAGTGTGGGACACATTTGGTTTGAAAGATCTGTGAGACATCAGTAGGCACCTGAAAGTTTGTATGCATGGAGAGTTAGAGAATTGATAGAGCTACACATATTTTATAAGGCTTTCAATAAATCAAGATCGTATCGTTCAGATGGATGAAATATGGGTTCAAATCAAAATGTCCTAAGTAAAGCAGTCATGATTACATTTTTTGGAACCTCCATCATCAAACTTCATAGCTTCCTTGTCCTTCTGAACATCCTCCAGTTTGCGAAGGCCTGCCCTGCTGTGCCAAGCTCATTACCAGCTCCACAATTTGGTTTAAGCTGTTTTCCCCACCTGGAAATTTTCCCTCTCCTTCCTACGGTTTAAATCTCTCAGGGTTAGCAGTCTCCTTCCGGCCCTTAGAACCTTCTCAAAGGTGTCTTTAATCCCAAGTGTTTGTCCCACCTTTCTTCTCTATTGCCTCATTGGCTCGCTGATCCATTTACATGAGTTGGTTTCATATCCCTGAGTGATCAGTTAGTTCGCAGGCTTTGTTACTGCTCCCAGCCCCTAATTTATTTCTGGACTTGTAAACCTTCAGTGTATATATTTAAATTGAACTTAGGAAAGTTAAGAGGAAATTGAAACATGTCTGACTCCTCCCCCCAAAAATGGATGTTTAGCAATTAGCTAGTTAATAAGCATAAGCTTAATTGTACAATTGTTTGTGCAAGCCTATATAATGAGTAATGAGGAATTAGGAATGAATGTGAAAGAAAGCAGAAAATTTATTTGAGGGAAAATCTAAAAGATGCAACTTTTAAAATTTGTTTCTGAAATTTGGATATTGAATATTTTGCATCAGGAATATATGTATGTATCTGGACACATTATACACCTGTGTCTGGGAGGATATAGACCCAAATATCTACAATGGTTATCTGGGTGTAATCAAAGCAGGAAAAAGAATTGCAGGCAATTTTTTCTGTTTGTTTAGATTTCATTTACTTATTTACTTTATCCTAAAGCAAACTAGCATTGGTTGGACAATAAAAAAAAAGTTGAACAAAATTTTTAAAAGATCGGTATTCATTGACCAAGTTTTCATATCATGTGCTAGAAAGATTCACCCTTAAAAGAAAATACTGAAAGACATGCACTTACTCTTTTGAGGAAGCCTGAGTCATTAGTTCCTCATATTACTGCTGAAGCTATAAAACCAGATGCTAATTATAATAATGAAGTGAACCTACTGACTCTCCTCAAATGCCTTGTGGTACTAATACAAACCAGGAAATCATTTTTATTGGGGGCCTTGGTGAGGACAAGATTTGAGTTAAACTTGAGAACTTCAGATTTACAATTTAATATTGCTACTAATTATTTCATATCCTTCATTAGCTTGTCCTCAAAGTAGGTCAGTAAAACAGAATTGGTTTTAGATCTGAGTTTAAGGTGCTCACGCTTCCCCTTCAGTGCTTGTCTGACTGGCACGTCCATCCAAATCCTTCTGTGTCAGAGACCAATGTAAACAGCAATTACAAAATGTGAACTTGGACATACAATTAAAATTGGAACGTTTGCCCCTGCATATAAATATCTCCCTCAGCACCTCCCTTCCCTACCCAGTCACTCTTCTATTCAGAACAACTTTTCAAGCTACAAATGTATTCTCTAAATACCTCAGATGTGCCTGACTAATTTTAATCAGTATCTACAACCCCCTAATCACTTTAAGAAGCAAACCAATAGAGAGGTATTTGGAGAGAAAAAAGAAAAAGAAAAAAAAAAGCTCAGGTGACAGAATATATTAGGCAAGTGTCTTGAAGTTGAAAAAGCTTTCTCATATCTGCACACTCCATGAAATTCAAGAGCAAAACCACTATTCCGAAACAGCCATATTAGATGGCACATTGGTTTACCTATTTTTTGACTAACATCAAATCAATAGAGTAAAATGAATGAGTACATACAGAAGTCATCGC
The DNA here is from genome assembly GCA_004026885.1 of Lyroderma lyra. Lineage (NCBI taxonomy): Eukaryota > Metazoa > Chordata > Mammalia > Chiroptera > Megadermatidae > Lyroderma > Lyroderma lyra. The sequence goes on from PVJL010002748.1 coordinate 52,546, forward strand.
ATTGGATACTGATTCTATACTTCTTGCTCTTTCTTTCTTTGCCTTTACTATTTTTTCTGAATCTTTAATGTTAGGAGCTCAAGTGTGTATTCTTATAAAAGTGTGTGCCTGAAGCCATAAATCAAAGAGAAAAGCTATTAGCAGAAAATTAGGAATAGATATTTATATGGCACTGTTAAATTTTTACTCTCTGTTTTATGTCAGTCTAGTTTGGCTCATGGCAAAATAATCCATAATTAAACTTTACTGCAATATAAATGTTAGCAAAATGGACTGTCTTAGTCAATCAGTGTTCAGAAAAAAAATTAATCAAATCCAATTCCTTTTCTTAATGAACTGCTTCATGCACTGCTAACTCAAGCATCCAGCTCTACATGAGGCTGAGCAGGTAATTTGGAGAAGCCCATGGACAGCTGGAGTCATCTTCTCACTTTGTGCTGGAAATACTTGGAGTTAAGAAACACATGAATTAACTAAGGAAGAAATCCACACACTTGGGAACAAAAAGTTCAAATATGAAGCATTATGGCATAAAATAATTGTGTACCAGTGAAAAATTCACGGGAATAAAACAGCAAGTTATGACAGAAACTGTCAATTCTAAGCCGGGCTATGTTGCTTACAAAATGTGTGACTTTAGGCAAGCATTTAACATTTTCATGCCTGTTTCCCCATCTCTAACACGAGAGTAATAATACTCACAACAGAGTTTGTGTGCATGCGTGTGAGTGTGAGTGTGTGTGTGTGTTTGGAGAATATCAAGTATTGACATATAGGCCAACAACTAGACATAATGCATATCCACAAACATGCACTATGACTTTATAATAGATAAAATACGTATGTTTGATGATTGCTGGCATTCAAGAAATAGTAACCGAATTCTTCAGTTATTCTCAGGGAGCTCCCCCAGGTCTCCCCTCTGTTCATCTTCCAGGACCAGGTTCCCCAGTTGCCCTTGCCCCAAGGTTGCAGGCTCAGGCATGCTGTTTGCTTCACTATCCTTTTCAGGAATCCTTTCCTCTGTGAGGCTGCCACCATCCTGCTCAGCCCTTTGATTCTCTAGATAGCCGAGGCTATGAGGAAAGTGCAAAAATAATCTCACTTAGTTCCCCAGGGCCCTAGGCGATTTTTCTTTCTCTTTACCGCTTAACAGTTTTGAGGAGACAGACTGTGAAAAGGAAAGGGAGATAAAGTGAGAGAAATTGCAAAGAACAAGACATTTCTTAAAAGCCATTTAGATGGCCACCTGTTAAAACAGGTTAGTTTGCATTTCTGAAACCAATTTACAGTTTACCTAGAATCAGTCTTTGGCCAACATCATCGGCCCCCAAGACAGACAGACACACACACACACACACACACACACACACACACAAAAACCATTTTAATTTTCATAAACCTCTAAGTGAAATTTAAATTTTTTTTTATTTATCACCACAGTAGTAACAGCAGTACTTGAGCCTTTGTCATTTTATAATTGTAAATACTGTATAATGCTTATTGCTACTTGGAAATTAAGGTAGCTACTAGATCCATTGTAGATCTTATTATTTAATATTTTAATGGAGAGTATACATATATTATACTTTTGGGAGGGTTTTTGTTTTTTGTTGTTGTTGTTGTTGTGCTTTTTGGTATGTGAGTAGCTCCCTGGCTGGGAATCGAACCCAGGCCGCAGCGCTGACAGCGCCAACGCTGAAGCCTTAAGCCACCACACATCAGGGAACTCCCTATAATTTTGGGTTTTTAATGTCTGTAGCCCTATATAATTCTCTTCCTTTATAATTCTATGTATTTAGTCTATGCATAAAAACTTTATCTCTTTACTTATTCTTTTATTAAATACCACATTACTCTCCATACTGGAATGAACTATTTTGTTTCTTCGACTTGGATACAATATGCTGATATGCTGGCTATAGCATGACAGTGACAGTGCCTTCCACACGTCATAATGGCACTGAAGCTCCTAATGGGGAGGGGTGAAGCTAGAAATAGAAATAGAAATAATAATTTAAAAAACCCCTCTTCAAAACTCACCATTTAATCTTAGGAAAGTATTTTCCAAGGGAACAGAAGAGGGGTATATGCAAATCTGTGAAATAATGAGCTATACTACAATTGGTTTCAAGAGTCTAAGAGGCTGAGCACATCAACTATGCCCTGAACACAAAGACACAGCTCAAGAGCACGCTACCCAAACTGCCACTTTCTGCAGCGTCCTCTGCATTACTGACAAGAAATGCCACGATGTCGTGCAGCCATCTGGGCAGGACTTGCCCCACCGTGTGTTTAGGTGCTGCTTCCCAGATCCACACAAATAGGGTGATTTTCCTTCATTTGAGAACATAATGACAGCTGCGTGTTTTCACCATGAGTTTTAGAAACAAATCTCTAAGCTTTTTCAAAACTCAGAGGTTTTCAAAATGATGATTCCCTAGTATGTTGCCAAATTACCTCAAAACATTATTATTAATAACATTCTTTATATACAAACTGTGGCTGCTAAGCTTTAGGGGGAAGTCGCTCACAGTCACTGGAGCAAAATGAAAATTTACTATTTCTCTCTTAAAGGCATATTATGTGGGATTAACATTATATGTCAATTTGCAGCATCAAAAACTGTTTACTCATAGAGAATTTTTAACCTCAAAAGTACTCATCTAAATATTAATCCAACCTCCTCTAAACCTAGCCCTGATCTAGAGTGCTTTAAGAAGACAAAACCAACGGTCACAGTGTCTTAGTGAACAATGAGAGTTGTCTAGGATGTCCACAGCTCCAGACCTCATGCCAGGTAAGAAGCTCAGGGGAAAACTGATCTCAGTTTTCTGGAAGAGTAATTGAGTAATCAATTGAGTAAACTTATTAGTTATTTTGAATCAAGTGTATTATCTGTTCTTTCTTGTCTAATAATGGTGATTATAATGCAATTTCTAAATTTAGGGAAGGTGAACTAGGACAGGCCTAAGTGATTATTGCATATTAATAAAGGAGGAACAGGATTAACACAGGAAACATTCAGGATGTTATACATTCTTAATGGCCCATCTATTTCTTTCCCCCCTTAGAGCTTTACCTAGATTTGGGAAAATAATATTTGAAGTCTATCCATATAAAAACAAGCCATTAAGTTTTGAAAGCAAATTAGATTTTGTCGAAAAACCTAACATATTTTGCTGTGTATAATGCTCACTATTTTGCCCAAATTTGTGAGGGAAAAATAAGAATACACATTATGCATGGGTAGTACTAATTCTGCATTTAATTCTTTTATTTATGCTTATGAGTTAAAAGTGTAACTCTAGAAATAAATAACTAAAAAATTAAAATGAAAGATTGTTTCCCTGAAACTTTGGACCAAAAACGTGGGTGTGCATTACACATGGCAAAATACAGCATCTCTTGGCATGAGATTCAGTAGTACTGCTCTACTGGATTACAGACAGCTAGCAAAGCTCACAAAAGTTAGAAGAGCACAAAGTATCAATTATAATTGGTACTAATAACACTTTTGGTTGTGTGTGGAGTGCAAGAAATAATTTATCTCTCATCTTCTAAGTTCTTCTAGCTGGGCTAATAATCAAATTAACTTGAGACAGATTAACAGGTGAAAATATCCAAAATGTACTATGTATGTACATGTGGGGGTGCCATAAGAATGTGAGAACCTGAAGCCACATTGGGCAGCTGAAGTTTATATGCCATTTTGGACAAAGGACAAGGGAGGTAGCAGTGGTGGTGTCTAGGATTTCAAAGGGAAAGTAGGCAATTTACAGGTAAATGAGAAAAAGCAAAGGTGTGGTTAACAAATGCAGGGCTACCTGGAACCACAAAAGGAAGTTCAAGTAACAGGCTTTGCTCGACCTCTTCCTGTCTGTCACATTGCATTATCGTGGTGAAGTGATGCTTCCTTGCATTAAACAAGTTTTTCTAGCTGAATGTCTTTAAGCAGGTAAGGGGGTGGGTTAAGGGTTTTCTGAGTCTCTTGTTTCTTCATAAGCAGCCTAATTATCCCAAAAGGCATATTTTGGGGTGGCAAAACGTGTGTCCCGCTCAGACACAAATATCTAATCCAACTATGTGAAGCATAAAAGAGAATGCAGGGAGGGTCTCTTAGGGTCTCACGTAACTGAAACATTCAGGTACAGCTCGATACAAGGGCTCACACAGTAGCATCAACTCTAAGCTCCTCTCTCCTCTCTCCAGTGCATTGGTGTTACTCACACAGTATGAAGACAATAAGGCTTCCAGAAGTCTGTGCCTGCACCCTTCCATTTTTAAGGCCAGCAGAAAATAGCATGCCTCTTCAAGTGAGGCAGAATTATCCAGAAAGCATCTCATTGGATCATGCATGTGTCTGTTCCTCCCTCAACTAATTGCTGGGGCCCAGTGATGTGCAGTATAGACCTCACCCTCATCCTTGGAGCAGGAACAGGAACTGGGAAGGAGGTAGATCACTCCCCCAGCAGAAACTCACTTTGGAAAAGGGTGAATGGATGATGGATGTAAGTCGCTTGAAACAGCATGTTGCCTTATCCAATAATTCCACTTTCAAAATGTCTCTCTGGTGGAATCTTTTCTATTAACCATGTAAGAAGTTAAGGAGCTAAAGCAAGAATTAGGGGGAACGCGCATTCTTTGTGTGACTAAATAATGGTGAAGTCAATAGAATATTACCTGAATTTTTCTTCCCTGTTGGGAGATAATGTGAGTTTCATAACTCAATTTTGCATCAGATATTACTTTCTGAGTCTTATACTAGTAGAGCACGTTCACTTTTGTGTATATTACCTAGATATTACTAATTATTAATTTTTGCACCTGAATGTGTGTGCACATGTGCAAAAAGGAAGGGAGGGAATTGAAAGGGAAATAGGGTTTGTTTAGCCTGAGCTTCAAGGAGTGCAGGCAGTTCGTGGGATGGGACCAATGTACACACTGAGAATTTTAAAGTGTCAACAATATACACCTGTGACTTTCATTAAAGATGGCTGGCCTGACGAATTGCATTTACCTCTCTTGCCTTCCAAAATCCAACCAAAATAAAAATAAATAAATATTAGTTATAAAATGGTAAAAACTACCCTGATAGAAAATTTTTTGTGAAATTTCTGGAAGAAAGTTGGAATCAGTAAGAGACAGTGTTTAAAACACGACACACACACACACACACACACACACACACACACACACACACCACACACACAGACCCCAAAACAGGCAGAAAGGACCATTACAAACGTTAAAGCAACGCTTTCCAAGAGTCCCAGAGAAAGTTCAGAGAAGTTCCCCAGGAGTCCACAGGAAGTCATTCAAGAGAGGGGGCTGTCCAAGAGCAAATAACCAGTTATTAGAGGACTACAGAAATGCCAAACCAGCTGCATCTTGCCACCCACCTCACCGCCATAATGGGGCATGCCTGGGTCACTGACCTTGAGGCCAGATAGGAGGTCCCCTCTGAAGTAGTGTTGGCTTTGTGGTGAGAAGGGGAATATGCTCCTTACGTGGGTACTTGAGAGAGAGTAGCAGAGCCCAAGATAATTCTTTGCCTCTGCGATGCAGGAAGAGGAAAGAAATGTCTCCTCCCAAAGTAAAATAAATACAAACATGAAATAATCCACTTTCAAAACAAAATCCAACTAATGGAACACATAAGTGGCTGTTTTTCCAAATTTGAATTGAGCAATCCTAACAGCAGGATTCAGTATTCACTGGTCTCTTAAAATACAAGCTGCCCCACAAAGCATTAGTGAGAAATTTTAGCTTTTGTTAGTTATTTCATAGAGAACCCAAGAAAACACATTACACATTGCATAGGATTAGCTTAATAACAGTCACACATTATTTATTTAACTGTTCTCCCCAAAGATACTACCCATTTTATTTCCTTTCTTCTTTGGCTGCAAGAATATAGTTTTCTCTTCCTCTTTATCCTTATTGATTCCTACATGTTCTTCTTACTTCCTGGTTAAGTAATTGTACCAATTCAGTATATTTTAGTTCAATCAATCAAGCACACAAAGTGTTCCCAAGGTTGTATAATTATAATTAATTATATCTATTCAACCACAAATCCTTATTACTTATTGTCATGTATAGAATTTAATTGAACACTTTCCTTCAAATCACTACTAACCATCACTCACATACGTTCAAAGTCTTTCCATTATTTATGTATTTCCCTGGAAAATGAGTCCACATTTGCCTTTCCCACATTGGTCTGTCCTCTACAATTTTTCTCATTACAACACAGGCTGATGTTTTTTAAAAAGACATTTAACCATGCATTCTGTATATTGTAAGACTTGTACGAAAGGAAACATAACATGAATTGGTGCTCCATATGACAAGAAGAAAGTAAGTTCTCTGTTTACGTGGTCAGCTTTCCTATGGCCCAGTCAACATGTACTCAGTTCTAAGATGCTTTCCATCTCTTCCGTCTTGCAGTTGTACACTGAGTAAAAAGACATTTGAAGGATTTTCCAGAATTTTAAGAGAGTAGCCTACACAGCATTCATTGTAATAAATCAATCAATAATAACACAGCTTAATCTAATTAGAACTTTTTGGACAGCAGTTGGAAAAGTTAATTTCCTTAAGAGGTCACATGGCATTTTGAACAGCTTGACATTTCTAGATCAGCCTCTGCAATTCCACTACATGAATAGAAGTGTGAAACCTAATTTACTTGTGTTGGTTAATTAAATTCTATCTCTGACAATCAGTGCCACCACTGCTTGTTTATAAATTAGAACTGTTAATTATATGAGAATATTCAGTGTTAACATGCTTGGGAAGTCTATTACTACAGCCATGTTTTTAAAGGCTTGGCCCATGAATATTAAAAGCATTGCTGGGGGACCTATGATGGCAGCAAGAGAAGAGGTACTTGAAACCTCTCCTGGAAAATACAATTGAACAACTGGGATCCAATGGGGAAAACTCTTGAGTGGCACAGCCTCAGCTGAGAGATCCACACATTCCAAGAAAACACCTGAAGGTTAGAGAAAGGGGGACAAACCAGAGAGGAGGGAAGGGAGTAAACCTGAGATGTGGCTATAGAATGCAACCTGGGGATGGCAGAAGAAGGAGTGAGGTGGGAGCCTGGAGACACTAGCTGAAGAGCAACACAATCCCAGGCAGGTTAGAAGCTGAGAAATGACAAGAGCAGAGGCATGGTTGATGAAACCCTGTGAAATTGTGGGTGGGTTAGAACCCCAAATGAGCTGCAGTGTGCTGGGGCCCCAGCCAGAGCACCTCACTCTGGATGGGTTAGAGGCTCTGAACATGGATTGGAAGACTCAATATTGCAAAAATGGCTATATTAACCAAAGCAATATACAGATTTAATGCAGTTCCCATCAAAATCCCACATTCTTTCAAGAAATAGTGAAAAAAAAAATTATCAGATTCATATGGAACCACAAAGAACCCTAAACGGCCAAAGCAATCCTACATAAAAAGAGTAAGGTTGAAGGCATCATGCTCCCCAATTTCAATCTATACTACAAAGTGTCAATAATCAAAATAACTTGGTATTGGCACAAAAACAGACCCACAGATCAATGAAACAAAATAGAAAACCCAAAAATAAACCCATAATTATATGGAGAAATAATTTTTGAGAAAGGAGTGAAAAATATACAATGGGGTAAGGAAAGCCTCTTCAGCAAATTATGGTGGGAAAATTGGAAAACCACATGCAAAAGAATGAATCTGAACTGCAAACTGTCACCATATACCAAAATTAACTCAAAATGGATTAATGACCTTTACATAGACCTGAAACAATAAACTGTATAGAAGAAAACATCAGTAACAAACTAATTAAACTTGGGTTCAGGAAGGACTTCTTGAACTTAACCTCAAAGGCAAGGAAAGTAAAAGCAAAAATAAATGAATGGGAACTATATCAAATGAAAAAGCTTTTGCACAGCAATAGAAACCATCAACAAAGCAAAGAGGCAGCCAGCCAAATGGGAGAAAATATTTGCAAACAATGCCTCTGATAAGGGGTTAATATCTAAAATATATAAAGAACGCATACAACTCAACAACAAAAAATCCAATTAAAAAGTGAGCAGAGGACCTGAACAGACACTTCACCCATGAAGACATACAAATGGCCAACAGGTATATGAAAAAAATGTTCAGTGTTACCAGCTATTAGGGAAATGCAAATCAAAACCACAATGAGAGACCACCTCACACCTGTTAGAATGGCTGTTATCAACAAGACAAGGAATGTCAAGTGCTGGAGAGGATGTGGAGAAAAAGTGAACACTGCTGGTGGGAGTGCAAACTGGTACAACCACTGTGGAAGGCAGTGTGGAGGGTCCTCAGAAAATTGGGAATGGAGCTACCATTTGACCCAGCAATCCCCCTTCTGGGGATCTACCCAAAAGACTTTGAAACCTTAGTTTCCAAAGACTTATGTACCCCAATGTTCATCGCAGCGCTGTTCACAGTGGCTAAGACATGGGAACAACTGAAATGCCCTTTGATAGACGACTGGACAAAGAAACTATGGGACATATACACAATGGAATATTACTCAGCTATATAAAAAGATGAAATACTATCATCTGTGCCAAAATGGATGGACCTTGAAATCATCATAAGTGAAATAAGCCAGACAGAAAAAAACCAAAAACCATATGACTTCACTCATATGTGGGATATAAAACTGAAAACAATAAAGAAACAAAAACTCATGGACACAGTCAATAGTTCAGTGGTTACCTGAGGGTAAGAGGGGAGGCGGGTGGGAGAGAAGGGAGGTGGGGTCAAATATGTGGTGACGCAAGGAGAACTGACTCTGGTTAGTGAACACATAATGCAACACGTAGACGATGCACTGCACAATTGTACATCTGGAAACTACGTAATATTTGCTAACCAATGTCACTCCAATAAACTTAACAATTAAAAAAAAGGCTTGGCCCAAAGTCATTTTGAACTGACAAGTTCTAAGTATTCTGCTGGGATAGCAATACGTCCTGTATGTCCAAACCCAGAGCACTTACATTCTCACCTTCTATTCCCTAGTTTATGTCTGATACATTAACTGTCCTTTTCATATGTTATACATTATTTAGAAAAACATGCAAAGTATAGAACATTAGAAATACATGACAAAAATGGCATGCAAAAAATCATAAGTAGGAGAAAATAAATTTAAGAGGAAAACAAAGAAAACCAACAAATACAGAGAGACCATAAACACACATGCGTGACTTAGAAAATTCTAATCCTAAACTTTCTATTTTATAATAAAAAGAAGACCCTGTAAGTGTTTCTAGTAAACACAGTTGGTTCCTACTCTAAATCTATTTCTTTCTCTTCCTTATTAGTGAAATACTGTTTTATTCATGTAACTATGTAGATTGGGGGTAAATTCTGATTTGTCCAAGCTAGTCATGTAATATCATTACCTTCGCTAGTAGATTCCTGTTAGTAGTTGTTCTAGTTGTGCATCCAGCCTGATGTTGGCCAATGACATGGTAGGGGTGTTTCTTTGACATTAACAAGAAAACACTGGGAGAGATAGGTATGATTCATTCTTCTGAATGTTACTGTATAAGGATTTGACTCCTGGAGCTACTATAACCATCTAACAACCATGAGTGAGGCTAACCTGATAATAAGCTTCACACTACAGGTGGCAGAGCTGAGGAAAAGGGGGTCATGAATTCCATGAATGTCAGTGAGCTGCTGAATTAATCATACTCTAAGCCAAGCTATCTCTTGACACCTTGTGAACTGAGATCATGCATTTACTGATGCTTTAGTAATTGAAGATGGTGTAGCAGATTACACTCATTGTCTATGAGGGGAAAAGTATCAGTTCTTTGGGAAAAGCAGTTTTCCTAGCAATTAACAGGAAATTTGCTTAAGAACATTTTCATATAGAATTTCATAGGGAAGACAGTGAGGAATGATATCCTCAAACAACATTCCTGTAGCAATCATAGAGACGACTTTCATAAGAATTGTATGAAGAAATAGCACCAAAAAGCAACTCCATGAGAGAAAACCATCAGGGCTACACATTCTAGACAATGCTATAGTTTCCTGATACTGACTCTATTTCAAAATAAATTCTAATCTGTCCAGAAATCCCCCCCCAAAATGCATCAGATGTTAAAACATTATGTTAGTAGTAAGTGTTCTGCCATAAAAAGGAAGAGAAAGAGTGACAGACAGGGGTAGAAAGAAGGAAGAGTTGAGGACAGAATGGTCAGAGAAGTTTAGGAAATGCTGGGACAGCAAGGTTAGTTTCTCAATGGTTCTTGGTATGCTAACGTGCGTGAAGAATGTTTAAGAGAAGTACATAGCATGTGGCTCTGCTTCCATTATCTGACCCCAGAGCCCCCTTTATTCTAGAGCATTTAGAGGAAATATTTTTTTCTGTATTCTTACCAGATAGAATATAGAGGGAACAGAATTCTACTTATTCTTGTATATAGATCATGCAACAGGGAACTGAGCAATTAATACACTGTTTTCAAAATCAGCACAGGCATCATTGCTCTACGTTAGGATTTTGAGCAATGTGCAGCCAGCAGTACCAGACGGGTTTTCCATATGTCCCTTCACATGCTGCCCGAGGGAGGCCTCAGAATTTAGACATCATTTAGGTGGTTAGTATGGCTGCTATCGTTTTTATGGAAAAGTAAGAGCCTGGCAGACATTCTGTTGGACAGATAAATATTCTACATTCACATGGCCTTAAACCAGGAAAGTAAATTAATCAACATTTATTACTACGAACTTACCCAAAGTCTTAACTCCAGCAACAAAGGTTTGTTCAGATTTAATTGAGGCAAGCTGGGGTTCTCCAATTTTTTCCCTGGGTTGAGAAGAGATCTATGTCTGCACTTCCTTCATTAGTGTCTCATAAGAACTCAGGAATAAATGTTATGAACTGGAAAATATTTACTGAAAGAAGTTTCTTACAAACTTTATTGGTTCATTAAATGAAAAAATAATCACATGCTAGAAAGGAGAAAAAATAATTATGAGCTTATTTTTTATCAACATGCCAGACAAATCTGAACATGAGATAACAACCTTAAATAGTCAGGCAGATTGCTCAGATTAGAATATTAACATGATTCCCTTTGTAATCCACTTTGCCTCACGTTCCTCTGATGTGAGCTGATTAAAAAGTATATGTAAATGCATTGTTGAATTGAGACTAATTAGTTAGAGACTAGTTATGATGAAAATGCTGTAAATATTATGGTTCATAGAGAGGTGCAATCATTCATCTGCTTTCCTGGAGGTCGCTTCTCTTTTGAATTCATCCAAATAAAAAACCCTATTGTTTTCTCTATACAGTTTCCCACCTCACTCTAACCTTGCTCACAGGTCAGGATTGCTCCAGTCCATAAGCATCAACAGAGCTGGTACTTAGTGTCAGATGCCAGGCCTGGTGCAAGGAGCACGAAGGTGGACACGACATGGTCCCTGACTTCAAGGAGCTCAGCCACGTGAGTCCTACAATTTGTCTGCCAGAGATGGATGGGTACTTAACTGTCTACAGTCTTAATGAGAACAGAGAGTGGAAAATACATATCAGGAATGACTAATCAGTAGTAATTGCAGCAAAGAGGAGTTGATAATTATAATTGGTGTGAGACATTTACTTTGAGTAATGAGGCCACTACTCAGGGACTGCTCGCACAGAATGCTAGGACGACTGGCCAGTTTGATCATTGCAACAAGAAACTGTTCTAAGGCATCGATGCATCGACTCTGATGCTCTGTCATGTATCTTCACGTTTGTCAGTTGAAATAATGTTCAATTTGACAAATAATTATTGAGTGTGCACTACGAGTACATTTAGACCATGTGGTCTGGGAATGAAGGTGGAAGAAGAGAGAAGATACGGGAGGAAAGAGGAACACACAAGGGAGAGGGCAAACGTGTCTGAGAGCTCAAGAAACTTAAACACCTCCAAGAGAGATTAACACACAAACAGCTCGTTTTAATAGAAGACTCAAAGGGATAAAGAACAAAGCTGTAGTAAAAGAGAGTGGGAGAGGGATCACTGGAAAGTTTTTGCGGGGTAACACTTTGACTAGACATTAAAAGAAGGGTATGATTTTATTACAAGTTAAATAGGAGAAATTCACCATCACCACGAACCTACTTCCAGCTTTGAGCCTGAACCTCATACTCTTCCAAAACTCTGCTTTGCCATTGTTCTTAGCAGACATCAACCTTGTTTCACTGGCTGGGTCTTGAATTAAAGACACTTAAGTATTTCTAAGGTTATTGGCCAGGAAGTTGTTTTTCATATCACATTTTCTAGGTTGCAATGGGATTTGGAGAAAATCCACCTGTCATTGGGGGTTATTTGACTCTAAATTTGTATTAGTTCATAAATGCTTAGTTCACTCATTCTACATAGCTGAAAAAATAGAATCCATATATCAAATATTATAGCTAAAAAGTACAAATGCCAGCATATAACCCAATCTGGAATGCAAAAATGAGAAAATATAGGCCTACAGATGTTAAGGGAATCACTGAAGGTCACATTGGGATTTCTGAAGAAGAAATGGTGCTGGACTGGGACTATAGTTGACCATACTGTTTTGTCTCCTTCACACTCAGCTTCCTTGATCTGCTTGAATTCGCCAGTGTTTAAAGGATTCCCCATCGCCACGCCACCTGCCTCCATGGGACGTTTTGTTTGGGTGTCTTCACTGACACTAGGAATTACTATTAATGTGATCAAGCAGGAGCTCATGCCTTTCACTGGAAACTTTTCACATAAATCCCCAAATGCTTTTAACAGTATCCTTGTTTGCTTTTTTCAACGACAACTTATGTATATTTTCCTGTCAAAAGGAATGTACTTTATGCACGAATTAGCATCTGTCTTGTTCATGTTGAATCTGTGTAATCAGTACAATAACAAGAGAAATGACTCCTAATTTTCGCCTTATATTTTTTTCAATTTTACAAATTAAAAAGCAACGCCAAATTGCAGTTGTGAAGATGCAGCTGAGAGGTATGTTTAACTCTGTAGCCTCATATAGTCTTTATGGGAAGAAAAGCCACATCTGTTTCTTCTGTAAGATTGTTGGAGGGATAATGACACTCAAGAGAGAAATACTAACCCAGGAATTCATGTGATTTTATGAACCAAACCACACCAAACCGAAAACCAATCAGCATGTCCTTGAAAAGAAATGACTTTCAGTTTCTCCAGTCTGTGTTGTAGTCTTTGGGAAACAAAACAAAACAAAACAACAAAAAACAAAAACAAAACAGTGAACCAGGTGATCCTAATTTCAAACTATTTAGCCCATTTCTGATTAATTAACATACTTAAATATTAACAGTATCTTAGAGGCTTTCATCTGCTTCCTATATTTAATGTTTATAATTCTCATTTAATTTTAGCATGCAATAAAATCATTTATGTCCTGACATGTTCATATATAATACTGATGTGGAGAAATTTACTACCAGGTGACTTTGTAGGTAAGGGTAGAATTACAAGTTTCCATAGATATTATGTGGTAATTTTTATTGTTAGGCATTGCAGGCCAGTGACAGAAGGTAGATAAACCTCTAGTTGGAAGTATAATAAGTAAAATTACATTATGTCAGTAGAGAGCTTTCAAAACACAAAAAATAATTCAGGAGGCTAAAGAAGTAGTAATATTCCTTATGAATTATATGAACATTTCTAATTAATTCTTACACTTTAATGCTCTAATATATCATGAATTATTTAAAATTCTCCGTGTTCAAATGGAACTACAATTTGTTCTTTGAAAGAGCGAACTGTGTGACCTGATTGTGAAAAATAATTGACTGCAATCTTAGGCTGCATTACTGGGAGTGTACTGTCCAGATCCAAGGAGACTGAAAGTACTCAAAGCACATCAAAGGAAAGCTCCCCTTTATAGAAGACCAGCTAACAAAGGTTAAAGAGTAAAATTAGAAATGCTGCAACTGCCAATGTCTTAACAGATGAAGGCAAGTTCATTAATGGATGCTAAAATTATTGGTGTAAATTGTTGGAGAACAGGATACTTACACAGTCTTAAAAGTATTGTCCCACATAGAGGGGGAAACCCCCCAAAACCAAAATTTATTTATAAAAATTGTGTATTTATTCTTACATGGCAACACTTCCACCACCTTCAAAGTACTCTCCATTTGAGGCAATCTACCTATCGAGATGCTTTTGCCACGGCTCAAAATAGTTTTTGAACTTGTCCATTTTTATGCCTTTTTGTGCATCTGCCATTTTGTTTCACCTCTTCCACATTGACCAAACGTTTCTCTTTAAGGACTTTTTTCATCCAGGGAAACAAAAGAAGTCGCTCAGAGGAGAGACTGGCTGAATAGGGAGGGTGGGGATGGGTCACAAACACGCGGCATGTACTTTGTGTTAAAGCATGATCCTTCATGGGATCCTTCATGAGGCAGAGAAACTAAGAAACACCTACAGAGAACAACTGAGAAACAATTGGGGGGTATTTGAATATCGTTAAATTCTTAGATGTGTTAATCGTGTAACGGTTATGTGAAACAATGCCTTTGTTCTTACAGAATACAAGCCAGTGTATTAAGGGGCAAAATGTTATAATGTCAGCAACTTAATATCAAAGTTTCAGGTAAAAATTCCTACTTTATATATGAAGAAAGATAGCAAATGTCACAGTATATTAAAAACTTGTGAGTGCAGGTGAGATTATACAGTTCTTCAATGTATTACAGAATTCCTTCAGCTTTTCTCAATGGTTAATGTCATTTTTCAAATTGGGATAGAAAGACTATATATCTGGAGTACTGAGTTCAATTCTCATATCACATTTAAAGGAGATAACTGTGTCTCAGAAAAGTGAGAGGATCGAATACCAAGACAGTGAGGGGATGAAAAAAATGTTATGAAAAACTGGGGACTGTTCACGTGCAGAAGCAATGACAACTCTTCTGGGTCTGAAAGTTCAGTCATACAGAAAGTGGACTGGATTTTCTCCGTCTTCCTTCTGAAAGAATGCCTCAGGCAAAATGACAGTGTAACAAGCACCCAATGGGTGAGAGATCAGTGCAGAAGGCTCCTTCCTGCCTCTTTGACTCTAAGAGTCTGGGGTGGAAATCAGTACGTGGTCTCTCCTTACACAGCCTTCTGGGAGCATGCTGAAATGCACCAGATGATGGCTGGCACTCCACAGCTCACCTCAGGGCTTTTAGCCATCAGACACAGATCAGAAGCAAAGTGTTTTTATTTAAAAAAAACAAAAACAAAAAAACTATGTATATATGAGTGATGCCCACAAAAAAATCCAACCATAAATGCTCTATTTTTCATATTTCATGGCTGGATACTTTCTGGACAGCCCTCATATGCACTTATTTAAGGAGCAGCACATCTATTATATGAGTATGTCAGGCATTTTGCTAGCCATTAGGATTCCAGGAGTGACCAGAACGATGAGGTTCCTGGGCTCGTGGCTTCTCATCTGAGCCTATACCTTTGGGAAACAATGGGGACTAGGAGGACAAGTTTTTGTATATTTTACAGGAATGCTGTCTTGTGCTTAAGGAAGAACTATTAAGGTTATCCTGAAAAGCCAGAACTTGTTTATGAAAATACTTATGAAGTAATGTTTTGTCCTATTAATATCTAAGCACATTTTTAAGAAATGTGTCCCCGTGTACCATGTTTTAAGAAGAGAAACACCAATGACTACCTACTTTTAATCTATTATGCCCATTTTTTATTTTTTGGTACATGTACGAGGACTGGCCAGGAAAAACAAAACAGCTATAAATGCCTCTGGTTCTCATAATACATGGCTGAATACTTCCCGGGCAACCCTGATTATCTTCTAAATTTATGTCAATGTGAATTCATGTGGGTTCAATAATTCCTTTATAATTTTGCAATATATACTTACAGATAACTGGATGTTCCCTGCAAAAGTAACTTGGATAACTACTTTCTGCAATTGTTTGTTCAAAAACCAAGTACATGTTGAATATTGGTAAATTAAAAGAATATGCTTTTTCCAATGGCTTTGTCAATTTTCTGATTGTAAAAGAAGGGTTTCTAGTGGATTTTATCCAGGATCTGCATAAAGCTGGAGCAAATCTGTTGTTCGGAGGGGTCTGTGACGGAGGTGGTTGTCCTAGGGGACCAAAATAGGTAGGACATTTTTTGAGGAAGCCTTTCATTTTGACAGAGGGAGTTTCATACTGTGTGTGTGTTGCGGGGGCAGGGGGAGGTGGGGAAAAGAGTAGAGGGAAAAATGGCCGAAAAGACCTGAACATGTTAAACCCAAAGATCATAGTGAAACCACAAACTAAAAATGGTTCGCATGGAACAGTCAGTACAAATGGTTTCGGATTAAAGCTTTGAAGGTTTAGAAACAGGCTTTTACATGAATAGATTTACTTGGAAAGCCTGACAGCTTAAGGGAAACAAAGTCAGAGAAACCAAAGAATCTTCTCCTGCCAGACTCAATTTCTATACACTTTCAAAGGGGCTCAAAACGTAATTATGAACTTAGCAAAACTCATCTTTGGCCTTCATATTTAGATTAGGGCATCTGCATTTTCCCACAAAATCGAACTAGTTTCCTCAGGTCTGCATTGGCACCTCGTGTCTGTGGGAGTTGGTACAGCTCCTCCAGCCTCATACAAACTGCTGCTTACTCACCCTTAACTACTCAATAAGATAGGGACCCTGGGAAACATTGGCCAATTCCTTAACATAAGTATGCAGAACATAGAACAATGATCATTTACGCCTCTAAGACTTGGCTTTGTTAATATTTACCAACTAGGATGATTTCATAACTCAAAATCACTTACAAAATAAAGTGATTTGTTATCAGACGCAACAAGACATCAGAGTGAATTCCAGTTAGTGGTTCCAGGATTGGTTAATGCGTGCTCCAATGCAGTTCTCACAGACATGGCCTTTCCCCTCACATTTGTTTCCTGTGGTAGCAAATACTGTACCTACCAATGGAATAAAAATTCAGTAACTTTTTGGCGTGGGTAAAAAATGGAATCATTCATATTCTCCCCAATATTTCAGATGGAATTAAAGGCAGTAAAGTCTAACAAACTAAAAAAAGAAAAAGTAAAAAAGTGCCATCCACTGAGGGCTAACACTGTAATATATTAATATATTACCTCACTTTTCCTCATAATCATCCTACATGGTAGCAATGACTACCCATATTTTACAGATGCCAATGCAGAGACTGTGGCATAAAAGTAAAACGCTCATGATGAGAAATCTCTTAAGGAACAGAGCTGAGTTTTGCATCGGATTCTAAGACCACGCTGTTAATCACAATCTATACTAACGATGGAAATGGGAAGTCCAGAAAGCTGGCTTCCACCCAGAGCAAATCTCCATGCTCAAACTGTATAACAGCTCATTTGTGACACTAGACACTTTGATATCCTTAGGTGAACTTGAGGTGTTCTCTGTGTGCCATACCTTTCCCTTGGCAAGTCAACGTGTCCGTCAGCAGCAACCCTCCAGTGTGAACGAAATCCTCCCGTTAAACCCAGCGTGCTGCCAAGCACAGCATGGAATACAGACTAAGCTGGGAGACACTGAAATTGTGCATCCAACTCCTCAGTTTATGGGCTTTTAGGTAAAGTATGTTTGCCAGGAGGGCTCTGTGTTTTGTCACTTGTTGGTTCATGCCAGGAATCAAGGTAAGTGCCCTATAACGCAGGCCTCAAAGCAGCAGCTGTGCTGCGCCGCTCACTGTGGCAACCAGATTTCTAGGAGGAAGAAAGCTACTTTTAGCACTGTTATATCAACTGTTAACTATCTTCCAACAATTAACTATCTTTCCCTTATAGAGGTCAGATTGCCCTAAATTACTTAAACCCTATTTCAAAATGTCAGTTTTCCAACATGTGCTAATCTGCACAATGTTAAATGATGTTTAATATATATTTTGAACAGCTTGTGGTATACAGAATAATGAACCTCTAAAGTTGTCCGTGTCCTAACTTCTAGAACCTGTGAATATGTCACCTTACACGGCCAAGGGGAGGAAATTAAGGTTGCTGATCAGCTGGCCTTAAAATAGGGAGATAGTTCTAGATAATCTGGGTGGGCCCAATGCAACCACAAGGCTCCTTCAGTGTGGAAGAGGAAGGCAGAAGAAAAAGTCAGAGTGATGTGATCGAAAAGGGCTCGACTCGCTACTGCTGGCTTTGAGGATGGAGGAAGAAGGCCACCAGCCATGAAATGTGGGTAGCCTCTAAAAGCTCAAGGGAATGGATTCACCCCTAGAGCCTCCAGGAGAAATGCAACCTGGCCAACCCCTCGTTTTATACCAGCGAGACCTCTGCCAGAACCCTTGAGCCTTCAGAACTGTAAGACAATACATTTATGTTGTTTTAAGCCATTTCGTTTGTGGTCATTTGTACCATAGCCATAGGAAAACAATACACTGCTACAAGATGTTTTCAAAAAGGATCAATTGTGGAGTAAATATGTGTAGACCCATAACTTTGTGAATTCAGAAGTTGTGCCTAGGCCACAACAGCTCCCCAGTGAGAAATAGGCATGTGTGTGCCAAAGGTGGAGACAGTGACAGAGCACTGCCCTGGCACCAAAAGCTGATTGGAGGGCTGTCAGCACAGGGCTTCCTTGTCTGTGTTAGCAGGTACCTGGGGCAGTGTCTAAAATAAATATGGATTAGTTATATTTGAAGTACGGAAATACTGAATCTGGGTTTTAGCGGGTGTGAGCTTATGAGATAAAAAATGTGATGGCAAACCACCAAAGGAAAGTGAAATTTTTTAGTATTTTTTTGTAAACTTTTACTCTATTCATTATTTCTATGTGATACAGAAAATATTACTAGATTGATTTCCCAGTATTTTGGGGAGTATTTTATAATTCATAATGTAAAGCAAAGAACACTTACTCACAATTTAGTGTGTCCTAAAAGTGCTAAAATTGAACAGATATATTAGATTTTTTTTTATTTTGCTAATAAGCAATCTTTAATTGCCTATCACATTTAATATACTGATCTATGCATATGTGTCATGGAGTATAAACATATGTTTCTTTCATTTCTCAAAAAATTAATAATCTAGAATATGCATGCACACATATAGAATATATATACACACACATACACACATATAAGTAATTATATCATAAGGTACAAGGTGGGAAGAGCAATGTAAAAGATACAGATAAAGAGCCATGAAAGGTTACAATACAATGTACAACCATATTTTTCATATATAGCCTTGTTTCAAAGACAATCTCGAATCCTTACTCTCTAGCTAGGTACCAAATATATTTTATTCCTTATAATATGATTAAGAAAACCAACCTCAAAAAAGTGACTTACTCAAGGTCAAATGGCTAGACAGTGACTCAGACCAATTGCTTACAGTAAGAAAAGCTGGTTTAGATGGCCCCAGCTATGTGCCCGGTCCTGCTTTCTATGTTTTATATCCACATAACAACATATGAAGTAGGTCTTTATTATTCTCATTTTACAGGTGAGGAAACAGAGGCACAGAGAGGTTAAGTATCCTCCCAGAAGTCACACACTTAGTAAGTGGCAGGGAGACAGTCAAACCCCACACATTCGGGCTCCACAGTCCATTGCTTAACCACACTATGGGCACCATGGATATTCATTCAGGGTTTTGCTATAAATCTGTTTTAAACTGGAATCTAATACACTGATAGGGAACCATAGAATTTGTCATTTTATGGACATGAATTAGTATTTTCTCCAGGGAGCAAGTATGCAAACAAACAAACAAAAAAACTCTCTCTAGTAAAGTAGTGAAGAATAATTACTGCATTTATGACAAGCACTCGAGGCTCACTGTGACACCTGCTGTGACTTCAGTGTAAAGATCTTGAGGCTTAAGTCATTTATTCCAAAATTCCTAAAGGTTAGAGAGCCCTCTCATTAATTTTTTTGGTGCTGAATAAATATTACATGAAACTGTGGTTGCTTGCTTTATTCATAACTTATTAAAACAAAGCTCTTTTGCATATGCTTTTTGTTTTGCTTTTTTTTTTTTTTTTAGTTCTTGAAGTGTCTTTGAATGCCCTCCAAACACATCTCCGGATTCTGAGAATTGGACAGTTGACTAAACAACAAAATATGTGAAGAATTTGAAGTGAGAAATCTTCCAGGTGTCTATTTCACCACTTCAAATCAATATTATTTTTTATCGGTTTTCATTCCCTCGTCTTGTTACAAGAAGGCTGAACTTTGGCAAAGTGGCAATAGAATTTTTCTGGAAGAACTGAAAGAAAACAACACATCTTTCTTCATTTGGCAATTGGTAATTAGCGACTTTTCAGTTAAGTATGACAGTAAGGTAGCCCTGCCTTTTTATAAGACTGGGTTCATATTGGAATTTGGGTATGAGATTATTTTATAAGTATTTTCTTTCTCAGAATGGGTAAAATCCCAAATTTTTATTATCAGTTAAACCTCAAGTTTTAGATTAAAAACTATGAATTTTATTTTCAGCTTCCGATTTGCTGTGAAATAAGAAGATAGACATGTTAAGCACTATAACTGGCCATGAATGAGAACAGATCAGTAGCCATAAGGATCTCCTATTGACTATGAGGCACCATTGTTCTTATTTAACCCTCAAATAATCCTGTTTTTTCAGTGGTGAAACAGCTTTACAGGGAATTGAGAAATTTGCTCAAGTTTGTATTAGCAGTGATCAAAGTCCTATCAGTCTGGCTCCAGGTGAACCCTTAAAGTTACTGCATATACCAGGTATCATTAAACGATAGTTAAAGTAGAGTAAAAGTAGAATTGTAGCTTACATCTAAATTCATGTTTGGTTCTTGCTCCTTACTCGTGTGATATTGGATTTAACTATGTTAACTTCAATTTTCTTACAAGATGGAAACGATGTTGCCTATTTTGCTGTTTTTGTGAAAATATTAGAGAAAATATATTTGAAATGCCTGATACAATGCTTGATATATAGTAGCTACCAATAGGTCATAGCTAATATCATTAATCTGTAAACTGCTTTTGATTATCTTCCAAATCTACATGATATTAAATAACAAAAAATGTTTGCCCACTTTATAAATTTATCTGTGTGAGGAAGAATTGTCAGTGAAGTATTAAATACGTCAAGTTGCTGAGATGCACTTATCTTTGTAGCAGTGTGTGCAAAATAATTTAAGGACACCACAAAGAAGGAATCATGTAATCCAAGCTTGTCCAACCCACAGCCCATGAGCTGCATGTGGCCCAGGATGGCTTTGAATGTGGCCCAACACAAATTCGTAAATGTTCTTAAACCATTAAAAAGTTATACACGAACCCATTTCTTTTTAGCTTATCAGCTATTGTTAATGTATTTTATGTGTGGCCCAAGACAATTCTCTTTCCAATGTGGCCCACGGAAGTTAAAACATTGGACACCCCTGATATAAGCCATGCTAGTGCACAAGGCTCATGCCAAGATCATGAACAGCAGGTAAGGCTAATCCTCTGGTAGGGGTAGTCTCTCGGGGTTCCTGTAGGCTCATGCACGCTGACAGAAGTAAACCTGGAAACGAAAGTTCCCCAAAATCAACAATATGGTGGGGACTGGGCCAGAAGGTGCCACATGCCATCGTGGCCCAGGGTGATCATCCCAGGCTTTCCAGATGAAAAGACCATATTCTAAAAAGACTCTCCCAATTTATATCTCAACCAGTAGTCCATGGACCTGCCCATTTTGCTAAATTCTAACAGAACTTAAAATTTTTTTCCTCCAATAATTAATTTTCTAGATTTTTTTCAAGCAAATGTCAAAATTAAAAGATAGGAGTGACACTTCCCTCTGATGAATTAAGAAAATAACTGGTCTGAGACCTCTAAGACTTGAGCAAGCAGGGAAGTCTAAATAACAAAACAAATCTTGATGGCAAGTCTATCCCTAGAAACCAAAGTCAAGCTGCAGCTGCTGGGACTACCGTTTGTGCTTTAGGGGGCTTCTGATAATAAGAAAGACAGGAAAAATCAGGATTCATTGTGACATTTCTACTGAGCCCTAAAATAACCCTGAGTGCATCAAACATACCTTCTTACAAATAGATTTCAAGGCCCAACCCCACAGCTTCTGAATTCCGTCGGTCTAGACTAGAGGCTGGGACCTGCAGTTTTAACAAGATCCCAGGTGGTTCTGAAACAGATAGTTTTCAGGGCACATTTTGAGAAACACTGACCCCAGGTCTAAGTCTGGCTACACACTGAATCAACAGGGGAGATTTTAAAATCTCAGATGGCTGAGAGCAACCAATGGAGGAGCTTGCAAAGTGATGAAAAGGTTATGATTATTAAACAGATTATTAAACATATATTAAAATGTTTTAGAAGCATTCAGCACCTTGCAGTGGATTCCATGGTACTAACATTTCAGTAATGAGAAAGGGGTGTTAAAACATAAAATTCTAGATAATCAGATTCCATGATATTCTCTACCTTTTATTTTACTAAAACAAGACAAGGAACAGAGTAAAATCCACTCATGTAGAATCTGACAAATGTCAAGTTTTATGAGAAGTTTCTCAGTAAAAATAAATAAATGAACACTTAAATACATTAATTAATTTTATTGCTTTTCTGATAGAAATTCTATTGTTGTAGAGTTATGTGTCCCTGACTTTGAAGCTACATAAAGGTTTAAATTTAAATTTAAATTTGAATTCTAATAACAAGCATTTACGAGTATACCTCTTTTCTAGTATTAGAATTAGTGATTGTCCACTTAATTAGTTTAGCAACTTACTTGCAAAAAGCTTAATTCTTCAAGGTTAAAACCTACTTCATTAATAGTTATCTCTTAGATAAACAATCCATAAAACATTGACAAGTAATTTCTATAAGTGATAAATGTTGGTTCTGCCACTATCGGTTGCTCTAAAGGTTAATGGCAGGCTTGTCATTTCTCAGAGTTTCATTAGGCAGATATCACCAGAAAGGTACGTACCAGCACTGACATGTTTACAGAATCGATAGTGGTAATGAGGAGGTGTTTTCTTCTGTAAGTAGAAGTGAAATATGGGTGTCATTTTGTTTGTCACACGTCAATGATCTGGATCTTCTAACTAGCCAGCGACGATACTGGTCACCCACAGGTGGGCAAAGAAGCTGGTAACTGACATCAGAGGACACAGATTAAGATGATGTACCAGCAGGTAACACTTGAAGCACATTTCCGGAAAATAACAGCTGGCCACAGCATAGGAAAAGGGTTACTTTAAGTAGGTCAGGATGAATAGTGAAAAAATAAAGTGTTGGCAGACATGTCAACTCTTCTTTATTGTAAAAAATAAATTTTATAAGAGAAAGCAGTTAATTATGTAGGACACTGATTTCACTAAGAGGATTTGGGACTGAAACTAGTTATTCCTACATTTAATTGCTCTGTACAGCCCCCAATGTTTTTGTCTTAGCTTTGACTGGCACTGATTTGGAGCCCTCTAGCTTTGTTTAGGGACTCTAAAAATTTCACTCACTAAATGAAAACCTGGAGCTTAAAGAAGATAATAAACCTCAAGGGGATAAATACTTTATCTGCATATTTATAAGCTCAATACAGATAAGCATGTATTTTCATATTAGTTGATATTAAATCAGTTTCTCATATAAAGCAAAAACAAAATAAAAAGTGTTGCATTTAGAGGTATTTGTCTTGGTCGGTTTGAAATTTTACAGTATCTGAATTCTTCTATAATGCATGAGGGGACTTTATATTATTAACAGCTTTATCCCTAGGACCTAGACCAGCGCCTACCTCAGAGTTGGCACTCAGTAAACACTTACTGAGTGGTGAATGCTATCCACAGCTAAACAGACTCAAATACCAAGAATTTACCACATCTTAATAGTATGTTACCTTTTTCGTAAAAGGGGAGGAAATAATAACCTATTTGTAAAACGAGTGGGAGTAGGAAGCCAGGTGTTAAAAGCTGAGGAAAAAGGAAGAGTAAAAAGGCTCTGACCAAAAATTTTCAAGATCTCCAGGGGAACCAAAAGTTAGGTAGAAAAAGAAATTCATCATAGAATATAATATAGCTCAGCTGTAAATCATTATACCAATGTAAACACTAGGTATTGGTCCAACCAAAGTAACAATGTGACAATTGGAACAGTGGTCAATGAGAAGCATGTCTACGACGTGAGGAGGTATCACTCTTCACCTTCCATGATAAAAAGTCAACAAAGCTTAAAACTAAAAGTCAAGAAGTACAATACAAGCACAATAATTTAAAAATCAATACATAAATATAAGTCCCAAAATAATCAGCTGAAAAAACCCAAATGGTTACTTGTGAAAGGAGAATGGTAAAACTCTCTCTCTCACTCTCTCTCTCTCTCTCTCTCTCTCTCTCTCTCTGTGTGTGTGTGTGTGTGTGTGTGTGTGTGTGTGTGTGGTACTTAAAGCTGCAGAAGTTCTTCAGGAACCCAGAAGGTCTGTCACATCAAGCTAGTGAACAGGCTACATCACATGACCTTGTTGCTGATTATCTCAAGATTCATATGACCTGTGGATGCACTAAGGTACTAAAGAATCTTAATATGAAATCTAGGGTACACCCATACCCAGAGCCTTATCACATGTAGTTTGTTCTACTGCCAAATAGATGTTAAATGTGAAAAATCATAGAGAAAAAAATGTATCAGCTAATTCCAAAACAATAGATTTAATCTGTGTACAATAGCTGGGGACTTAAAGAGCTCTGTCACTTTGTCACTGAGGAAACTGAAGGACCAAAAGGAGATGTTTTCCAGGACTGGGATGAGAAAACAGCCCATGGCTTCTTGTATAAATCTTTCTGTCCAAACTGTTTTACTTACTCCTTGATGGATATAGTTTTGAATGCAATAGTCCAAGATGCATTGCTAAAGGCTGAATTGTATCCTTACAAAAGTCCTATGTTGAAGTTCCAACGCCCAATGTGACGATATTGGAGGTGGGATTTGGGGAGATAATTAGGTTTACGTGAGGTGACTGGGGCCTCATGATGGGATCAGAGCCCTCGTAAGAAGAGACATTAACGTGCTAGTACGGCTGCTCCTCCTCCTCTGTCTCTGTGCAGTATATTGTATTTCAGTTTTACCTCAGTAACGCCTTTTTAAAACCTCACAGAGAAAGTTCACAGCAGGGGTGCAGTTTCCCACCACTGTCAATCTGCCCCACTAGTGTATTTGCATTTTGGCTTTGGATTTCTTCTCACTGCCAACACTGATTTATTTCAAAAGATGACTAAAGTCCAAATTCATTTTAAAAATATTTTATCACCCACTCATACTCAGAAAGTATGTTCAGGAAAATAAATATTCAGTAACTTTGCCTTACAGCTTGCAGCTTGGCCTTGCTGAGTTCAGTCAGCCTGTGTCTGCATGCTCAAGGTCAAGTCATATGCATATATTAATAAAAGATATTACCAGTCTTTTTAGCTTTTGTTATTAAAATGGCTCATCAAGTATGGCACTCAGAATATGAAACACTTGGTTTAACCAAAGCAGGAGAAAGCCAGCCAAATTGGACAATTATGCCTAATTGTAAGGTCATATCTATATAATGAAAATCACATTAAGTGTTATTTAATGAAGATAAATAGGGCCTTTTTTTTTGCATTAACTTTATGAGGATATGGATTCTCTAAGCTATAAAAACTTCCTCTACTACATTATTGAGCTCTCCAAAATAATAATAAAAGTAATTGTAAAGCAATACTAATTATAGTATATGTTTTACAGTCTTTTACAATTTACAATAAACATAGTCCTCCTTATCCACAAGGGATATATTTCAAGATCCCCAGTAGATGCCTGAAACTGTAGATTGTACCAAATCCGATGTATATACTATGCTTTTTCCTATACATGCATACCAATGATAAAATTTAATTTATAAATTAGGCACAGTAAGAAAGTAACAAGAATAAGTAATAATAAAACAGGACAATTATAACAAAGTAGTGTAATAAAAGTCATGTGAATGTGGCATTATTAAGTAAAATGAGGGATACTTGAACACAAGCACTGCAATACCACGATAGCCGATCTGAAACCCAGATGGCTACTGAGTGACTACCTGGTGGATAGCACATACAGCATCGATAAGCTGCACAAAAGAATAATTCACACCCCACACAGAAAGAAGGGGGATGGTGAGGGATGTCATCACACACTACTCAGAATGATGCACAACTTAAAACTTAGAAATTTTTATTTCTGGAATTTTCCATTTAATACTTTTAGACCACAGTTCTCCATGGTTAACAGAAACCACAGAAAGTGAAACCACAGATGGGGTGGGAGGCTACTGTATTTTCCTAAGTTTTATCACATTGGAAAAGGAATGATGACTCTATATAGTGCTTTGAGCTTTGTGGCAGAGAGCAGCATAACTTGAAACACAACTTGTTTCTTTATCTAATACTCATATAGACCCAAACCCTACACCAAACCATTTGCCTAACTAAAAACCTAACTCTTACTCAAACTTTTCCTCACTCTATCAAGTTGCCATCTTGAAAGTAGTCTACTGCCCAGTTATTCCAAATGTCTTTGTAAAGAAGATCAATCCAAATAAAATGTGCCCACCAAAATATGCCACATATCTGATGAATATGTTAGAGAACAAAATCATCAAATTCCTTTATTTTTAAACAAAACTTCTAAGAATTATTTTATATTTACAGAAAAGTTACAAAGATAATATGAAGAGCTACGACCTACATACCCAGTTTTCCTTATTGTTAGCATATCAGTGTTATACATTTGTCACAACTAATAATCCAACACACACATGTTAGTATAAACAAAATCCATACTTAAAATTCAGAATTCATTTTATTTCCCCATACTCTCCTTTCCCTCCTCCAGGATCTAATCCAGGGTACAAGTAACATTCAGTCATTATGTCTCCTTGGTCTCTCTTGGTCTTGAAAGGTTTTCAAATTTTCCTTGTTTTTCATTCATGACCTCGACAGTTTTGAGGAGCACCAACATTTTTTCCCCAAAAGTCTCTGATCCTTTTACTGGACAAAAAATCCTTGATTTTATAATGCAAGTTATTGTCATAAATTGCCAGTGTTATTTCAAATGTGCCTGCCATGTTGTAGTCGAGAGTCTGAAGGGGATCAAAGTTTCGCCACTCCAAAAGGTACCTTTTGGAATATAGATTTTAAGCTGGCAAAATCTATTGCCTCATTTAGAGGCAAAAGACTCAGAAAAAAACCTTTGACCTTCCCCCTTACTAGCCTAAAGGAATTCAGATAAAAGAACCCACTGCAGGAAGAGGATCCTAGCATATTCACATTTCCATATTGGCCTTAGCATCTTCACCTTAAACTATTTGAATTAAGTATGGCAGACAGGGATGAGCCAAGCAAAGACCTGTTTGCTACATTTCCTCTGTGTTCCATTGTTTCAGGGTTGCCCAGCAAGAATTTATTTAACGCGTGGTGTCTTCCTGTGAATTACCTGCTTCAGCTTTGAAATCCCAAGTCCCAGTCCCCACCCTCCTTTGTCCAAAATGGCATATAACTCCAACTGCTCAATGTGTCTCCGGATCTCATATCTTATGGCACCCGTAAATGTACATCGGTAATAAATTTTGAACATTTTCTCCTGTTAATTTGATTATTAGTCTAACTAGAAGAACTTAGAAGGTAGGAGAAAATTTGTTTTTTGAAACCCCACAAGGCCTCAACAAAAATTGAAATGAGTAATGATTTTTCTGAAATTCATGATAGATTTTTACATAATTTCTACTGTGGTCTTTAACAATCATTTCTTTTTATCCTTTGAATTCCTTGAGTAATTTACAATCAAATCAAAATAGCAAAAACACTTTTCGGTACATCAACCATTAGTTCAAACTTTAATTTTAATCTTCTAAGCTCGGTTTTTCACTGCTGTGTTAAGGAGACCCTCTATTACCCATAGCCATTCCCTCACTTGTATTACATGTCCTCCTGAGGCTCTGATACCTGGGATTGGTTTTTTATCATGGAGTATAAAGATAAAAATAGACAGGTAAAAAAGTCCAATGTAATATAAATGAAAATTATGATCTAACTTCAAATATTTTTTAAAAATACATTGCCACTCACATACAAGAAAATGTATGAAAAATCCTGTTGAGATGCAAATAATCTCAAGGGCCTCCTATTTCATACATTTAAATGTGAGTTACGAAAAAACACTAGTGGATAAATGTTTCTACCAATAGTAGGTAGATGTTTCTGAACATTTATCTTGAGAATGATGTTCTAAAACACCTACATATAATTTGAAATTATGAAACTATAATAAAAAAACTAATTTTTAACCAACATTATAGAGTAATGCCTTCTAAAATGCAGCAAATGTTAAATCTTGAACTACCCCAAAGTCAGATAATTACAGCTTCAAAAGGCACGTGTCATTGTGAGCAAGGTACTTTAGAACTGTAATCTTCTAAATCTGGAGATGAAAGGAATCTTTAAAATCACATAGGCCCATTTTACAGAAGAAAGTATCAATTATCAAACCATGAGAAATACACTATTTTTAGTTTGTGTATATCAAAAGAGTTGTGAAATGATTGTGAAATTGATACCAAAAATTATTTGATGAGTGGTTAAGGAAACTTGCTAATTCTATCCAAAAATGAAATCATATTAGGGAAATATTCAACTTTCTCTCAAAATATATATTGTATTTGTTAGAAATTTATTATTTTTTCATCACAAATTCCAGGTTTGCTTATCTATTGCATACCAAGCAATTTCTCAACCATCACAATTAATTCTTTAAAATTCTTTTTAGCTCTATCAATAAATGACATAGACTTATGAAGGGCACTAGAATGGAAGACTATAGCCCTAAATTATAAATCAATTTCTGTCCATAATGCCAATGGGCAGGTGATTTAACATCACTCTTCCTCAGTTTCCTTTTCTGTAAAGAAAAGGGGTGAGTCTAAAGAACTCTGAGCTCCCTTCCAAATTTAACATACTATCATTCCATTATTTTTATCTCTACTTAAAAATAATCACATTTTATGTGTCTGTATGCATATACATATATGAATAGCTCGTCATTCTGTTCTTATGTTTTCTTTCCTGGAGTTCTGCTGTTTCTATGAAAAGAGTAGCTATCATTTAAAGAAGAAAATCATCCCATGTACAGAATTTAGATTCTAGGACATGGGATTTCATAATCATGCTTCCTGCTTGTTTTCACATTCACATTAAACAGCTGAAATACAGCCAGCGGTAATGCCAGAACTATGAAAGGAATTTAAAGAAATTAAGAAAATGTGCAATAGATTGCATGTCTTAAACTATGAAAGTATGTTAAATCTTGAGAAAACTGTTATTTTTTTAGATTTGATATTGCCTTGTTGCCATATGGTCTATATCTGGCACTTAGTGATAGCAGGCAGCCCATTTCTTATCATTATTATTGTGAACAGCAGGATGTAAATGGCATGGCCTAAACCAGCTGGGCACGAAGGTGTTAACTCCCTCAGTATTTAACTAGAATGCACACCATATGCATGTGTGTAATTAGCCTTATGCTTTCTATGTCCCGACCTTGAGTCTTTTTCTTCTCAAAAGATGTTATAATTTAGTTTTGTGTTTTTACAATGATAGTAGTTTTTTTTTTCAATTGAGAATTCTTAGTTACTTTTTTCTCCCCAATCATCAGCCTCTTATCTGAGTTCATTGCTAAGGGAGAGAAAAATTGCTCCACATTATCTTGAGTAACATTTGGATGAGCTATCAGTCATCAGCTGAAATTAACCTGAACATGTCTCCAATGAGATGAAGAACATTTAGGCATGCCAGCTGGAAGGCATTTATGGTTTCATTTCTCCAACTTCCTCAGCAAAGCTTTCCAGTGCACATCTGTGAAGGTTTCATACTGATTAGAGTGATGTGAGCTTTGTGTGGCATTAGGGCACTCAAAGCCATTCAAACTACCCTGAAGTGTCAAAAACGCACCCAAAAATTAGGAGCAAGAAGCTTTTTAATTCACACATTGCAGCTCTGCCCTCTGGTTTGTGATTGATTTAAAGGCTATTGCTAGCTTTCTAAACAGCAGCATGGAGCATGCAAAACCTCTTTGTTGTAGAGTTAGTTCGCTAAGATCCCTCATTAAGGTGATCATTAAATGCCTTAAAACTGAAAGGACCCTGCAGATCACCTAGTCTCACCCTATAATTTTATGAGTTTATCTGCCCACCTTGTGACAATGGAAATCCCAGGGCTCCCTCCTCCAAGTACCACATCAGGGTGCTTTCCTTGTTCTCTCAAAATTACGAATTTGTGAGTTATGCTGATAGGTTGCATTCACATATCAAGGCTCTCATGAGTCATGATTATAAACCAAAGATGATGGGCAAAACTGTAAATATACATTTAACAACACAGGAAAATCATCTTTGATCACCGTGAAAATTGCATTTATCCTGTAGTAGATAGACTTTACAGTACACATATAGCTAGATTATTATAAGCAATGATCCATGATTTTTAATATCATGGAAAGAAAATAAGAAAATTGTTTGATATATTAAATTATGTCAGTATTCCAAACAGATCATTTCTGAAATTAGTTTCTGTTTAGGAAAAAAAGGAATTTAGCATCACCTATTAAAATCAGATTGTAAAGACTGCGAAGAGCCTCAAAGTCTTAATGTATTCTTTCCCCTGCTTCTAGGAATTCTCGTACTTAAACTATTCCAGATGCATAAAGATCTACTATGTTTTTAAAGAGCTTTTCTAAGGAACTTTTTTTTTTGAATCTTTAAAACATAATGAAGCTTTATAACATGGTGAAATCATATCTGGACTCAAATCCCACCTCTGTCATTTACCGGCCATGTGGTATGGGAGAATGCTCTCTAAGCTCCCCACCGACCCCAAAGAATTAGAAAATATATACAGCCAGCTCATAGGGTTATGATGAACATTAAACTGATAACCCCTTAGCTTGGAACTTAACACAAAAATTGCTCAATAAAAAAAAGGTAATTCTCTGTTTACTGCTCAAGAATCTTTTCTTTAAAAACCAATCATTCGATTATTTCCTGAGCATACAGAAATCCCAATACCAGAATACATACCTTGGGAAAGCAAAAGAAATATTACATGTGGTGCTGCCCTCAGAGTTATGATGACAAAGTATCTACACTTAGGAATGAACAATAATTATTAGGTAGCATGATTGAGACCAAATGGACAGACCAGGCACTAGCTGAGTATGAGTGATATCTAACGAGAAGCTCGTTTAGCCAAGAAAGAATTCGAAGACATCTAGGTTGAGCATTACAGGATGAACAGAGTTCAGTAATATTCACAGAAGTAGAGAGAAGGGGAGTGGGCTGGAGCAGAGAGAAAGCATAGACCTAGCAAAATAATCCTTGGAATTCGAACTGTTCTCAACGTGACTAGAGAGGAAGTTCATAGACTACACAGACAGTTAGGTGTCATTACTGTGGAAAGTCCTGAAGGTGGCGGTGGGGAGTTATGTCCTAGATACTACTAAATCATCCTGATTTCAAATCATTTCCCATTTTTACACATACATGAGAAGCTTTTAAAAACGTGTCCCTATCTACATTTCCTCCTTAAAATTCGTTCACCCTCACTATACATTCTGACGTAGTGCTGGTGGGAATGCAAATGCTGTAGCCACTGAGGAAAGCAGTTTGCTGGTTCCTAGAAACATTACACAGAGTTACCGGATGACCCGGCAATTTCACTCCTAGGTACATGCCCACGAGAATTGGAAACAGATGTCTATCTATATGAAAGTTCATGGCAACACCATTTCAAATAGCCAGAAAGTAAAAACAGCCTAAATGTTCATTAACTGATGACTGCACCAACGAAAGGCAGGATATCCACAGAACGGAGTGCTCAGACAAGAAAAGGAGTGAAGTACTGATGGACACGGCCATGTGGATGAATCCTGGCAACATTATACTAAGTGAAAGAAGCCAGACACAAAAGACCACGAATTATATGATTGTTTTTCTAAAATGTCCAAAATAAGTAAATCTACAGAGACAGAAAGTAGATTAGTGGGTGCCAGGAGCTGGTGAGAGGGAAACATGAAAAGTGACTAGCAAGTGGCATGGGGTCTCCTTTGGAGCTAATGCAAACATTCCACAATTAGGTAGCGGTGGGCAATGCCCAACCCGGTGAAAATACTAAAAACCACTGAGCTGTGCACTTCAAAATGGTGACTCTTTTGTGATATGAATAATATCTCAATTTTTAAAAGTAGAATTTCGATAGGCAGAGCATATAAAGCCCATTTGTTCTCACGGAAGACTGAGTGGGAGGACTAACTGGCCTGGCCACCGTGTGAGTCAGCCCTTCTCCCCACTGCAGGAGCTCCTGTGCTCCTGCCTTGGGCCCCTCGCACCCGCCCCAGATAGGCTCGAAAACCACGTCCATGTCCAACATGCTACTTCTGAGCTCGTCACACTTGGCAGCAAAATCTGTATTCAGCCATAATTACAAATTTTTGTTTGAAGAATATGTTCACTCTGTCTAGAAGATTTTTTTAGAGCCTTTCAAAAGTGATTTCTCCACAAAGTTACTGAGAACAAAAATAGAGGGAGGTGGGCAGTAAAAGTCTCCTGAAGACCTTGGTCTACACTGTCTAGCATCTAATATTTTTTTTTTACCAGAAATTTGCTTAATGCTTTTCTGGGTGCTGGTCCTGGAAAAAGCCTGGTGTAGTCACAGCAGCTCACTAAACCAAAGTGGACTTTTTTCCTGAGGAAAGCTTGGAGGGCCGGGAAGCGGGGCAGGGCAGGGCCTACAAGTTTAGGTTGTCTATCATGCTCCAAGACATACAAAGGAAAGGGGAAATGTGGTCACCACCAGGCCATTTTCTTTATACAAGCAGAAATCATCTCTTACCTTCATAACTGAAATGCGGCATGGATGGTTCACAAATAAATGCATGCTTTCGGCCATGCAGACGCAATTTTATACTAGTGTTTACAAGTAGAATTATGAAGGCTGGCATTTAATGTGGCAAGTAGAACTAAAGGCATGAATTATGCCTAAGTACATATGATTCTAAACTACTAGTTCCCAAAATATAATAGAGTTTTTGTATATTTTTGTGTTGTTGCTGCATTTGTGACTGCCTGAGCAGCAATTTTTGCTTCTATTTTGTGTGTGTATGCATGTGTGTGTACTATTAATATATTAAGTAGGGTTTCCAGTGCTATTGGCTAGCAAAGCCGCTACTCATTTATCTTTTCAGTAACTATTTTTCCTTATTATATTGGAGATATTTCACCATGACTTCTGAGCCTACATTACATTCCCCATTTGGGAAATGTGAGAAGATCTACTTTCTATATCAGTAAGTAGGGAAGATACATGTGAGTAATTAACATTTGTTTATAGTACAAGCTGGTACTGAGCATTTTTCATGCACTATCTCATTCAATGCTCACAGCCCTGTGAGATAAGTTTCGTAATGAGCACCATTTTGCAGATAAGAATACCAAGGTAGAGAACAATTGAGTAACTTGTTCAACATCAGTGGTAATTATCAAAAGCCAGAATTCTAAACCAAGTTTAATCTGGCTGCCAATTCAGTGACGTTAAAACCTTTCACTGTTCACAGTGCATTCCAGAAATTTTAATGAGATTCCTTTGCACACATATTCTCTTAAAACAGGCAAAGGCAGGCACGATGGAATATTTCAAGTGTCATAATGGCATTTTTAGCCTTCTTCTCATCAGGATAGATAAGACACAAAGGCTTGAAAGAAGGGGCACCAATTAAAAATTGGTAAAAGAAAAAAAGATATGAAAACACACATTGGTAATAGTGAGTGGACAAAAAGAAATGGAAGAGACCCAGCAAGATGTAGGTGGATAAGAACATAGGAAAGTTTCCATGTAAATGGTTCTTGTTCCCTTTTTTTTTTTTTAAGTGCTTTTCAAATGGCCTTTAGGAAAAATGCATTGCTGGGGAGGAAGCAGCACATGGGGGGGGGGGGGGGGGGGGGTGCCTATCAACCCCGAGCAGTAGACCATAATTCAGTAGCTTCCCCAGAGGGAAAATAGAAGCATTAGTTTCTCACTACATGAGATTCTCCTAGTGAAGGTGTGAAGGAGACTTGTCCGGCCTCCTCTCAGGGAGGAGCGTTCTATGAGGAAGCCAAAGACTGCTATGAAACACATGACCCACATGTACCTGGACAGTGATTGGCTTTAGCAGCCACCAGCAATATCAGCTTGATCACCAGTGAGATCAGTCACTATGACGAAGATATCTGTGCATATTCTGATGTGATCGTGGTAAACCTGACAAATCAATATGAGTGTCAGTAGTTGTGGTGATTTAACATTTCTATGAGTTGTCGCTTCAAGAAATGAATACCAAGTGTCAACACAGTAAAATGAAAAACGAAGCGGACTTGCAACCATGAGTGGAATTTGTGCTGCTTACTACGACACCTTCGTCAGCTCTTTATCTCTCCAGCCCTCAATTTCAGCAATAAAGTGAGGATAATCCAGAAAGTCTTTATTGAACAACTACTAAGCACTCAGTTCTATCGTTAGCATTACAGTATACTAAAGAAGAGTGAGACAGAGCCGATACCTCTACCAGGATTCAGGATAATCTACATTCTTTCTCCAGGAAAATAAAAACATTGGCTACCAATAAAGTCAACATTTCACTACTCTTAATGGAGATATCAGATCTCATCAACTATATCCAGTACAGTGGAGACACCTTTATTTATTCCTCTTAACTTCATGAAGAATGCAAGGACTCAGTTCATTGGTTACGGTCCCTCAGGAAAACCCATGAGAACGTTCTGGGAATTCAGGATTACGGTTGGATGGAATAACCTAGGTATCACTCCCATATTCCAATGCTTAATGGTTAATAAGAACAGCCTCTGGAGTCACACTACTTGGGTTCATATTCCAGTTCTGCTACTTACTGTTGATTTGGAACATGTATGCCTTAATTTTCTCACCTCTAAAATTAAAATCATGAACACATTGTGAGAATACACGTAAAACACTTTAGAAGCATGTCCAACCTGTGCATAGCTATTATTAATATTAGTGATACCCACAGATCACTAAGGTGCAGAACCCAGGAGGTACTAAAATAGCTGCAGGCAGTTATGAGTTTGTTTTTGCAACATGTATCTAAACACAGAGTGGATGCATATCCAAGTTACCTGCTATTGAGGCAAAGCCATGGAAATATATTTCCTACATGAGACAAAACTGAGAACAGAGGGCATTATTATACATGACTAGGTGTTTTATAATATAATTAATACAAATACATGTATATGTGTGACTTAACCTTTAGTTTTAATTTCTCATTAAAAATGTCCAAAGAGCAGAAACCAGTTCTGTTATTACATCTTAGGGGCTCTACACCTTGGCATGCTATCATATTAAAAAGGGGCTCCTTTTTTAAAACATTAGCATTCAAAACATTTAACCCTTTACTTCTAAAGAAGAAAACTGTCCTCCAATTAATGTCTTCAAGGTTTGTATCTATTATTTTCAAAGAACTATCTCTGGTGCATACTTAGTTGAATACATAAAGGACATTAATTTTATCCCCATTATAAACCACGTTACCACATTTCATTCCTTTCTCCTCTATGTTTTCAGGATAAAACTTAAGTCATCCTTAAGGTTTTTATTTATGTGTACAACTCCCATGTTAACCTAGCAACCAGAAGTCACGACAAGATGTCACAATGTGTCTGGTGAAATTTTCCACCTAAGGGATTGCATGGACAGGTAAAATCAAAATTTGCCAGATACCTTGTTAAACAGCTGGGGCTTTACAATTCCCCTCAGTATGAAAATCCCTGTAAAGACAGCTTTAACTTGTTATAGGCTTAACTGTTTTAGCCCACTGTCTCTCAAACTCTTTGATCATAGAGGTTTCCTTGAGGCACCTATTGACATCTCGTGGAACTTGCGTCCTGTAAAACAGACCTTGGGAAGTATACGACGAACACAGAGAAGCACTTCACATCCCCAATGAAGCTCACCTATAAAGTACAAAGCGTAGACCTAGAAGTGCAAACAGGTCTCTGAAGCAGGTGTAAAACTTCTAAAAGCTGGCACAAAGCAAATGCACCTGAGTCTGTAAATGAGCTTCCCTCAGTTCTTCACCCACGTTACTGCCTCCAGGAGGTGGGTAGAGCAGACGATCAAAAGAGCAGAGTGCAATGATACTGTTCACCGACAGGAAAACATAGTCCTATATATGCCAATAGATTTTGAGGGTATATTACTGTATTAGAGGTCAAAAGAAGTTATATTAATAAATATAATATTACTTAGTATACGGAGTCTGGCAGAAGTAACACCCTTTTTTAAGTAATTACAATATTGTTATGTTACAGAATTACATGCTTATGATTTTGTAATAAAAGATTTGGTATAGATCACAGCTCATTGAAAAGGGCGTTACTTCTGCCAGACCCTGTACAACACTGATTTTTCCAGAAGTCATGTTCAATATATTACCCCAACATAGATAAAGTAATGTAAAATACAGTTCAGAAAAATTTTTATGAAACATTAAAATTTCAAAGTTTTGATGCTTAAGAAAATTCATCTTTATGGGACACCTTAATCACAAGTGATATGGGAAAGTTCCTGAAAATTATTATGGTGATTATCTTACCCTGGGAAGGTGAACTGTGGAAATCATACTAACTATGTTTTAATTTAGACCATGAATATAATTAGTTGAGAATGTATAGTTTTAAATAAGTGAGTTAGAGAAAACTTGGCACCCATCTGCAGAAACTAACCACAGAAATACTTTAGCTTCTATGTTAAAGGAAACAAGATTGTTTACCCAATAAAATGTAGCTTGCCCACCCCTCACTTCTAATGAGTTAGTTGTAGAATACAGATGCCAGATTTGGCACCCAAAGCATGTGCTTCCCAGTTAAACTTCAATTTCTCTGAAATTCTCTGCAAGCCTAATTGAACTAGGTGTCATGTGTTTTTATCTGACCACTCTACTTTATTTTTTTTATTCATTTTTATTGTTAGACTTATTGGGGTGACATCTGTTAGCAAGGATTACATAGGTTTCAGGCATACAATTCTTCAGTGCATTGTCACCTTGTTGTATAATAAGTTCACCACCTAATGTGACTTCTCTTTCCATCACCTTATATTTAGCTTCCACCCCCCCTCTCCCACCCCCTCCCCTTTCTCCCCTCCCTAACCCACTCGTCCCCAAATAAACATTAAACTATTGATTGTGACAACTCTACTTTAGATATAATATATGGATATAAAAATCTGTAAGGAAATGAGTCTGCAAAGACATAGGGTACCTTAGGAAAGATGGACAACTAAGTAGTTGAATGTTTTATTACAGAAGGGAAAATAGATTCTAACAATGTTAAACCCCAGTTACTGGTAAAGGCTCACCACAAATGTTTTCAGGGGCCACCCCAACACCAAACTTCACTCTGTTTGTCTCCTTCAGGACAGAAATGTTTTGCCAGAGACCCAGCCAAGGCCGAGCTGTGGTCCCAGAGAAATGGCCAGCACAGCCTCAATTTCCATTGACAACCAACTTGAGAGAGGATATTTGGTTAGGAAACTCCCTGGGACATAATAGGTGGGGATAGGGTGCTGCTTTCTTCCTCATTATAATAAATATGCTTCAGTTTTGAGAGCCTGGGTGTATGACCACTCACTTTTTCCACATAGGTATGTGGAGTTGGGTGGAAATGATTAGATCAAGCTTGTCCAATCTGTGGCCTGTGGGCAGCATGTGGCCCAGGATGGCTTTGAACGAGGCCAAACACAAATTCGTAGACTTCCTTAAAACATCATGAAAATTATACACGAACCTTTTTTTTTTTTTAGCTCATCAGCTATCGTTAGTATATTTTATGTGTGGCCCAAAATAATTTTTCTTCCAGTGTGGTCCAAAAAAGCCAAAAGATTGGACACTCCTGAATTTCTGTGAGCCTGGATATAGCCTCAGGTAACTGGGATGAATAGGCCTCTCTGCAAGCCATGTTGAGAGTCAGAGGCAGTTGTCTTGGGGTTGCCCATGGACACCTACTTCCCTGCCCCCTGCTCCCCCACCCACTGGAGAGTGGTGGCTGAGTTAACTTGGCCTTGGTGATTGTCATGAAGAGGGCAACTGCTTTTTTATGCTGTTATTTAATGAAGGGTATTTAAGAATGGCCCTTACAATGACCCTTACAAAGTATCTATTCTCACTTACTATTTAGTTGGCACCCTTTCAAGTTGAAGAAATAGTACTATGAGTTCTAGTTATTTCCTATTTCTGAAAAGCCTTGCATTAAACATTGCCTGTCAGTTTTTAAAAACTAATTAGGAGTAGCTGAATGAGTTAATGGAGACCTTACTATCCTTTTCTCCCCCTCCCATACTCTCATTATTTTGTAGTCATAGTTCCAAATTTGAGACTACAGCACTGAGCACCTCTGACACAGAAGGTCAAGCCTTTCCCCATGCTATTTCCAGCACTCCATTATTCATTTGGATTGGCAGTTTTCTTAATTAACACCGTGTCTGTATTTACTGCAAAAGTTCAGCATTGGGAGCCACTGCCAAAAATGTAGTTTTTTAATGTGAATTTACCACATTCAAAACAAAAATGATCTTATCTAAGACGGGCGTGTCCAACCTGTGGCCCAGGATAATGTTGAATGCGGCCCTGCACAAATTACTAAAACATTATGAGATTTTTTATGCGACCTTTTTTTTAGCTCATCAGCTATCATTAGTGTTAGTGTATTTTATGTGTGGCCCAAGAAGATTCTTCTGCCCAGGAAAGCCAAAAGTCTGGACACCACTGATCCAAGACATCAGCCCAATAATGTCATGAAAACACACTGGAAAGTTCTATTTTTCGATTATTAATTATTAATCATCCACATTATGCTAGGCAGAATCACTTTATCATTCTCATTGCTTGTAGTTTACATCAGGAAAAAGGCAAGTAAACTAATACACATTAAATGTTAAAACAAGAGGCTACAAAGGTAAAGGTGGATGGATGCTGGTATTGTTTATAATTATAAGCTACCTAAATGAATATTCATGAATGCAGAAAGAAACAGTACATTTAACATATTCTTCCAATATAAACGATATAACTGAGTAATTGAAATATTTATACACTTTCCTTGACCCACTAATATGATCAATTTTAATAGCACATTATTTGAAAGAGGCACAAAAGGCAGCCATGGAGGCAACAAGTGGAGAAGCATTTTCTTCTTTCCTGTTGGTTTCTGCCCTCAGGATATTCCCACCTCAGCACAGCCCCTTTAACTTTACAGTATTCATAGCATGCCTGTGTCTCACTGGCATTCAGATATTAATAGCTGTCTGATTCTCCTAATTAGCTTGACTGATCGGTGGGGGTCAAAGCAACATGAGCAGTCTGGCAAAGTTACTTGCAGACTGACATTTTATTGCTTGGTTTATCACTTATTAATTACCATTAAGTATCACGTCAGAGTGATCCATTTCAAGAGAGTAGAACTACTGTTATTGTACTTTGCTTGTACACGTGATTTTGTTTTCTTTTATGCCATTTTTTTTAAATCTATGCGTATATAACACAATAGATTTTTCAGATCCAGTGAAAAGAGTATAGTTGTTTGGGAACATTTTTAAACTATAGAATAAATGTATTTCTGGTGTGCAAAAATACATATTGGCTGGGGTCACATTAGGTGGTGAACTTATTATGCATCAAGTTGACAATGCACTGTGGAATTGTATGCCTGAAACCTATGTAATCCTTGCTAACAGATGTCACCCCAATAAGTCTAACAATAAAAATGAATTAAAAAAAAAATACATATTGGTAACATTGAATCAAAGCAAAATGATGCAAGTGTTATAGAATGGCCTTTGTTTGGTTCCATTCACTAAAAATAGAAATTTTCTTGTAAGAAATTAAAAGCACACTGTGTTTACAAACCTTAAAATAGATGAGAGTGTCATCTTCACCCTTTCTCAGATGCAAAGAAAAGTCTTTATGATTAAGTCATTTTACTGATTCATGATTTTACTGAATCAAAAATTGATGTCTACTTTATAATTACTTGAGACAGTTGTCAAGAATCCTTAACTGGCAAAAAGGGAGCAAAATCAACCATATTTTATATCACTGATAAGAAGAATAAAAATACTTAGAACAATATGATGACTGGAAAATTATTCTGAATTTGGAGTTAGTTCTTGTGAATTATTGGCAACATTTCTTAGCATGATAGATATTATCTGATTCCTTGTGCAAGATTGACTATGCAGACAATCGCCAGACCATGTATTAAAATAGAAACCTGACCCACAACCTGCAGTAAATGACAACTTCTATAGCAATAGGCCCCCAGTGGTCAAGGCTTGATCAGTAACTGACAGCTCCCCTAATTTTTGTCCCCATTTCCTACTTAGGACCAATGGAGTAAAGCCAAATATGCTCGTCTAAACTATGTTATAGGATGCCCCACTTCTCGTTAGCTGGCACCCAGCTTCCCAGCTCCAGCAGCCTTCAGTCGGGACATGTGAAGCCTACACGTTTTTCCACTGTAAAGATTTCTCACTCCTCTGCCTGCCTTTGAGTATCTGCCAAAATGCAAATGATGGCAGCTGACTCTTGCTATACAGCAAGCTCTGAACGAACAGCTCTTACTTGTTCTCATTTGAGTGATCTTCATTTATTTCCACACACTGGGGCGTAGGATCCATTTTTCTAAGCCATATTCTTAAATTGGTGACCCTTTTAATCAATATACTTTCACATGCCTCTTTGGACAACCTCTATAAGTCAACTGCAACTTTCTAAAAAACAAGATCCAATATTATCTATAATTTGCCAAATATCAGAGTGATTTCACCCCAAAATAAAAAAAAAACTATCATTTTAGAAAGAATACACCTAGTTTAGTAGATATGACATACTAAATAATACTCTAAAATAGAAGCAAGTAATTTATTACTTACATCTAAAAGGATGAATCAGATTAAAAATAATCTTTTCAGAGAAGTTTTTCAAAGACAGAATCAAAGAGTAGCAAGACATGTTTGAACAATGAGGCTTTCATGAGATTCATAGCTTTCTTAACCATGAAGAGAGTAGAGAGATGGATGGTAAGCAAACTTCAAATGACATAGAAATGCACAAATTAAAAATAGATAAGGCAAAATTCCTAATGAGAGATGCATCTAACTTACATGCACAACTGTTTTTGTTGGTAATTACTATTTTGTTGAGCAATTACTATAGTACAGCCACAAGTATATGACATCTCTACATCCATACTTTACCTAAGATTAAAGGATATAAAAATAGGAATAAGGAAGAAGAAACCTGTCAAGGCCACAGTGGTCAAAGTTGAAGTCATCTATAAGCTTCAAGAGGTCTGCATTTCTACTTGGTTCATATTTAAATAAGCTAGCAAGTACAGAATATTGCATATATACCTAGTTCTCATCTAATCCAAACATGCTGTGAACATATATCTTAACAGATCTCTTGAGAACACCAATATTCTCTTAAAAACATATTATAAACTAGGCTTCATTGGCATCAAGAATACCATAGTTTGTCGGTTGGCTTTCTGATTTTATTGCCACAAAATTATTTTTAATTTACTATATTTTAGTTTAATATAGTTAAAGTATTTCATTTTCTTATTTGCAAAATATCAAAAATTTAAAAATATATTTAATACTATAATCAACAATTACTCTATTATAAACATATTTCAATTTGGTTAATTCTTTCTTAAGAAAGACCCCAAAATGCATAGCTAATCCCATCTGCTTAGGGGAAATATTTGTCAAAGCATCAATATTAATTCCTTAATAGCAATAAGGAAGAAGAAACCTCTCAAGGCCACAGTGGTCAAAGTTGAAGCAATGCACTGTGGAATTGTATGCCTGAAACCTATGTAAATCTTGCTAACAGATGTCACCCCAAAAAGTCTATCAATAAAAATGAATTAAAAAAAAAACTTTATAGCACAATTATAACATGGATCATTCAGTCCACCATTATAATGGGAATCACAGCGAGGTTCGTTTTGGAGCTATCAAAGGGTTAAGAGAAGAACAAATCTCTGTTATCTTAATTCCACCCCAATTTTTATGCACTGCTATTTCCACATTTCATTTCAGATTTCTCTTTCTAACTCCTACATGATTTTACCTAAAGAAATGAACTATAATGAGTCAGTGGAGTGTTGTAGTTATGAGTCCAGACATGTTTGACTCTGTTTCCTAATCTTATTTTAAAATAAGCAAAATAAAATAAAATGTTTTACATAAAATTTATTTAGTTTTTCTTAGCCAAATTCTGATAAGTCCAATGGAAAGTGTGGCTAAAAGTAAACAAAAATCTAACATCATAGTCAATTCTTGGGAAACCATGTGTTAAAGAAGAATTTGCATTATCTCCTATAAACTCTCGAAAAGCCTCTGGAAATGGTTTCCCACTAAAATGAGGGCATTAGCCAAGAAAAAGGAAAGACATGCGATACAGGTAACTAAAGATCCAACAATAAAAAAAAAAAAAAAAGAGGCAAAGAAACAACGGTGAAAGAGACACCAGGAGGCCATCTCTGACCCAGATGTAGAAAGCAATCTATGAGCCCCAAGGAGCAATTTCTCTGGAGACTCTCTGAGGCAGCCAAGCCTCTGAAGGGATGATGTAGACCAGAGGTTGACAAACTACAGCCCCAAGGCTAAATCGACAACAGCACGGTTGAGTAGTTGTGACGGAGACCACAAGGTCTAAAGGACTAAAGGTCTGTAAGATTTATAGCTCTCCGTGGAAGAATTTTGCCAAAATAATTTGAGGTTAAATTAGCAGTAAGTACATTAGGAAACAAAGAAAAGAAAGATAAGGAATGATAACTGACTCGAGTGAGAATTAATAGTTATGTAAGAAAGGAAAAAAATAGTTGACTGCATGGTTCAGCTGTGAATCGTATTTTATAATAACATAAATATTGAATATTCATCTAAGCAAAATTACAACTTTGTGGGGGAGGGGGAGGACTAGAGGAGAGAAGATAACTCAATCCTTGTCATACATAAGGGAAATTTGACAAATAATGGCTAAAATTGAAAAAGCAAGGAGTCACAGAAGTATGTTTTTCGTACACATTACAATGGGAGTCTGCTAAGAGACGTGAAATGTTTGCATCTGGAGAAGAGGAAAGGAAGCAAAAGAGTTGACAATACTCTTTCGTAACAAACCTTGTACAACACTGACTCCCAAATTATGTGCATATATAACTTCAAAAAAATAAAATTAAAACTAAAAATAATGATTTAGGTCTGGCATACTATAAAAACTACTCATAAAACAATAATCATTTCAGAAAGTTTCATCCCTGAACAATGTGTGGCTCATATGCATTCGATTCTACCACTAATTCCCAG
The DNA here is from genome assembly GCA_004026885.1 of Lyroderma lyra. NCBI lineage: Eukaryota > Metazoa > Chordata > Mammalia > Chiroptera > Megadermatidae > Lyroderma > Lyroderma lyra. The sequence goes on from PVJL010002748.1 coordinate 96,066, forward strand.
TAAGAACAATTATCCAAAATGACTAATTCACATGATCTTTGCACCCTAATGAAAAACATTTACTGTTACATAATAATGGCTAAGTCCCCCTGGTTTCATGGGACTTTTAATACGATAGACATTCTGGGAATTATTTCTCTCAGAAGTTTCAGACAATGTTGGAAGTTATTTGTTTAACACTACAAGCTAATGTTTCTGTTCAGCTTCTAGACTATAAAATAAAAAACAGGAGAAAAGGGAAAAGAAGTAATAAAAGATGGAAGGAAGGAAGGAAGGAAGGAAGGAAGGAAGGAAGAAAGAAAGAAAGAAAGAAAAAGAAAGAAAGACATATAGTAAGATTTTTTAAATAAAAGATAAATAAGAATTCTTTGGTGCTAGGTAACAAGAAATTTTAAAATATGATATAAAAACAATATGTTCATTATAGGCCAAGAAAAATATTTCTGGAGCTGTTCTCATTCTTTTCTAACATTTAACAGATTCATACAGTATTCTACACTACTAGACTGAATGCCAAGCTATAAGCAAAGCTTTCTTGTTTTCTAACAAATTCTTTGCAATTTAGAATACTTTTTCCAATAATCACTGAAATTACTTGGCTTATACTTAATGCTTTTAATTTTTACTTTGATAAGTAAATAATATGTATGCTATTAAGATTGCCTTCCAGGAAAAGGAAAGATATTCCCTTGTATGATCATGGATAATACACAAAATTCAGCTTCTTTTGTTTATGCATTTATAATTCAAAATACCACTGACTTTTATGTTCCCTAATTCTTCTAGCAATAATCTGTCCTTTTTATATTACATCTAAGACTTGATTCATCAACTATGAGATCATCATTGTTTGGGAGCTGGCATTCTAGAATGCAAGAGTGATAGAATACAATGAGTCTTCTGTTGAAAAACTTTTACAAGCACCAAGGAATGCATATCATATAAAAGAAGCGATGAGCTCATGCATAAAATGTATTAGTGTGAACTGAGGTATTGAAAATTGGTATGCCTCGCTGTCAAATAAAGATCTTTATCTCCCTTGACTCTTTGAATGTAAGGACTGCAAGATCGAATGATGTGGTTATAGTCATCTGAAGTCTAAATTTTCTAACTTTTAATACCCTTTGCCCAAATTGACTACTGTAATCAAAAGAAAACAGAAGAAACCGTGAGTGCTTTTTAAAGTGTATTTTGTATTGTTTTCAGTGGATTTCTTTTACCAAGATCAGAATAGCAGGATGAAATTAAATTCACTCAACCAGAAATTCTGACTACATTACACCAAAGATACAGATGGAGAATAATAAAATATAAATCCTAAAGATTCACGGAAAAGTTGTAAATTTTATTTCTTGTTCTTACCCTTTCTTCCTCCCTAGGCTCCCATTTAATACGATTCCGCTGCATGTTTTTGCTTTGTACCCTCTCTTTCTTTGGGAATTACAACTTTCTAGTGAAAGGTTCCCATTTATCCTTGAGAAGTTTGACAAAATTCTTACTCCGCCTTTGTTTTCTCTTTCCAGTCTATCACTCCTCTTACCCCAGTTGGTTTTGCTGTTGAAATGTCTCCTTGGATCTTCCCTCCCCACTCAAAGGACATACCACTTTCCCTTTAGGTCAGAAAAGGAAAATCATCTAAAATAATTCAAACCAACCAACACTCTTTTTTTCAAGCGGGGAATGTGCATGACTCAACACATGAGTAACCTAACCTGCCCCTGGTTTTGGAATTCCTGTAATTTCAGTTATTTCAACTGAATCACCCACTGGTGAACTTTAGGCTCAAGATCTCCTTTTCTTAGGAAGTTGTCCCTGTTTTTTTGTCCTCTTGGCTCCTTTAGTTGGCTTTTAATCTATTACTTTATTTTGTCTACTTATTTATTTTTATGTGTGGCTTCTGTGTGGTCCTTGGTTCCTCACTAGTCACCAAAACTACTCGTTTATTAATTTAATTATGCATTGAATAAATATTAATTGATTGACTCCTTTGAGCAAGACACTAAGCCAGGTACGGTGAGGAATTTGAAAAATTCAAAGATGGGTAGCTCCGAGGACCTCACAGTATAATAAAGATAAAGCCTGTACACGTAAGACTAAAATACAAATATAGGTTCAATGGTAGGAAACCAAGGTGGCTTCTATTGTCTCTGTGAGGAAGGTGGCAAGGTCATCCACTAAGAGCAAAGGTACAGGTATGCTGTCAGGTGTGTGTGGGGAAGATCATTATCACTTAGTTTAAGTCCTGCAATTATAAGGATTTACTGGATGATAGCTATTTTAATAATATATATACCTGCCCATTCATAGCTTGACCATAATTATGTAATAGCATACAATTCTTAGTACAGAGTGTGAATTTAGTTATTCTCACCCAATCCTTTTCTTTCACAAGTCCAGAATTAAAGAATTCCTTCAATGATTAAGTGTAAGTCACCTAACACAATGATCCTATTTGATTAACAGAGTTAAGGTTTTTGTGCCCAAAATGGCACATCATAAGCAGTTTTCCTTTAGAAATTTATCAAAGCTTGTTTTTGTCCAGGTGGCTTGCAAGGTCCTCTCCCTCATGTTTTATGTCAGTAACTCTGAGAAGTATGTGTGCGTGCATGCGTGTATGTATGTGCGTGTCTGTGATTTTTGTTGCCATCCACCTCTTTCCTTTTAGTAATGAACCTTAAGATCTTTAAAATGAAGGAGATTCTCTGTAAATTTACAGTGTGGGTAAAAAAGGAAACAGAAAAAAGGATAAGAGATGAAAAACTATGACTCCCTAACAAGTATATTTGGAGAGGAAAGGAAAGTCCCAAGGATGATTTAAGGAAGAAGGGAGCTAAATTTAATGCCGGAGACGGTAGGACACTGTACAAGGGCAAAGAGATGTGCAGGCTGACTGAGAAGTGGGGTGGGCTCAGCAGGCAGGGGCCACAAATGGAGCCTCCGAATGACAGAGATGGCATGTCACCTGCACGAGCACCTGTCCCAAGTCACCGACTTTAACATTCACTGGTGTCTGTGACTCTTCCTCTGGATATTATGGCTTCGAAATAATTATATGACATAATATATGGCTTGTCAAATAGAGTGAAAAGAAAATGAAAATTTGCAAACCTATTATGTCATGTATCATCACTTTAAAAAATAATTCAGTGTTTAAGTTACGTGTTAACTTAAGACACACGTTGGGCTACTGTTTTTAGATAGAGCAGCCATTCTTGGGGAAAACATCTTTATGTAGCTCTTAATCCTGTAAACACTTGATCAATGCCTTCTATAATCCTATAAGCTAAGAAGATCTTATTTTTTCATAAAATAATGACTTAGCATTAGCTTTATAATTATAATTCAGAGTAGAATTTAACACTAAGGAGAAAAAAAACAAACTTCGTCTTTGCAGGACTAAATCGTCCCTAAGGTCTCCTTCAGCTATAAGTGTTGTACGTATCTGAGTGAACATATCTTTTTCCACACAGTGCTTTCAGAAAAATGAAAGATCACGCATTAATGATTATAGTAGCTATTTTCAGGGTTTGTTAAATAATTAATCTGATTCATAAACAGACCATAGTCTGAAAAATCAGCTTTCATTCCAAGGGTATAACGGCTATATTTGATAACTTTTCACATATGCACTTTATAAACATTTGCTGGTGTAATGATGTAGCAAAAGCCAGGGCACAGATTCGGTGAAGAGAAATGTCAAGTACATAAGTGAAATCAAGAGAGGAGAAAGAACTAAAAGAAAATACTTCTAAGAGACCAATTGTACAAACTTATCTAGACAGCTGGTGGGTCAGGTCAGGAGTATTGCTGAACATTTCATCCCGTTCCACCTTACATTTACTTTTTATGAGCTACTTTTCAATATACTTGTATTCACTCACTCAGTAAGAATTAGGAGATCCTTTCTTTGTGCCAGTCACAAGTGTGTTGAGCTCTGTGGCTGCAGCACAGAATGGGACAAATGATCCATTACAGACAAAACTACAATGCTATATGTCAAACGGTGTTTCATTTCAGTGCAACTCAGCTCCCATCACAGATAAGCGGAATGAAGCCAAACTAGCCTTGGTGTGTCCCATAATCTCATCTGCAAAGGTGGATTGTGACACATACTTGCATAACTTCTACATCTTCAATCATGTAGTAGGAGGCAGTGTATGTCTTGCAGCTTAACGTTATTGATAATGTAGCCATAAAAGTATTTCAAAAAAGGCAGAATTAACGTGAGCTGATGTATCAAAGCAATCTAGAAGAGTGCAGTAGCCATGGACAGAGAGAATGCTGGTCAAGGGATACATGAGCAAAGCTAGAGACACTGAACTGTGCATGTTTTGCTTGTGGGATTTGTTGCACTGGCTCCCTTCTCCCCTTCCATCTTCTCATTGAGTTTCCTTCCCTTCACTACATAAACTGACCTGATCTTATTCAGGGGTAGTTTGGATAAACTAGCATCCATTGACCTTTGTTCTAGATTGCTCCCAGGTCATTGTTTGTGCGACCTGTCTGATGTAAGTCCTCAGGAAAAGAAGTTCACTTTGCATAGAATAAGAATTGAATCAACCAGTTGCTAAGGTTGGCCTCATGGAGTCATAAATGTATCATTTCTAACTAACTTTCGTCAACTAGTTGGTTCATCCAACTCACGGTCTGTTGATACTGTAGAAGTTCAAAAGGTTATATTGTTCTCCAACCTCACCTCCACTGCACCTAGAAACATCTTGCCTGAGGTCTCACCTTCCTCCCACCACTTCCTCTCTTATGTTTCTACAGCTTTATTCTACTGCTCTCCTTCTCATCCTGACACACCACAGGCATTCCTGCCTCCTCAGGGTTGTTTAGGAATGATATGTGACTCAGAAAACCTTCCAGATGCATCCATGCCAAACTGAAGGCCACCTCATCAGCGAAGTCCACCCTGATGATCCCGACCCATGACTTTCTACCATAGCTTACTAGTTAGGGATGTCAGGCCTCATCTAGTTTCAAATTCTGACTTGGAGTCTATATGACCTTGGGAAGGTTGCCAACCAACTTGTTTTCATTTCCTCTTCTGTAAAATAGAGATAGTTTCACTTACTTTTGGAGTCATTGTATATATTAAATGGGATAAGTAGAGTGGTAGGAGTAGTGCCCGGCATACTAAGTACATAATAACTGTTCCCTTTTATTAGTAGAAATAACAATGACAGTAGTTATAATTAATTAAGCACTTACTATCTGCCAGATGCCATGCCCTGCAAAACCTTGCAAGGCAGATATTATTATAATCAGCTTACTTGTGAGGAAGATGAAGCCCGGAATGGTCAGGAAATTTACCAAAGGACACACACTGAGTAATAGAGCTAAAGGTTTAAGGTAGTTCAGTCTAATTGCAAAGCTGGTACCTTGTTTGTTTTTAATTTCAGCACATTCCCTTCAGTTGGTAAAGTAAAAGAGAAGGGAAACGACATGCTTAGAATGCTTGACCTTAGGCAGGCCATAACCTGGTCCCTTTTTCCCCCAAATAATTGGGTGCTTTTATGTGTAATACAGAGATATCAGCTGAGGTCAATTCTCTCTTGGAGAATTTAATGAAAATTTCTCGAACGCTTTAGCCCACTCTTTACAGGAAGGCCAGTGTGGTCCCGGAGAGTTCTGGGTTGGAGTTCCAAAGTCAAGTCTTGGCTCCAAGTAGTGGGTATTGCTGAAGCTTTCAGTCTCATTCTTGTCTCTCCATCTTCACCTGTGGTTTCAGTTTCATACTCACACACACACGGGATTCCTAGGTTTCCCCCTAAAACTAGGACATCAGAAGACTGTACTTCAGATTTGGTGTTTTAATGCAGCATTGGTGGCAATTGTGGAAGGTTCTTACTGCATCAGAGGCGACACGGTTCTGGTGCAGCTGGAGCAGCGGTGCCCTTCGCAGGCCAACTCTACAGTGTGTCTCTGGAAGATGGTCCTGAAAATTCAGCTTTAGAAACTCTTTGTCCACTGAGTCCGTGGACTGTCTGATATCCCTCAATAAATGCTAAAGCTAACACTATGCCAATCCTATGATTCAGCAGTTTCACTCTTAGGTATCTAGTGGTCCTCTTTTATCCGTAGTTTCATTGTTTCATGGTTTCAGTTACTCACAGTCAACTGTGATCCAAAAATATTAAATGGAAAATTCCAGAAATAACAATTCAATAAAAGTTCTTAAGTTTTACATCGTGCACTGTTCTGAGTAGCATGATGAAATCTCGTGCCATCTCGGAATGTGAATCATCCTTCGTCCAACGTACCCACACAGTACACGCTCCCCATCCTTAGTAGCGACCTCAGTTATCAGACTGACTGACAGGATATCTCAGTGATTTTGTTCAGGTAGCCCTTACTTTATTTAATAATGCCACATTCATATGACTTTCATTATAGTTGTTATAAACTTTCTATTTTATTACTAGTTGTTGTTAATCTCTTACTGTGCCTAATTTATAAATTAAACTGTATCACAGGATATATGAGTGCTGTCCAGAAAAAATCCAGCCACAAATACGTCTATTTTCCATATTACATGAGTGGATACTTTCTGAACAGCTCTCATATATGCAGGAGAAAAAAAACATAGTATATGTAGGGTTTAATACTATCTGGTTTCAGCCATCCAGTGGAGGAATTGAAATGTATCCCCTGAGGATAAGGGGGGAGTACTATACCCAGGGGTATGCAATCTTTTGGCTTCCTTGGGCCTCTTTGGAAGAAGAATTGTCTTGAGTCACACATAAAATATACTGACACTAACGATAGCTGATGAGCTAAAAAGGAGGTCACCAAAAAAAAAATCTGATAATGTTTTAAGAAAGTTTACGAATTTGTGTTGTGCCGCATTCAAAGCCATCCTGAGCTGCATGCAGCCCATGGGCAACAGGCTAAACAAACTTGATACACACAATAGAAATGATTGCATATATGTCTACCAAAGACTTTAGAAGATAATTATAGCAGCTCTAGTCATAATAAATAAAAAACAAAATGTCCATTAAAAATAGAATGGATAAATTACAGTATTTTCATGCAGTGAAATATCACATACCAATTAAAAAAAAAAAAAAAAAAAGAACAAACTACAGCTACACGTAGCAACATGGAAGAATCTCACTCACACTGTCGAGCAAAATAAACCAGAAACAGGAGAATACTCACCATATGACTCCATATATATGAAATTTGAGAACAGGCAAAACTAAAATTAATCTCTGGTGATAGAAGGCAGAATACCAGTTACGTTAGCGAAGAGGTATGCAATAAGAAAGGACTCAAAAATAGGCTTCTGGGCTTCTGAATAATTTGTCTTGATTGGGGTACTGGATACAGACTGTACATGAGGGCTGTCCAGAAAGTATCCAGCAATGTAATATGAAAAATACAGGCATTTATGGCTGTATTTTTCCCAGACAGCCCTCATACATACACACACACACACACACACACACACACACGCACACACACACACACTAGACTCTCTGTTAACCGGAACTCAAGTGAAGCACCTACTTAACATTTATCCAGCATCTACCAACCCCCATGGGTGCTGGTTAGTGGAGCGTCTACTGCAGCTGTGCACATACGTATGGATATATATGTAAAACTTCATCAGTCTATATTTATGTTTTACTTAAAGGAAGCAAGAAAGAAAGGAAGAGAGGCGGGAGACAGGGAGGGAGGGGAAGGAAGGCAGGCAGGGAGGAAGGCAGACTAGCTGGAGTGTATGCTGTTTCTGCAAACCAGAAAACCTGACTAAAACAGGAGCAAATAAGAAATGAGCAAGAGTGAAATGTATGATTAGATGGCCAGACTTTATAGTGGGCTAGACTCTGTACTTTCTCCAGCAACCTCCGTCAGATTCGGAGTGAAGTTACAGGAGGACTACCACCGAGTGCCTACAGCATGCACTGTTACCAGGTACTTTCGTGTGCCTGCTCAGTTAAACCATATGATCACTCCGAGGAAGGCATTCCTTTATTCGTGTTTTAGAGTAGGTGATAAGTTCAGAAAAGTTAAATCATTTGAGAGTAAAGAGCTAGTTAATAGCATGGAAATTTGACTCAAATTTGCCTGACTTCAGCAACACTTTGCTTTCTATGACACTCTACTGGGAAAAGTAGGAAGCCTGGGCTTGGAGACTGAAAAAGTAGCTGTGCCAGAAGGTCAAAGGGCCACAGTAGTCTAGGGGCATATCTCTACAGGGTCCGGTCTAGGTAGAAGCAAAAATGTCACCAGGGGATAAATTTGAAAATAAAATTATGTTGAAGGACTAAAGGCTAAACTTAACGTGAAGAGCAGATGCAGGGCAAAAGAAAAGTTACAGTAAAAGCTTAGAATCTTGGAGATGGAAAAAGCAAGAGTAATGAAAATGTTCACGTGGTGGAGAAGAGTTGAATATATGAATACTCAAAATAAATGGAGTTTTACAAGTTTTTAAAACCAGATGTTGCAAATGAAGCACAGGCCTACACTTGGTCACAGTTCATTGGCAATAAATCAAGAGGAATATGCCAGAAATTACAGAGTATCTCATGGTTTCATGGCAATAAGGAACAGGCCTGGTGCAATGAACTCACAGTCCATGTGCAAAAAAACATGTGATATGTGAGGGATAGCTTCCTTATGGCGAGGACAAGTATGTCTGTCTTTCAAACTCAATTTCTTTACATTTTAATTCCTAAAACCACATACCTATTTGATTTCTACTTTTGTTTTGTTTTGCAAATAAAAAAACACCCCTTTTCTCAGGTCAACTGGGTATCTAACACTGACCATATACTTGTGAGTATAAAACAAAGGGATCAAATAGTTCAGTCCTTTTGCACATGCTCGACTGCAATTTTTGAAAACTATACAAGAATTATATCATCAAATGACACTAGAACAGGCTTCCTTGATAGACACTGATGGGTATGAGAGAGAACATTAGGCTATTTGACTTTTTGATAGAATTGACTAGCAAATTTTTCCAGTTAGCTATTTCAGTAATAAAATATTCCATATCACATTTCTCTGACTCTTGAAAACTGATGAAAGGATTTGAGTATCTGCCTGGAAACGCCCAGGGGAGTAATTAAACTGACCACCCTTGAGTTGGCAGTTATACAAACTGCTTGAGGCAACCTGGGGCCATTCCTAGTGCCCAGGTTTGTTCCACACCTGCAGTTGGGGTTCATTTGCAGGGGCTGTGGAAAGAGAATCAGAGTAGCGCTGCAAGTCCCCAAGGGTGACAATACAGAAAGAAGTGCTTGGGTTGTTCCAGTTAGCTAAGCTGCAGAGGCCCTATATTGGGAAGATGTCCCTTTCACTGTCCCAAATTCACTGCTTCTTGGGTCCCCTCTGCACCAGCCCCGTGGAAGGAGCCTCTTAAGGAACACTGCAGAAATGTGGTGGAAGAGATCTAATTGGTCAAATTCATACTGCAACTTGAGAGCTTTCACAAACTCACATTTAACGTGTAAAAGAAATTTCTAATATATATTAATATTAGCACTTAGTGAGATTCCTTCAAGGCAGAAACTGAGTCTCACTCATTTTGCATCCTCGGTACCCAGCACAGGGTCTAGCACAAAATCAGTGCTCCATTATCACTGTTTGTTGACAGAGCAGTTATTAAAGATATTTTGCCACATTCCTAAATATGATATTCTGCCCAATACCACTCTCCCATTTCTTTTTTACAGAGTGAAATATTAATGTATGGATGGCTTAGCAAAAATGTATTTTGTTCTAAAACACTCAAAAAGCTTATTTATAGAATTGCCTGTATTGGACCTTTGTCACTTGTAAAAATGGAAGTTCCATGTGATTCAACTTCATGACTGAATTTGGTTTTATAGCATTTCCTATTTTCAAGGCATTTTCTGTGTAAAGGAGGAAAACATTCTCCTGTGCCCTTAGAGACTCCAAGTGAGCCTAAGAAATTCATAAGAGAAAAGTATACAAATTTCATTTTTTTTTTTTTACATGTACATGGGAAGCTTCTCCAGAAAATGAGACCTGAAGACGTAACCAGAGCAGGAAGCTTTCATATTTGTTTAGACAAATAAATAATAAATTGGGGAACAATTGACAAAAGAATTTGAGCTAGGGGTAATTAAGTGATGAAGAAGTAATCAGAAAGAGAAGGGTTGGATTAACAAGGTTTGTTTGTACAGATTTCTCGGCTCCGAAGTCCCCATCTCTGGTGATAAGAATGTCTTCCTTCCTTCAGGTGCAGGAAGAACATCTTTCACTTGAGAGTTTTATCTATTACTTTCAGGGGAAAAAAAAGTAGTATCTCTCTGGCACCAATTGCTTCTTAAGTGTCTTTAATATAATATAATCAAAATGCCAGTGACATATTTTGGGTTTTCTTCACCACATAAAGTGCCTAGTTTTTACTATGAGGTAGGTTAAGAGGAGCATGTTTATTTTATGATGAAGCCCGCCCCAGTTTCCCAGCATTACTGACAGGGTCAAGGTTAAAGTCAGCTCCATCACCTCAGTTAGTTCATTCCAGCATCCTTGTCAACAGTTCTAGCGGTAACAAAAATTGTTTTTCTTCCTTTTCATATATGATTTTCGTCTAAAGGTTATCAGATTTTGTGTGTTCATCAAGCTGGAAAGGATGCCCGATATTTTAAGAGTTGATGGACCAAGATGCAGTTTGAACACTGAAAATGGATATTTCAATAAGAGCAAGAGAAGGAAGCATCACCACCAAATTATTATTCAAATTATTTAAAAGGCTAAAAGCCCCAAATGCCAGCAAACGTTACAATCACAGCTACTAAAAATCAGAATCAGTTTTAAAGAGGTGACCAAGACCATGTTTTGTTACTATTCATCCACATTATAAAAGATTTTCACACCCATTCCCTGGGAAATTTTTAACTGCCCCATTTTATTTCTTGCCCATAGGCAACTTGAATTAATTTACATAAAATATTCCTCCAAGCTACTAACCATTTAAGCACCTTTTTCCAGAAGTAATTTTCCTCTTACACTTCTGTTTAAAAAAAAAAAAAAGTATATTCATGTGGAAAAATTAATTTCAATGACATCTTTTTTTCAAGAAGAAATTTAGTTCTTTAATGAAGATAAAAGTTATTTTTATATTAAACTGATTAAAGCAGAAAGTAAAGTCTGACTTGGAAAAAACCAAAAACCTTAATAAAATCTTTTAGGATGAAAATTCAGATAAAGCTAGAACTAATGAGCATTTCTTTACATTGTACTTAAATTCTAAGGTATTTTATTGAAATTAGTAATTATTTGAACTAAATTCTCCCAAACCTCAAGTTCAGATTTTAACTTACATCTAAATACCATCACATTCTAACCCAACTAAAGTTTTCAAAATTAAATTATCCTATGGATATTCTAATGCAACTTTTTATGTTGTATTTTTAGAAACAAACTTGAAATAGTAGATCCTAAAAATATTCTAAAGCTCATTACAGTTTTCTTCCCCAGAGTCTGAAAGTGCAACCTGTCCTCTGTGAAGGCTATCTCTGCTAGGCAATACCATTTCCAGAATATAATCCTGGAGGTAACTCTTTTAAATAGTAGATGGATTATCCTGGAGCTGTGGGTGGAAGAAAAAGGAAGAGGAGAGACAAGAACGTTGTGAGCAACCTGGAGGCTTGAATCGGGGTCATACTTGAATAAAAGATTTGGTTGAGAACATGCACTTGGAAGGAATTTCAGCTCCCAAGAAGAGCACCGTCAAAGTGTCATGGCTTCCCCCTTTCTGAGGAAGAAAAGATGAGACGTGGAGAGCAGAGAAGTTGCTGTCTGGGCCAGTGGGCAGGCAGTCGCAAGTCACTTCTGTGTAGACCGTGACAATACCCCTAGAGTTGGCCACCGGTGTGGGGTCTACCTTGTTGCTACAAAAGTGATTCTCTTCCCTGTTTAAACAAGTAAACAAACAGTGTTCTAAGTAGCATTTGCTTCCAGTTCAGCCTGTTCCATGCTGAAATCTTCCAGCTTATACACTTCCAGGAGTGGATCTATTTACATGTAATTCTCATGGTGTCACCAAATGGTCAGAATTTCCCCAAATGGTACCGGACACTAGTAACTGTGTGAGGCACAGCACTGTGCAGTTAGCATGGTGTTGCGGAGTTAGTGTGACATCCCGATTTGGCGAGAGGGGGAGCTAAAATCCCCCACTCATCTCGTCCTTTCGCTCTTCAGTGCCTTCCTACTCCTAGAACCCTGTGCAGACACAACCTGCCTCCTACGTAGAGAATACCTTGTAACTAATCATGTATGTGGATGAGTGCACGTATGCTAGTTTCATTTATCAACACATATTTGCTAGGTACCTATTACAAATATTCTAGACCCATTTTGAGCAACAGAGACACAAAAATATGAAAGAAAGACAAGGTCCCCGCCCGCATAGAGCTTATACTCTGGTAGAAGGAGACAGGTAACAAGCAAGCAAGGTGCTTTCAGGGACTGAAATTAAGTTGTTAATTCACAATGAGCTACGATTGATAAGTAATCATTTTACATGTAAATGTGCAAAGAATAAAATCTAACCCATAAATTGTTTTCCTATGTAATTTTTATGAACACTAAATTTTAAAATTAACAAAGCTGACCTGTTACTGTGTGCAGACACTTACTTAAAGCTGCTCTCTTCCGTTTTACAGTTTTCTTTTCATATTTTGGAGCCATTCATTGCCTTTTCTAGTCACAAACATTTTTGTAGGCTCTTAAAAAGAGCCCACAGCCTTGGCACTGACTGTGTTCATAGATCCCCATGAAGAAGCAGGTTCTCCTTGTAAATAAAGGCCTGCATGTCAGGCTGAGGGTGATAGGAAGATTTGCTACCAGAGGAACCCCAACACACAAGGATGCACACTCCCATTAGCTATGGGGTCTCAATCCAGAGGTTATTTTTAACTCAGGGACTTACCAGAAATTTCAGGGTGTTTGCTAAGTAAATCAGAGAGAAGCTCATGTATTGAAAGCCCCTAGTGGGATCCATTCCCACATCAAAAGTTATCACAATATACATTTGTAATGACTTCCGTTGAAGTGCTTTCTTGCTTGCAGGTTAATCAGAGTTGAAAGGTTAAATAGTAGCACCCTGAGCAGTTGCTTCAGGAAGAGTGGACAATTAATGACGTTACCCAGGAAATGTGATGGCTTGTCATGGGGCTGCCAATGGGGGAATTCGGTTTTAGTTGTTCTAATCAAGAAATTATATTTCTCACAAAAATTAGTTTTAACTCATTACTTACTAAAACAGAACTCAGAAAGCAAAGAGGGCAACATCCACCTCCCTCCACCCCCTGCCCACCTCACCCCCACCCCACAGCAGAAAGAAATGTAGAAAATTTAAAAGGCCACAGTTAGTTCAGGAAGACAGCTCAGCTTTCTGGCTCTAGAACCAGACTAGTCACCACCCTAGCTGGAGACCCTGGACAAGTCAGTCACCATTTCTGAGCCTCATTTACATATCTTTAAAAGGGCTAATTATCATCCATAAAATTCATGGATTTCTGATCATTAAATAAAGTGACACAGGTTTGCACCAGTAGCTCAATAAATGTTAGATCTTATCAGAGAGAGTGGCAATACTCAGAAGAAAGTGAAATCTTTGAAGGGACTAAAGAATAAGCTGGTAGGTGGCATTCTGCAGACTATATAATTTAGAAATTTCTCTATCAAAACTTGATATTTGGAGGAAATTTTGAGTAATAATGTAGGTCTGACCATTCTTTTTAGAATTAGTAATTAGAATTAAAAAAAAAAGAGTGAAATTCCCAATGTGCCACCTCAGTTCAGAAGAGCTTTGAATAACACGTTAGAAACTCAAAAGTGGCCTAAGTTTGAGAAAAAAAAAAGTGGCTTATAGTTTCTTTTACATAAATTCTTTATAGAGGAAAATGGTTATTCAAACTCTCAAGGTATCAGAAACCCGATGTGTATATGTTAATTCACAGAATTGTAACATGCATCTGGTTCTCATTCATTCTCTACTAATTTTTATGATGTATTCTTAAAATTTTGATTGAAAGACTCCTTCGTGTTATTGGCATTGATAGAAACTTGGCCTGAATAAAGGCTTCCTGGTGCCCAGATGGCTCTGGCACCAACCAGGCAAGCTTCTAGCTCATGATATTACAATCACGTTACACATCCACACTTGTCATCCTGTTTCGTCTATGCATTTTACAATGAGGAAACTGACATCTAGTAAAAGACCAACATTAAACATCAACCAAGTAGCAGAGCTGTGATAGAACTCTGCACTTGTGATGGTTTTTGAAGACTCCACCCACTTTCCCTGATTAACTCCAGGATAGAAAAGGCATCCTGACCAAGTCACCAATGCATTTTTCTGTGGACACGGCTGATCAGGATAGAACATAACTTCAAGCTACATAGGAAAATCATGACTCGTGGGAAATAGACTGCAACCATCATAAACCAAACTTACCTGAAAACAGGTGTGTGCTCTCAGAAAAGTTCTAGGAAGTCATCTAGACATTCGTGTACATTTTTTTATGTCTCAGCTGCTGCACGGGTATTTTGAGAAGCACTTTGGGAAGTCACCATAGGAATCTGACTTTTGTGTTTCTAAAGTACCAGCTTTATTGCAGCTCAAACAGAAATAAAGAGGAAAAGGCATCATTACCTGGCAGGTTTTCCAACGCGATTCCAGCAGGGATTCTCACTTTTCTATCTCCAGCATGCTTGCCTCCCCAGCCGTGTGAACAAGAATGCTCTTTTGGCAGAACCTGAGCCAAATATGAAACATAGTTTCAACATTTTCATGCCATTTTAACCAGGAAGTGCTTTCATTGGAACATTTGGGGAGACCAAATGTTCTTTTATTGGATGACCTCAAGAGTCTTTTACCTTCAACCGGGTTTGGGGAAGAGAGAAATGAACTCCAGTGGAAAGGTAATTGTACATCTCTGTCACATGCTTTCTTGCGGAGCTACATAATGGTTTATAAGCTCTTAACTGAGACTTATGAAAGTGCTCCCAATTGTTAGTTCAAGGTCTATAGCCAGCTTAGAAATTGTTGAAATGTACCAAATAAATGAGAAGAAAAACAGCAGGGAAGGAAATTCTAGGTCATGCTTTTAAAAGCTGCTTTACCAATAATAATAATAATAATGTTTCTTTCAAAGGATGGGAAATTTTTCAATGTTCAGTCTCTATACCATTGGTTTTATAGGGGGGCACAATATGTGTACATCTCTAGTACAACTGAATTGATTGAAGAGGGTTTAATTCTGGGTCCTAAGAACTGCAAACACACTGAACGGTATGGAATCTTGCCAAATACCAGTAATCTCAGATTGTGTAGCTCAGTTAAACCTCCATTGCACTGTCTCTTGTAAGAGTAGTTAGAAACAGAATTATGAATTAAGGTAAGAGACAAGAGACAAAGAGATGACGTAGCAAGAGTATATTAAATGTTTAAGACAGTCCTAAAATATCTGAACGAAACCTGAGGAGAAATACTACAGTGCCTGCAGGAAATGGTATACATGAGTGAGCTAGTGGGCCCAGATCAGGATATTTTGCTGTGCTTGGGCTTGAAGTCATCATTAGCATTGTGTAGCACTGTGGTTTTTCCCATTATGGAATGCACAGCCTAAAGTTTGCCCAAAGAGAAACACTCATGTCACTCCGCATCTCATCCCTCCATTGCCTCTAATCACCTATCTTTAATTAATGTACAGTCATCTCTCAGATCTCAGCTCAAACATCACTTCCTCAGAGAAGCCTTCTCCAACTTGGTCTTGGTGAAATTGAGTTTTCCTATAATATACTCCTTCTAGACCTGTATAGTACATGTTGCTCTTGATTTGGGGTTTGTATGAGTGTGGGATTAATGGCCGTCTCCCACAGTATCCTCAGAGATCAGCCCAGTGCCTGTCTTGGTAGCTGGTCTTCAACTGATATTAGTTAATGAATAAAGTATAGTGATAAATAAACAAACAAATGGAAAGAAGGATAGAATGGAAGCACTGGAATAAATGTAATCTCCTACTAGGAGGGGGAAGAAGTCAATAGTCTTGACCATGTTTTCAGAGACAAAAGAGACTACTTAACTTTCACAATTTATGCATAAAATTCAGTAAAAGTATCAACCATGCAGCTAGCTCCCTGTGCAATGAACACCCTGGTGGTGCAGCATAGCCCCTCTTCCTGAACCTCTATTAGCTCAGATTTTACTGTGCATTTTTAAATGTCCTAACTATAGAAGAGTAATGCCTCTATTTTGGTGGTAATTAGGCTGACCAGACATAACATTTAAAATGGGACAGAAAACAATACCATCCCATTTCAAACGTTACAAACAGTCAGCCTACTGACACCTTGAATTAGCCCAATGACACGAGCCTGGTCTACTCTGTTTGGTCAGCCTAGTGGTAAGTGATTCATGTAAAAACTAATCATTGCCAAAGACTTAAAGTTAGATGCTAAGATCAGTCTATAAACTTAATTCTTTCTGCCCTCCCTTTCCCAGTAACACAGGGCTTTCCGCTGGTACAGAGCTGCCTGAAAGAGACTGCAGCCTGGAGGCAACTTCAAAGACACTCAGGGAGAACAGTCTAATAACATGGAATCCCAGTGACGCCAGTGGGAACAATCATGGCTGAAGTCCCAAGTCAGTGGTGATAAGTATATACAATAAGCTACCTCTTGAAATGGGAACTAATAGTGTACCATTAGTAATGGAGGTCTGATTCAAAGCTCATTTAAATGACGCATGCAGTCCTAACTTTTCTTTTGTGTCTCTTTTCAAAAATTATAAAATAAGGGCATGTTATTATGATTCTTAACTGTTTCAGACATAGGCAGCCTTGTTTTATAAATGATCATACAGTTTATAGTAGTTAGGTGTCAAAAGCCCCAAGTTTGATTTCTACTGTGGCAGGTTGTATGGCCTTTGAAATAGGACTTAGTATCTCAGTAACTAAGTTTCATACTCTATAGAACTAAGGGGTTTGACCAATGCAATGTAAAAAGCCCTTCCAGTTTTGAAATTTAAGACTAAATAATTACAATAATAGTTCACATTGGTGAGTACCAAGCATTCTTTCTACTTGGTACCTAACGTATTTTATCTCACTCAATTTTCCCAATCCTTCTATGAGGTAGGCACTGTTATTACTGACATTTTACAAATAAGAAAACCAGGCACAGAGAGGTAATGTAACTTTCCTAAGATCATTCAACAGAAAGCAGTGGAGCTGGGACAGAAATCCAGGTCTGACTTAAACTGCAGTATTCTGCACAATGTCTAAATCAGAGGTCAGGGGTGTGAAGATAAATAAACCTAAATGTTAAATTCAGCCATTTGAAAAAATCTCAGTTGTATCTCTAGTTATGAATTATTATGGATTATTATGAATTATTCAATCACAGAGAAACCAAGAATATTTTATGTCTCCAACTCTACATGGCCCCTAAACTATAAGCTATATTCTATCAACACATCACTCCATAAACTCTTCTGTCACCTCACACCATGACATAAATATACAGGCTTATGTGTGCACACGCACACACACACACAATTCTGGATGCAGTATATCTACCTATTATAAGTCTATCTTAAACCACATAATTATTCTTTGGAAAGTGACCCTTATAAATATAATAATGTGTTTGTAATTGGATTTTTGTAGTGATAATGATGCTTTCCATTTAAATTCCACAGAAATGCCTACAAAAATACACACATAAAAGTCATCGGCCTAAAATTATTTAACCCACTTTCTTATCACTAAAAAAATTTTTTCTCATCAAATTATTTTTGCTTAAGACAGCAGCAGAGGAGAATCGAAAAGACAAAGAAATTATTGTGACACAGAAGGAACATGGGAATAGGGGTTAGAGGACTTAGATTTGACACTCAATGCATGTGAATATGAGCAGGTCCTCTTGCTGTATCATGCCTCGGTTTCTCCATCTGTGATATGAGGATAATGATATTTAGCCCAATGGGTTTGGGTCTTATTAATGAGTCTATAAGTTTTATTATTGAAGACAAAAGTGATATAAGAAAGGATACGTGAGAAGTTGCTAAGAGAGTAGATCTTAAAAGTTCTCATTACAAAATCTTAGTCTGCAAAGATTTATTAGCCCAATATTCATCACAGCGCTGTTCACAGTGGCCATGTCATGGAAACAACCAAAGTGCCCTTTGATAAATAGCTGGATAAAAAAGAAAAATCATATACACAATGATTTTTCTAAGAGCATTTTCTTTATTCAGAAAACTAATCATGATTTTGTGATATAAGAATTTACCAAATCTGTCATCTCCATGAAAATCAAAACAAGTCAAAAGGGACTTTTATTTTTTTTGGTTGTCATTTGTGAAATAGAGCTACAGATAAAGTGTTCAATCAATAATTCCAATTTGATATAGCAATACCTATTTAAAATTAAGAACAGAAAGTGTACAAGTATGTTTTCAAAAAAAGCTTCAAATTTATATCAACCTTAGAGAAACTCCACTTATAATATTTTCAGAAAATTAAAATATGAAGTAAGTATCATTAAAATGCTAAAATGAATATAAACTATTGAGGAAAAGGCAAAAGATAATAAAAAGGAAAAAAGTTACTTAGAATCTCACCACTACAACACAACTACCCCTATGATTTGGCATATTTTTTTTTCAAATCAATCGTTTTCCTATGTATCAGAGTTCCTACAAGCTAAATCCTAGAATTTTGAACAGTAAAGCAATAAGATTTATTAACTTCCTGATTTATTTATTGTGTGAGGACACAGCAAGAAGGAGTCTGTCTGTAAGCTTGGAAGCGAGCCCTCATCAGACCCTGACCATGCTGGCACCCTGATCTTGGACTTCCAACCTATGGAAGTGTGAGAAAACCAATTTGTGTTGGTTAAGCCACCCAAGCTACAGTATTGTGTTTGGCAGACTAAATGGACAAAGACAATAGTAAAATCATCTGCAAATAACTGCCATTTGCCTCTTTCCTTCCAATTTTTATATTTCTTTTTTTTTTTCTCAATAGTATCAGCAAGTACTTCCAGAAAATATCAAATCTTGGTGATGATAGAATGGCTCTAAGATTTCACTATTCAACATGATGTTTAAGAATTAGTTTTCAGTTTTTGTAAACTGTAACTAATAATAAGAGTGATGATAGCTAATACTTATTGAAAACTTAGTGTGTTCTGTGCCCTTTATATATAGTGATTGAATTAACCACCACTTCAATTCTCTGAGGACATTCTATTGTCTTTATTGCACAGACAAAGGAACTAAGGCACAGAGAAGTCATGCGAACTGTTCAAGATCACACATTCTCCTCCTGCAATTATCCTTGTACTAACTGTAACATTTTAGTTGTTTCAGGTATCTGTCACCTCACTATTCTATACTTCCAGAAGGTTGGAGCTCTTAAGACAAAGCCTGGAACACATTAGACCTTCGCTAAGTGTTGGCTTGGAGAAGGAGTGAAGATTATTTCTGAGAAAACAATGGATTCTGCTGTGGATGTAAGGAAGTAAGTTGCCTGCAGAGATTCTGGGGGCAATATCCTATGTACAGTTGAATAAATACATCTTGAGCTGGGGACATACCTTGGCTAAAGATAAGATTTGGAATCACAAATTTCAGCTTAATTATGATGTTGTTCACCCTTCCTATCATTAATTTCATATTTTATTATTAAAGATGTAGAAAGAATAGTCAATAGAGAATTCCATTTAATAGGGGGTTTGAAATCACGAGCGTGGTCGAGAGCACACACAAAGGACGTGTGAAGTAAGCAAAAAAGTGGAGGAAGGGGCGCATCATGTATTTCCTGCCAGTACTGACGATACACTAAACAATATGCCTATGAAGGCAGGAGGCTGATTTTACACTAACATGTTTCTTAATAGACTTTCTAAAGGAAAATTACATATATATTTTAAACTATTCTAGTCTAAACAAAAATAAGCATTCTGGAAAAGAAACTCTCAGCTCCATAGCTACATTCCGTTATCTTACTCTTCCCTTCAGTGATCCTTACTATTTTCCCACGGTTTTTTATTTTGTTTTGTTGCCTTGTTGGTTTTTGGTGGTTCCCACTGTTGATATAACTTAATCTATAGCAAATGCACTTACTTATTGCTTTATTTCCCACTGCATTGCCTAAGTTTGCCCCCTAGGTGTCTTTAGTACTCCTTCTTTGACACAGATAACCAATTCACATCTTAAAACCACTGATTGGTCAAAATAAAGCATGTAAAAATCTGGTATGCAATACAGTTGAATGCTCACTGATGGCACCAATTTTAATAAGAGAAACCAATGCAAGGTGCAAACCAGGTGTCAGGGACTAGATAGTCATGGGGAGTAAAGATAAGGAAACCAGGCAAGATGACAGCGGCACCAGGCAGAAGCAGGCCTTCGGTGCTCTGTATCAATTTCTTTCCGTCAACACTAAATCTCATCACCACAGCCTATCTCGAATTCCCAGAAAACATACTTGTCCAGAGCTGAGTTTAAAAACAAGCTAGTGTTAAGAGAATTCCAATGTAAAATCTAAGATTTAAAAAAAAAAAAAAGGCCTTAACAAACTGCCTTCTTTGTTTATACCCATAATGTCATTGTGTTTGTTTGTTTTTGTTTGTTTGCTGGGTAGGTAGTTTTTTAGGGGGTGCATTTTGGGATTTTTGCTGAAGGTAATAGAAACCCCAATTACGACTGGGTTAAGCAATAAGAAAAATTTCTATGTTACATAAAGGAAGTCTAGTGCTCAATGTAGCAGCCTGGTGATGTTAACAAATTTGCAAGCTCTTTCCAATTTTCTGCTCTGCTGGCCTTCCTTTTCTTTCTCTCTGAAGCTGAACCACCTCATGGTCATAGCTGGTAGCAAGCAGGAACTGGGGCTTCCTTAATCACATACTGCAGGAGGCAAGGAAAACATCCCCCCAATTACAGAATAAAAGATGCTCATTCTGTCGGATTGGGCAAACCTCAAACACAGGTACCAATAAAAGCCATTAGGTGTATTCTGTGTGCTCATCCTCATTTAGACTCATCAAGATTCTGCCCTAGGGTTTTGGATGGAAAGGATACACAAAAAAGAGGCTTTCTTTGAGAAAACATGACAGGGGAAAACTGAAGCTAAATGGAAATCAGATCACGTCTTCTACATCCCATGTAAAAATCTTAAGTAACAATCATAAGCATAGAGTTTACTGTGATTTTGTAATCCAGTATATTCTATCAATTCATTGCTTCATAAAGTATTTTAACTGTATATTAAAATACCAGAGTTTATTTGAATATTATTAGGAAAATAGTGATTTTCCTATAAAATTTTATTACATTTTAGAGCCATTTTGACTAGAAAAAAGTACTACTAATTTTCTAATGAAGTTCAATGTGAAATCCAGCAGAGATCTAGCAATCAAATAATGTGATATGCACACATGTATGCATTATGGAAGGTAGAAAGATAGAAAAATCTTCAAAATAGTCAAAATTTTCTGAGTTAATGAATGGTATGTTTCATTTATTTCAATATTTCTTATAGCACCTATATTCAGCTGACCAGACATAATTTGAAGCAGGACAGTACCATTGTTTTCTGTCCTATTTAAAATAGTATGTCTGGTCAGTCTAACCTATATCTTTTATCAGTAGTTTTCAAAATGATGTCAATACTGCAACATTTTTGCAAATATAATCTTACATGAAATGCCAGTATACAAAACAAGCAAGAAGTGAAATTGCTTTGAATGAGGCAAGAGTTTCACTTACTTAGTCTGCTCCTTTAGTCACCACCCCACCACCATGAAGACGGTGGGGTGGGGGGTGGGGACCGGGTCTGTGAGGCTGACAACATTGCCCAACATTATTCCCAAATATCATGGGAGAAAAAAGTAGAGAGCTTCTAGAATTAAAATGACACAGCCAGCAATGCTAATTTTTCTATGAAGGCACAGATTCACATCCTGCCTAACATTAATTTTACATTTTATTATTAAAGATGTAGTAATGCAGGTCAATAAAGAATTCCATTTAATAAAATACCATATAAATATCAAGAGGATGCTGCACTGTGAACACTATAGAAAACAATGTTCATGTTAGAGTAAAGAAATATGAATAAACCTAGTGCGAAAAAATAGTGATTCTTTTGCAAATGCATATTATATACTCTTTTGTATGTAATGTTCTTATTACATACAAATGTGTGATCTGCAGTCTATAACTGACAGAAGAGTTATAGACTACAGATCCAATTCCTTCCAATTGAGTTATGATTTTGCTCACACATTTGCCTTTACCAAATCAATAAAACAGATCAGATCATAATGCATTATAAGTAAAGATGCCAGTGTGTGGTTAGTGCTACAGGGAATTCCAAATAAGTCTGTTGTTGACATCACCATAACTCTTCTTCAACATGATAAAGAGTTCAGTTTATCCTTGGGTTTAGGTGCAACGTGTATGGAAGCAGGGTGGTCTTTCAGATCTGTAACATGTAAGGAGAATAGGTCAGAACTTTGCCCTTCGCCTATCCCAGTGTCCGGTCTTTGGATGTGGCTGTCCCCAGGGAGGAGAGTAGTGCAAAACCTTGGAAGAGACAGCTTCTGCTGCTGAGGACATTCCTAGGGAAGCTGTGAGCCTGCAGCATCCAGCCTTCCCTACCTCTGGGGTCAGAAGAGAGATGTGCAATGTGCCACAGAATTAACTCCTTACTCCAATTCTTTCCCCTAAAACTTGATCATTACAGAGATATTATTAGGCACTTAACCTGCCATGTTTTGAAATGAACCGGCAGAAAAACCACATAGCATTAATGGATAAGGGGAAGTTCTCCCATATAAAAGAATCCCAGCTAACTAATGTAAAAGGAATGAGGAAGGTGGGCAATCAACATTTCATAACTTCTAACTAAAAATTTGATTCAGACAATGGTCATCAAAGTACCAAAATTATTAGGGTATGTGCTCAAGGAAATTTTTATAGTGAAAGGATCAGAGTGTCATCCCTGAACTCATGAATTAATCTTAGTATCACAGAAGTAGGATGTTACCTGCCTCCTCAGTTGAGCAAAACTGAGGCAAACATGCCATTTATGAAGTATTTTGGTTTAAAAAACATTGGAATCTGACTTTAGATCTAGCTTTAAGTCTATACAGTAAGAGAATCACTTAAATTGCACCCTGAAGAACAGACAGTGGAAGTGGGACCTTGTACAAGTCAATTTCATTCACATGCCAAGGACTTGAAAGCGTAAGGTGGGTGTAGTGGAGGGATGCTCTTAAGAGAAATGACAACTATAAACAATGTGCGAACTATTTTGTTCAGATTCTGATTTAAACAAACTGTAAAAAGATGATTTTAAGAAAGTCAGTGAAAGTTGAACAGGGAGTGGGTATTAAATAATATTCGAGAATTACTTACTAATTTTATTAGGTCTAATATTGCCATTGTGGCACTATTACAAAGTGTTCCTACTTTTTTGGAAATGAACATTAAAGTATGTAGGAGTGAAATGACATGACATTTTGTATTTATTTTAAACTACTCCAGTTAAAAAGAAGAAAAGGTGGGGTGAGGTGACAGGAGGGAAGAAGAGATGAAACAAATACAGCTGAATATCGTGCCGTCAGTACAGGGGTACTCAGGACTATGGCCT
This sequence comes from Lyroderma lyra, assembly GCA_004026885.1. Lineage (NCBI taxonomy): Eukaryota > Metazoa > Chordata > Mammalia > Chiroptera > Megadermatidae > Lyroderma > Lyroderma lyra. The sequence goes on from PVJL010002748.1 coordinate 119,723, forward strand.
CTACTTCTTGTCCATTTGAAATTTTTATAATTCATTTTTAAAGCAAAAAAAAATACTTCCCAAATTCTGTGATTTTTTTTTCCATTCTGAGAAAGAATGGAACTATTGACTTTACAATGTGTGTGAGAATATGTGTGCAGAATCATTTCATTATAAATATAATACACTTCTGAATTTATTCATAATTAAATAAGAAATATGTTGCAATTTAGAACTTTTCATTATGAAAGAAAGAAATGCTCATTATTCCCTCCTTGGTGCATATGGCGACTATTCAGGGATGCAAATGTTGCATAAATCCAGAGCAAATGATGGAAGAATGTATTTCCTTAAGCAAAATGCCACTATTTGATTTGTACAAAAAGGATTATATCTGAGACTTCTAACCCCAACATGAAACTGCCCAGCAACATTACTATTTTAGTCCAGTCTGCTTTTTAACTGAAACTCCCATCAAATATACAATAGAAAATTGTACTTTTGTAATCCACTTATTACATGTCAATTTTCAAGAATGAATCTTCTGATTTTCTATTTGTACTAATTTCTACAAATCTAGAGGTATTGTCAAGTTGTAGACTGAGAGTAATATGTTTGAATACTTTGAATTTTTAGATACAGTATCATAATATTAACTAGAAATATTAGTGGCATCAAATTTGGAAAGAGAGAGTGTAAGATGAAGAATACCAAGTATCACTGGTTTCACATGTTTGAACTTAAGGAAGGGATCAGACTCCTGGCCTCATGAGCCTTCAGACAGCATAGGCTGTTCTATTACCAGGGTGCTCCCAATAACTCAGAATGTTGATATTTTCCTTTACAAACCAAGTATGCATAGGCAAGCCTTATCACACCTCTTTCTGTCTACATTTTAGTGTAGTTTACACTCTTCAACAAAGACTAGTTGTCACTTGAAGCATACAAGCTCTGAATTTTTGTGTTTCTATCTTAATTATAACACTTGTGATAGTCTTGTAGTCAATTGGGTAGTTCTTAAACATTGTGGGGTTTCAGACCCCTTTGAGAATCTGTATCAGTCAGGGTTCTAACTGCAGCAACAAAAGCCATTCTGCCAAATTTAAGCAGAGTATTGATTCATGAAAGGAATATTGGGTAATTACAGAATAGCTGGGCGTGGGAAAGAGTCATCTTTGGGGCTAGGCAAACAGGAACTACAGACAAAACCTTTTTGCAGAATTGGTGCCGTTGTCTCTGAAATCCTCCAAGGCCTCAGGACTCACTCTTGCGGTGGCTGACACCACCATCAGAAAGTTCTTCACACCCCGACCCCCATCCTGCCATGTTTGCAACTCTGTTTCCCTATCAGAAACAGAAGTGAAGAGAAAAGTGTTCACACCCAGCTGCAAAGGATGGTGGGAGAGTGTCTGGTACTTTCATTTTCAACATTGGGAGGTAAACAAGGCTATCAATTCTGAGGCAGGTAAAGAAAAATTAAAAGGATAAGTATTCAATACAAATGCTCTAATGAATTTAGATCCTTCTCAGAAAAAAAATACATATAACTTTTTATTCATTTCTAAAGGTTCTCAAATCTTCAAGACCCATCCATTGGACTGCTAGAGAGAAAATGGCTAGGGGTGGTGGTTGTCATCATTGTTGTTTCAGAAAGCAAATGCTGTCATACGATATAAAGCCTATAGAGAATTAGTTCTAATTTTTCTAAGTCAATATTTAGACTTATGTATATATCAGGTTGAATTCTAGATGAGAAGTGTAGATAAGGCTATGTGTTTAAAGTGAGAAAAATTTATATAAATAACCTCTTTCCTTATGTTTTATGTGCATAAACATTCTCCATTACCATCGTGTTAATGAAAGGTTTTTACTATTACCCATGTAACTGTAATGTTCATCAGAGACTCATGTGCCCTGTCCTCAACTGTGAGTCATACACATGCTCGTATGTGTATGTGCGGATGGATATAGAGTGTGTGTGTGTGTGTGTGTGTGTATGCAATCGAACTCTCAAAACTAATTTCAAAAAATTTCATGTTTTTAGTTGCATCTCTCAAAAAATATCGAGGATCTAATTCACAATCTATGACAATACTTATTAAAATCTTCTCTCCTTTCCTTCCTTCCCCCAGTCTCTCATATTCCCCAGATTCTCTGAAGTTGTGATGTCCAATAAAGTGGCCACTCGCCATATGGTGCTATGTTAAGTTAACAAAATTCAATGGAAGTTAAAAGCCCCTTAATCTCAGTAGCCACTTGTGGCTCGCAGCTGCCTTAGCATACAGCTCAGACACAGAGCAACTCTGTGATTGCAGGGATTGTGATTGGACAGCAGCGCTGCTCTAGCACCGCCACCTCAGCAAAACACCAAACCCGTTCCAACACCCATCTAAGTAGCTGTCTGTCACCCCAGACTCCCTGGCTTTTTGAAATGAAATGGTCTACGGCCATACCACCCTGAACACGCCCGATCTAGTCTGAAATGAAATGGCAGGCACTCTGTTTCTACCCTTTCTCTTTTCCTTCCACTTCTCAGATCACCTCCTTCTCTACTGTTTTTTCCTAGTTTTCCAATACAAATAAATTCAGGGCCTGAGCTGACAAAGACAGAAAGTTGTCTAGGCGAGAGGTAAGAATGGAGTCAGACAGGAAATACTTGTTAAGAGGTGTTTCAGAATCCCATCAATAGAATAATTGCTATTATTTGCTAAATGTCTTTTGATATACTCATCACTTCTAATGCTCATAATGACCCTTCAGCATAAAATTTATTTTAATTTAAAAAAAGTACTGAGACTCAGCCAGCTTAAATATTTAACTCATGGTTGTATAGCTATTAAGGGAGCTAAGGCCATAGGTAGGTCCTTTGTTTCCTAACTGTAAGGCTCATGATCTCTCTGCTCTACCACACTGAAAAACAGTATGTCTCTGAAGATATGAAAATGGACGTCCCCATGGCAACACAAGCAGACAAGGGTAAAATTCCCAAAGAACTCTCTTAGATACACTAAAAGTGAAGCCTCTGTCACAAACACATTTTTTAATAAACTCTTTGCACAAAGAAAACCCTACATGATCGTGTATCAGGATAGTCTGGCCATGGACATGTTAAAGGTTCAAAATTCATTATAAAAATGAAGAAATGCTTTCCACTTCAGACTTTAACAGCATGCTGACTCTTCTAGTTTGGCCTCAAAAATAACTACAAAACATATCATCAAATAAACAGATGGATAAATGCCAGTTTTACCCTCATTACTAATGGTTTATGCAAAACCATCTGATTTTAATCTTTCCACTTGAATTACCTCATGCTTTAAAAATTTGTCCAGCCAGTGAGGAAAAAACACAAGACAAGTACAGTTCTGTGTTCCAGGGCTTGCCAGAAATTCAAATACAGGCATTACCAGTTTGCCATAAAAATCAAGGTAACAAATATTTTAATTCCACAAGCAAAGCAAAAAGGTACTATTTCCCCCTCAAAAATATGTTCAAAATATTTTCCTCTTCTGGAATTAAAGAAAGCTTAATTTATTTTTTTTTCCATTTTTAACAGCATTTTTGAGGTATAATTGAATGCAATAAATTGAACATATTTACAGTGCATGATTTAATTAGTTTGACGTATGTATACACTTGGGAAACCATCACTACACTGTCTTGATTAAGCAGTTTTCTATTAAGTCTTGCAATCAGGTAGGGTAAGTCCTCCAATTTTATTGCTCTTTTTCAAAGGAGTTGTGGCTATTCTAAGTTCTTAATTTCTATATGAATTTTGCAGTCAGTTTATCTATTTTCACACACAAATAAAGACTGCTGGAGATTTTTACTGGAATTGTGTTCAATCTATAGATCAGTTAGGTTAGGGATAAATTACATCTTTGCAATTTTCAGTCTTCTTTACAAAATCTCTATTTTCTTATTGGGACAGATGTATTAAAACCTATGACTAAGTTGTGGATTTGTCTATTTAGTCCTATCAATTTCTAGTGTCATGTATTTTAAAGATCTGTTACTAGGTGCATAAGCACTTAAAATTATTATTTCTGCTTGATAAACTGAACATTTTATCGTAATGGAATCACCTTTGTCTCTGGGAAAATTCTTTTCTCTGAAATCAACTTTGTCTTATTTTAAAATGCTAACAGATGTCACCCCAATAAGTCTAACAATAAAAATGAATTTAAAAAAAATAAAATAAATAAAATAAAAATAAAATAGTCACTCCATATTTCTTTTGAACAGTGTTAGCATGGTATACGTCTTTATTCTTTCACTATTAACTTCTTTGTTACTTTATATTTAAAGTATATTCCTTGTAGGCAGCATACATAATCTGTAAATCTAAAAAACTCTGCTTTTTACTTGATGTATTTTGAATATTTACATCTAATGTGATTATTAATATGATTAAGTTTCCTTTTTCCTATTTGTTTTCTATTAGTTCCTTCATGTTTTTCCCCTTTTTCTGCCTTCTTTTCTATAATCTACATATTTATCTGAATCTACTTTATCTCTTTTGGGGGGGGATTTATTAGTCATAATTCCTTGTCTTGTTATTTCAGTGGAGTTTTTATTGCTTTAAGTTTTACAGTATTCACCTTTAATTTATCATAGTCTACCTTCAAGTGATATATCAATTCCTAATAATATAATAGCCTTATAATAGCCTTATAATGGTATACTTTCTATTTCCTGCTTCCCATTGTAGACTATTGTTGTCTTATGTGGTACTTTTACATATGTTGTAAACTCACACTATGTAGTTCTTTTCGTTTGAACAGTCAATGGTCTTATAAAGTTTGTTACTGTTGTTTTTGTTATTATTTATCTTTTTCAGTTACTGGTGACATTCGCTCTTATTTTATATTAGTTTCGGGTATACAGCCTAGTGGTTAGACATTTATGTAATTGGTGCAGAAAAAGAGGAAAGGGAAAGATGGACATTGCTTATCTTTCTGTTTTCCCTTTCCCAGTTCTTCCTCATGTTTCCATTTTGCCAACAGTAAAATTGTTTCTTAGAGTGCCAAATTCTAGCCCAGAATGTTGGGATTTATCTCTTACTGGCTTAGGAAGTGTATATGTATCTCCAGACAGAGTTTAACACATTATTTAATCAAGGAATGCTGTTTTGCACGTAAAGTAAATTTGGGGAATTATGTTCACTAGGGTCTGAGAATTCATTACAAGCACCATATGTGGCTTCAAATATTAATAGGAAGTGTTGGATGGGGATAATATGATTTCCAAATACTCTGTCTTGTCTAGAGAAGAAAGTACAGGTTAGATTTTACTGAATCTTTATAGAGTAAAGAATGAACTTATTCTACCACTAAAACATGCATTATCATAGAGCCAAGATAAGAAAAGGAGACTTCCAGCACAGTGAGGAGAGGCTGCCACAGCTACTTTCAGGATGAACAGAAACCTCAGCTGCGGGCAGCATCCATGGCCCTTTCTTTTCATTGGCTTTTCTATTTTTTAAACTAAGGACCTGAAGGATTTTCCAACTCTATTGCCCTGCTTTGGCACTCAGCAAAGCATTAAATCCTCACGATTTGTAAACAAGCTTTCTCATATAGAAATGTTTCTAATAGTGTTCTGGAATTAGAAGTAATAGATGTCACCAACCTGAAAGTCTGTTCACTCTCGTTAGCCTCACCCCTCTTTCCAGTTCCTACTTCCTTCCCTGACACCCACCTTCAAAGTGGTATCTCCTTCTTTTCTGTCTGCCGCTACCATGTATGCCAAGTCCGATAAACTCACGAAGACGTGGAGTTTATTCCAAACTAACAGCACAGCAATTGACCAGGAGGCTAGAGATTCCATAGCAAAGGGGTCAACAATTACTTCATCAACAATTTCAATACCTGAGTCACTCTGGGAGACAGTCCAGTGGGCATGGCCTAGCTCAGAAGGTCACTCCTTGATGGTTAAATGCAGAGCACCTTGATTTATAGGCCCCTGAGACGGCAAGGGACAGATAATTCCAAAACCAGAGTTGGGTATTATCCTGAAAAGAGGGGAGTACACGACGGGCCAACGTACACGACGGGCCAACGAGCTCTGCCTCGTTATTAGCAATTGCTCAGGCTCTGCCTATCAGCGCCCTCTGCTTTTCATCCTCAGATGTCATTTATGTTGCATTTTATTATATAATTTTTGATGAATTTACTTACATTTCATCTTTCCTACTAAATTGTTACCACCCCAAAGTCAAAAATAACATGACTTTAAATCACCTACAGTGCCTTGTACAAAGCAAGTGCTCAAAAAAATTTACGGTCTAAAACAAGAAGTTCTAATTTCTTAAAAGGTTTGTTTTACATCGCAATAAAATCACTTTCTAGGTTGTTCAATCACTTACTTCAGAAACCTCTTAAAAGTCGGGTTTTTAATATTTGCAGCTGCTACTTCTTTCAGCAATATTTCTTATTTCCTTGGCAGGAGAAGCTGCTGGAGCCGTTGCTGAGCACAGGAAGAATGTGTCAACAAACGAGGAGCTTCGCATTCACATAGGGCTTTTTAAAATCTTAAATATTTACTTCATGCTCTAAAGATATCAGTTATTGCCAAGTAATGAAGCTATGCCCAACAACCTGCTGAATCTGGGCTCCGAGAGTCTAATTACGCCTGACCATCTTTGATTCTCCACTGAAAAACCACACAGCAGACCAGGGTGCGAACCATCTAGAGGGGACAAAGGCGCTGTGCACGCGGTTCCCACACAGAGCTGTCCGGCACAGGCACACGTGGGCCTGCAAGGCACCTGGTAAAAACACCAGGCCTGCCTTTCCTGCTGACTGGCAGGTATTTTCTCTCTTCGGTCTTTAGTTTCCTCTCCTGTAAAGTAAAGATGTTAGATCAGAACACTTCTCTGGTCCCTCTCAACTTACTGTTCTCAGAATCTATGTTTCTATGTCTCCCATCTTCAAATAAGCCCCAAAGTATTCTTTATGCCTAATAATTAAAATGGTTGGAGTTCCCTGGTGGAGTAGTGACTAGGCTTCGGCATTCTCAACACTGTGGCCTGGGTTCAATTCCCAGCCAGGGAACTACCCCCCAAAAAATTAAAATAAATAAAATGGCTAACATTGACATAGTTCACACTGTGAACCAGGCTGAGTGTTTTACATAGTTTCTGTTATTATTTGTCATAATCTTATCATGTAGCTATTAATGATCTATGTGAAATTTATATGAAATTAATTTCCTATGTGAAAAAATTAAATTATGAAAAAACTGAGGTTGCAACTAAGTAGCAATTATCCAACATCACAAAACTAAAAAGTTTTAGGGTCAGGATTCATATCCAATTCCATCTCACTCCAAAGCTTAAGCTATGAATAGCTATATAACCTACAACCTTGCAAATGTCCACTTTCCCCATACAGTCAGCCATGTTAAATCATACATGACAGTAACTGCCTAAGCTGATTAGAGGCAATATTTAAGAGCACTGAGCAAAGGTCAATCAAGTATCCATAACATATTTTAATACTATGGTATGGATCTCTCTTTGTTATAGCACATTATCATTTCCCCACGCTAACTACTTTACTCATCGCCATGATGTTCAAATGACTGGACTGTCATGGAAAAGTAGGGGAGAAACTATCATCCATGGAATGTCTATTTCCGTGAGGTGTGTCCATCTGGAATGAGGCAGGAGACTTCAATCTCGATTACTTAGAAGTACTAGTTGGTTTTTACAGGTGATGTCTCTAGCAGGGAAAATCACATGTGTCTGATCACACTTTTGGCTGAAACAAGGCCTTACTTCAAACAGAGTGGTAAAAAAGTCATTGTCACCCTCATTTTCTCAATGTTGCACACAGTTCCTCTTTCAATAGAGTTTCTTCTCCCTTCTCAGGCTTCGTACCCTCATCCTCTCTCCTTTTAAAAGCCTGTTCTTGAAAACCACTGAGGCACATAAACCCTTCCAGGTATTCGAGAATGAAAACAATTAAAAGGTATGAGTGCTGAGGCCATCACTGTTAACGTGGCTCAATTAAGAATGTAGATAAGCTATGTCAACATGAATTCGTTGTTTGTTCCAGGAAACTTTACCTGGAAAAGCTAAAGTTATAAACCAATTAAAAAAAAAAAAAGCAGAGAGAGAGAGAGAAGGGAAGGAAGGAAGGAAGGAAGGAAGGAAGGAAGGAAGGAAGGAAGGAAGGAAGGAGTGGGGAGGGGAGGGGCAAAAAGAAAAGAAAGAAAAGATAAGAAACTTTGCTGTTTGCTTCAGGAAATTCTCAGAGATCAATTATCAAAGACAAGAGTCTGCCCACCTTGGCAAACACTTGCTTATCATACCAGGTTTATTTATCAAGCCTTCTTTCAAAACCTTCACTTCACAGGGTCCACCAATTCTTAACTATTATATGACAAACTTTGTGCAACCCAAATCACTCTCTCATTTTGAAAGACCTACCTCAAACCATTTGAGCTCTGACCTCAAAGCCCTAAAATTATGCCACTCTGACTTCCTCCTTCTGAGACACTGCTAGGACTAGTAAGATAGTGATCGCTCTTACTGCAGTAAGTTCTAATAAATGTAGTTTTAATAATAGGCTGTCTGGTGATTTGGGGAGGAGTCCAATAGTACTACATGTAAGATTGATATAACCTGTTTTCCTAGGTCAGAGAGGCCTGAGAATAAAACTTTCAAGTACTAATATTTCTGACTATTTGGTGGCAAAGACCAGAATCAAAGATGTCCATCTAGTTATAAGTGAAGAACCTTGAGTTCTCCAAAATCTATTTCTAGAAGACCTGAGGGTTGTCTCACATGTACTCCTGAATAAATCTTCTCAGTATTCACTCACGGCTGAGGCTTTTGCTATAGTCAAACTTAAATAAAATAAATGGTACTATACCCAGAACCTGCTATCAAGCTTCTCCTTCGGCTCTGCAAACTGTTGACATCCACTACAATCACTAACCCTGCCACCCACTAATTAGGTCATTGCTGTTTTAGCGTTCTGAAACTGATCAGGTGTCCAATGCTGGCCAAAATCAGTGCTGCTAATATCATTGCCTCCAGGGCTGAAGTGGGGGCTGCAGTCAAAACCACGGGTTACTCTGTGTAAGCCGTTACCTGCTCCGTATATGTTATGACCAGTGAAAGGCCACACATCATCATTATCAATGAGCATTTGGACAATCAGAGAAATAAGCAGAATGCAAAGAATTAAAAAAAACAAAAATTCATCCATTGATTTCATCTTTGATGCACATGGCAAATACTTGAGTGTCTCCTCTCTATGACAAAGTGTTGGTTTTATCCAGCAGTTGTGGCTTGCATTATCATTCGCCCCATATTTACTGAGCACTTCCATGTGTCACAGCCAGTGCAGCACTGGGAATGAAAGGAGTAAGACAGTCCTCACCAAGGCTGAAGGCAGAATGAGGAAATAGATAGTGAAACAACTGAAATACAAAATGATAAATGGAATGTAGGGGAAGCAAAGAATGATATAAGAGCAGAAAAAAAAGGAAATAAATCAAGGTTTTAAAACCAAGCAAATCTTCCTAAAATAAATGATCTGTGAAAGTTCAGCAGCAAAGGAGAACACCTTGTGTTCAAGAAACAAAAGATTAGTATAGCCAGAGCCTATCACGTGTGTCAAGAAGACAGGAAATACATGGATCTGGAGACTGGGCAACAGACCATGAAAAGTCATGTTGAGGAGTTTGAGATTCATTCTCAGGAGGGAAAAAGGCTGTGGGTGGCTTTTACCAGGGGTGTGAAATTTCTCAAATTTTCAGAGTATTTACTCTGATGACATTGTAAGAATGACAGGGAAGCAAATAGGAGGCGGGAAGGCCTACTAAGAAGTTATTAAAATGACTCAATTAAAAATGATGTTGGGAAAAAGATGGGACAGATCTGATAGGGAAGAAATAGTGTTCATAGGTCATAGTGATTGGCTGAGGGGGTGAAGGAGATGGGAAGTTATCATTCTCAACAGGTAAGTCAAGTCATATCAACCACGGGTCAAAACTCTGCAGTGATCCCCTATCACTCAAAATGAAAGCTGACGTCTTTTTACAATGGACTACAAGGCTGGCAAAGTCTCTACCGCACACCCACACCGTAGCCCCATTGCCTCCCTGACTTCTCCTACTGGCCTCCTGCAGGCTCACTCACACCACTTGCCTAGTGTTGTTCAAACATTCCGGGATGATCTTGCCTCACAGCCGCAGCCATACTAGATACTGGTATAGTTCACACTCTTGCCTTCTGCAAGTCTTTGTTTAAATATCTTTTGAGTGAGGCCTCCCCAGACCATCTTACTACAAATTAGAACCTCCATGACAGTACTCCTAAGTGTTCTCCTTAATAACTATCACTTTTTGATTTACACTATACGAATTTACTTATTTATTTTGGCGATTGTCTATCTCCCACTAGGAGTATGTAAGCTCCTTGAAGACACGGGTTTTTGTCTTGCTTTATTCACTGCTGTATCCCCAGCTCCTAGGACAAGGGAGATGTGATGATCACGCAATATTTTTTTAATGAGTTAATGAGCAAACTCGGTGTCTGTAGTCTGATGAACTGGTCAGATGGTGGCTCTAATCACTGAGATACGAAGTATGAGAAGGGGGAAAGGTTTGCCTGGAGAAGGTTATAAGTTCACTTTGGGATCATTTTGAGGGTCCCCTTCCCCAGTACCGCAACCGTAATATTATAAGCATGACACTTTCATATAAGTCAAAACTGTTAGTAAAATTTCAATTTTTCTTAGACCACCAGAAGCTATACTTTTCTCTAAGAGAACAAAATTCAGAATTTCAGAGTTGTTCTTACTGATGGGGCATCTGCACTGGCTTCCTGCAACCAATGCTACAGGCACTAGTCGGTATGACAGTGCATCAACATACAACATACCAGCATCCCTGCACTGTTCAGCTGGACCCGGGGCATATAGGGATGTAGCTACTCAGAAAAAAGATAAAAATTAATATGTTTGGGGGACTCAATTTGAGATCTTGCATATCTAGACAAAGGATTGCACGTAATTATCAGATACTGTTGAGGTACTCAACTTTCCATCTAAGGGTTAACACTTTTCCCCAAAATTGTAAGTCAGATGTCAAATAAAAAGCTAATGGAAAATTAGACAGATTATAAAGCAGAAAAAATTCTAGTAATGTGCAGTTAAATTCTTGCTACTTAAATTTGTTTTAATTAGCCATTTAGAAACCCCAATCAATTCTGAGTAGTTTTGCAGCCCCCACTAGGAACAAATTTTCATAAACCCATACTCAAACTTCAGCACGCACCAGAATCACCTTGCTAATCAGTCTTATTATTGCTGGTTACCAAACCTAGAGTTTCTGATACGTAAGTAGGTCTCAGGTGGGCCCCAAGAATTTGCATTTCTAATGAGTTCTCAGGCATTAGAAATGCTGCTGGTCCAGGAACCACACTGAGAACCATGGTAAGTCAACAGCCATTGATTGCTGAGCCAGTTTGTGACCAGCTTCACCATTTCAACTGGGCTCTTTGCTAACTCCCAGCTGAAGTTGGTTGAATTGAATATCTGAATACACACCAAAATGGTATAAAATTGACTCAAATTATTTTTTAAACTTCCTTTGACTTAATTTGGTTTTAATTCTGACATTTTTCACAAGTAGTCTGTCAGGCTTTTTTTTCTGTTTTCAATTTTTGGTTAAAATGGAAGTAAGCATTTACATTTGTATGACTGGGTAAATGTTCATTGCTGAGCTAAGTACTGTACTAAGTGCATTCTGTTTTCTCTCCTGTATGACTTTTCTTTTAAAGTTAGTAATTGTCTCATTTTCAATTTGCTTAGTTTTCTATGACTTACCATTTATGTGACAGATCTTTCAATTGTTTATTGATAATATTTTCCAAATGATCAAACATATCGGATGATCAAAGAGTTCAATTTTTTTTTTCCTAAATGCCCCATTCTATCTGCTTCAATCTGACAGGTGGTTTTCTGGGTTTGCTGCACAATTGTTTCCTAGAACTTCCTTTGTCATTTTCCTGTGTTGTATCCACTATTTCCTAATCCCACGTCTTTCTATTTCTTGACTTGCTTTTTAACATTGTTGAAGCATATTGTAAGCACGTTTCTTACATTGTTGTATACTCCAGTGGCAGCATAAAAAGAAGACAGGTGAAGTAAATTTTATGAGTTTTGCATGTCTGAGAACTTCTGTATTTTTGATTAGCTGAATACAATATTTTAGACTAAAATTTTTTTCACTTCGATTTTTGAAGATTGTGCTCTATTGTTTTCTAACTTCTGTTGTTGCTGGTGAGAATTCAGATGCTGTTCTGATTTTTTTCTTTTTTATATGACTTTTCACTTTTCTCTCTTAGACTCTTAATAGCTTCTCTTTCACCAGGTGTTTTGAGCTTTCGCATTAATGGGTCTTACTGTGAATCTTTCCTCATAGTCCAGGCACTGAGGGGCTATTTCAGTCAAAGGACTCACACCTTTCACTCTGAGAAATTTTATTATACTGTTTACTTGACAATTTCCTACATGTGTCTGTGAAACTCCTATTTAGGAGATCTTGGAAGTTTTTTATTAATTCTTTAAATTTATTATCCTTTCTAATTTTCCATCTCTTTGTATTGTTAAAAACAGCTTTATAGGTACATTTTGCAACTTTATCTTCAAACCCTTCTATTGAATTTTTATTTTAATTAACTGAATTTTATTTTACATAGAATTTAATTATTTTAATTAATTTGTTTTATTTTTAATTTACAGAAACTCTTTCTTATTCTCTTTCAGAGCATTCTCTTATACCTTCTAATAATTAATTACAACTTTAGATGTTCTCTGCGGCTCTATGTATTATTTATTTTTCATCCAATTTCTTCAATTTTTTTTTCATAATTTGGTTTCTCTCTTTGATTGGAAACTAGTTTTCTCCATCAGCAGATTTCACACATTAGCCTGCCTCAGAATCATCTGAAAAACTTATGAAGCACTGATTACAAGGTCCCATTCCCGGAGCGTCTGATTCAGTAGGTCAGGTGTGGGTGGGACACAAAATTTGCATTTTGAACAAGTCTCCAGGAGCTGCTGATTCTACTTGTCCAGAGACCAATCTTTGAGAACTATTATTTGGGGTAATATGGGATTGCATGCCTTAAAGAATACAGATGCCTCATTTGCATAGAGATTTAGGACCCGCTGCTGAGTTCTCTGCTCAGACCCTTCCTTAGCAAAACCCCTGAGGCGTCAGTATCAACCAACCCCAGAATTTAGTGCTTTGTGGATTGGGCTAAGGAAAGACTCACTTGGGATGGTAGTGATACAGAAGTCCCAAAAAAAAAAGAAATACACACACACAGACACACACACACATACATATACATTTTAAGAAAGAAAAAACTGTATTAAAATTGTTATACTCAATATATACCAATAACAAAAAATGAATACAAATCATGTTTGACTTTTGCAATAACAAGAGGTCCTCAAAGTGGTTACCATCAGTATTTATGTATACATAGATAACATCTCTTAAAATGTGTATACATCTTTTTTGCATCTCTGGTACATGGTAGTGATATATGGTAAGTTTTCAACATATTCCATATCTTGGTAAAAAATTGCTAGGCAAATAAAACATATAGCACATGCAATATTATAATCCTATCATAATTCCAAAATTTGTGCTTATAAAATAGAGAGTTTTCATAGAAATATCAAAGAATAAATTACCAAAAAGTTTCCAGAAAGTGTTCAGAATTTAGGATGTCACTCTGACTTTAGCTACTGTAATATAAAAAAATGAGCAAATTGCATAATACATCCTGATTGTTCTTTATTAGCTATTGAAATCTTCCTGGTGATGAGTGAAAGCTTGAAAACTGAGCTGCAGCCTCCTGAGTGATAATGACAATGACACTGAGCAGTCTGGAAATTATGTATTAGCAGAAGAAAAAGGGCACTAAGTATGTACTTTAAAAGTGTCCATCACATAGAAGATATCATCATTTATAGTTTTCTCTTTACATTGGCTCCAACACCATTGCAATCTCAAACTCCGCAATTGTCAAAAATAAGACAAACAGCTCTGTCTAGTGGCAAAGTTGATGATTGCAGCCAAACCAAGAAGACTACTCAAGTCAAACCCTTTTCAAACAAAAAAACCTGTCTAAAATTCGGCAAGCAATCTTGACAGGAGGGGTCTATTTTATCCCAGCTCAGGAGATACAATGGATTAACACTAATAGCCATCAGTTATGTCATCTCCATTTGGGATTTTCTCAGCAGTTAAGAGAGACAGGTGCAAAACCCAGCTCAGCAATTTAATTTGAAAGGAAAATATTTTTATTTGTGAAACTGTGTTTTTTAGATAATTTTTTCCAAAGCATAAATACACACTTTAGCCTGCTCTTATCTTTCCTCTCCTTTCTTTATCCTTCTCTCCCCTCTCCTGTCTTTAAGAGAAATCTGGAATTGAACCTTAAGTCAGAATCCTGTCGTTCTTCATATGGCAGAGTGCTGCCCGTGCCAGCTGGGATATCCTGCCTTGCACAGTTGTTCCCACAATGCTCTCCAGAATGTGAACAGAGCACACATGGCAAAAGGAGGAACAGCAGCTATTCTCTCCTGGTTCCCCCACGAAGCATTGGGAAAATAGTGGTCTTTTTCTTGCTAGCTCCAGTACACTGGGGTAGAACCCTACTATTTTTCCATACCTTTCCTCTTCCAAAAATAAAGTGAAGTATCTTACAATGAATTTTAAAAAGTAAATAAAATCAAGTTAAAAGAATAAAAATAAGAGATAAGGAATCCAACTGTGGACTAAGACTGAGGCGCATGGTATTTTTGGGTATGGAATAGACAAGATATTTGCTGAGCTAAATTAAAATTGACTACACATGGAAGATGAGGATTTGGTTGCTTGTTAATACATAATAGTTACAAGATATTAAGCCTATGGTTGTACCCCCAAAGTAAAATGATCAAAGGGTTAAAACATCACATGAGTTTGCTAAATAAGAGTATAGCTAACATTGAAAAAGTCAATGAGAAAATTACAATTTAACATATACTCAAGATATAGTCCAGTGTTAAAAGAATATTTGCTTTGTGAAGGTAAATGTAATAATGTGCTTGTTGCTAAAAAAATTACAGTACCAAAAATCATAAGCATCCATAATACCAGATTTACAGACAAGCGCGATTAGCATTGAGTATAAATCTTTTAAGATTTTATCCCTTCGCGTTCTGAAGGAAGCAGGTACTCTTTTTAATGCATTAATATTAGGCATATGCACAGAGGCTCATGGTAAACATAAGCCTTTTTATTTAAAGAGCAATTTAAACCAGATTATACTTTAAATGTATCAAAAGATGAAGTGTGGGGACACTCCACATTGTGAGGTTAAAAAGGTAAATTTAGAGATCCCCAAAATGGCAATGATACATATGCTGTCAACTTTGACATTGTACTGAGAGATGTTCAAACAAACTTTCCCTCAGTGGCAATATTCTAAGTTTTTAAGTTATGAAATGATGACAATATCACATAAGCAACAAACCATGAAGTCTAAGAACCCTGAGCATGATTTAGTGTTATAATCAAATAAAACCTACCACAAGGCTAATGTGACACATTTAATGATATACATAATCACTGTAGTATTACACAGCAATTTGGCATAAATGGCAAATGATTACATAAATGGCTGAAATTAGCATGACTTTCACACAGCCAAATTAAGCATTTCTGGGGTCAGCTGGAGATGACAAGACAGACTAAAAAGCTGCTTCAGGACCCTGCCAAAGAAAACCAGGCAGCTGGGTCTCCCTTGCTCTCTGATGACAGCACAGGGTTGAAGAAGAAAAGAAAACAGCTGGGTAAGGAACACATAATGCAACACAGAGACAATGCACTGTAGAATTGTACACCTGGGACCTATGCAACTCTTGTTAACCAATGTCACCCCAATAAGTCTAACAATTATATATATATGTGTGTATATATATATATATATATATATATATATATATATATATATATACACACACACACACACACACATATATTTATTTGTTTGTTTGTTTGTTTATAAAATAAAATAAAAAAAGAAAACAGGTGGAGGAGTCATACAAAGGAACAAGGGAAGTACCGTGTGTGACTCCCAGGTACTTCCTCTTACTTATACTCACCCGAGGGTTTCTAGAAACCTCAAGACAATATGATTTTTCCTGACAGATAAATAATAGGACCCTACAACCTCCAGACTCCTGGACTTAAAGGCAAAAATGTCTTTAAAGCCAATATCTGCACTTGCTGTTACTGTCACCCATTACCACCTCCAAGCACAGCCCCTATGCACTGTCTAAAATATCAGCCATTCCTTCCAGTTAACAAATAAACAGCCCTGGGATGGTTAATGGGTACACAGCTGAATGTTCAGGCTTGGACACAGCAAGAGCACTGTGCCTTCTGGTTTCTGGGAAAGGCATTAACAAGGGGGGAAATAACGACAGCACAGAAATGAGAGTAAAAAGGATAAGAAAAAATCTCACCTTCCTCAAAACTTTGCTCATAGCTAACTCTGCCTATTAAAGTCACCAGAAAATAAAAAGAACATAAAATTTGAAGTAAGAGTTTTAAAATTTCAGACCGTTGGTTATACAATAGCTATGTGAGCTTTGGTAAATTACTTAACCTCTCTGAGTCTTAGTTTCTTTGCCTAAAATAAATAAATAAGAGGGGTCCACTTATCGAATTCACAGAAACATAAACTGGTTAGCATACATACTGCTTCTCCCACACTTTCATCAAAGAACCTGTCTTAGCTTGGGCTGCTATAACAGAATACCGCAGACTAGGTGGCTTAGACAACAAACATTTATGTCTCATAGTTCTGAAGACTGGGAAATGCCAAGATTAGAGTGCCAGCAGATTCAGTGTCTAGTGAGGGCTCTCTCCCAGTTTGCAGACGGCCGTCTTTTGTGTCCTCACATGGTAGAAAACAGAGGGAGAGGGAGCAAGCTCTCTCATGTGTCTTTTTAGAAGGACACTGATGCCCTTCACGAGGGCTCTACCCCATGACCTAATCACCTCCCAAGGGTCCCATCTCCACCCACCATCACATTGAGGATTAAGGTTCAACATACAAATTTTGAGGGGACACAAACATCCAATCCAAGCCAACAGCAGTAGAGAATGTGTTCATGCTTGTCGAGATTCTGGGAAAAGAACCAGTCTTATGGGACCCAGCCCAGGTACAAAATTTATTTAAAGTTTCATAATTTAACTTCACTGTTTGTACACACTTTATATTTCATTCTTTGTGCATGTGGTTTACTATAAAAACAGGTGTTTTAAATATTTACGTCATGTAAAATTGATACCATAAGGTTTACACGTGAGTTTGAAAAAGTCCAAATTCATGTAAAAACACAAGTAGAGTGCATCTAGTACACACCAAATGCACAGGAAGTGCCCTTTGACCCTTCCATTATCTTCCTCTCTTGTGTCAGAAATCAAGAGCAGCTGTCTTTCAGCTTTAACAGGGACAGATGTTTCTCTTCCTCTTTCTAACCAAAATGCACAGATGAGGATAGAAAATGAACCACCTACAGACTGATTTTGACCACCAGTGGACATCTGGTGATGTCTGGTGGCATTCATTTTTGGTTGTCAAAACTGAGAAATGAGGGCACTGGACATGGCACCTAATGATAGAGACCAGGGATGCTGCTAAACATCCTACAATGCATGTGACAGCTCCCACAACAAAGAATTATTTGACCTAAAATGTCCGCAGTTCTGAGGTTAAGAAATGCTGAGTTCCACGTAACTGGCCCCACCTTGACCTTCACCAGGAGAGACCCAGGCTAGCTGACCCAGGTAGGAGCATGTTATTCTTTGCCAGGCTGTAGGCACTTCAAGCTTTAGAGCACCTAAATTTAAACTTGAGCTGTTAAAAACTGGCCTGGGGCCTTTACTAGATTCGGATTTTGTTCAGAAATGAAAAATTCACATATCCATGAAATTTAAAACAGAACTCAGCCAAATAGCAGCAAGACTTTCTGCCTCCTCTATTTTATATCCCCCTGTAGAGAACTGAAATGCCTATTAAAGCTAATCCATTTGTGTTCTAAGGGTGCCTGGTATTCTAACCTTAGGCTTTCTGCAACAAGTGTGAAATATAAAAACACTTAGTTTGCTGCCAATTCTTCATTCAGGAAGACACACACACCCCTTGACTCTTCAGGGAATTTAAATACTACTCTTCATCTTCAGACATGAAGTGGGACGTGACAGTTCACAATATGGTTGCTGAAGAACACACTTCCAAGAGTATCTGCCCTGCCCACTCCCCTGTTGCCTCAGCTTGATGTTCGAGACCAGCTCTTGGACATAATACCCAGGCTGTGAGGTGTTCAGAAGCCACACCTTCATTCAGGCCTGAGCTGAGAACCGTTCCAGAAAAGAGAATTTTCTCAAATGAGAAAGAGATGTGAAAACTAATAAGAGTACATTGAAATTAAGCCAACAGACAGTTGCTTGGTGAAAATGACAAAATGTGCCCTCAATTCCACAAATTACATTTTTATATATTAAAGACCCAGGTTCCAAATGTGTCTGAGTATGGATCATTACCTTTTCTAAAAGCCTGGTTGACTTCTCTGTTTGTTTCCTCTCACCCTCTGGGCAATATCCAACCTAATTATCAGTAGGTGAAAACCAAGAAAGCCTTCAGAACCCAATGGAAGCTAAAAATGGCCAGAAAGGTTGAGTCAATGAGTGAAATATCTGTGCTTTCCACAGAGAACTTTGTTCTAACAGAAACCTTTTTTTTTTCCCCTCTCAGTAATAAGAACTCCTCGTTTCATTTTACAGAGTTCAGAATCAAGAATTATCCTTAGACCTGGGAAACAGTGCGCTGTGTCCCGATCCCATGCTCTAGAGAAGGCATCTACTCTGGTCCTCCTCTGGTCATCCCCACTCGGAGAGGTGAGGAGCCCACCTGCCCACAGACCATAATCTGGATGCCCAGGGTCTAGAATTCCTTTCTCAAACAGTCCCAGACATACTTCCAAGGACTGCATAAGCCTTTCCCCGAGTCTGTTCTCTCTTCCCAAGGAGCACCTAGGCCTAAGGAGTGAGCCAAAGGGCATATCTGAGCGGGGATAGAGAATGGAACTTGTGTCCACATGCTGGAGTGCCCACAGTTTGCAAGGTAAGCCCTCCAGGGAAGGACAGAACAAGGGATGAAAAGGCAGGGCTGAGTGGCAGGGAAAGAGGGCACACTCCAAGTCCTTGGGGCCAAGAGTCAGCTCTCCAAATACTACAACGTTCTGGCGAACTCCAAGCATCCTAAATGTGAACCTGGCCTTCAAAGTCTTTCCAATGGTATTTTGTCAAGGTAGACAGGCAGAACATTTTATTAAACAGTTTGGTAGCTTGATTGGTAAATTAAAAATATTTAGCTATGTGGTATGTGGACTTCCATGTGATCTCTTGCCCCAAACTCCACCGAGAAAATGATGTGAGAGCTGGCCTCACCCGGCTCCTGGCCCTGTCCCACCACCTCCCCTCAGAGCCTGTGCCTTATCTGGTTCAGTAGAGGTGGTTTTGTTCTTAACTTCTTTATAACTCAGCCATGTTTCCCCAGCCTTGGGGAGCTTAAATGATGACACGTATTACCACTTGGTGGGCATTTTCCACACACAATCTGCTCTCTGAAAATCTGCTGAACAACTCTGGCTCTCGGTGGCTTTTCCAGCCAGCTTCAAACTTGCATTTTTGGACCCTTTCTTCCCTCTTCTCACCCTGCTCTGTCTGGGGCGCCCCCATGCACGCTTTCTTTCTCCCTCCCCCACAGCTCCTCTTGTAAAGTGTGACTCATTTCAGGCCCTCTCTGTGTTCCTGTCTGGCTTCATCTATTGGAACTCCCTGCCAGTTTCTTGCAAGCTTCGTCTGCGCCTCTGCTCAGCCTACTTTCTGGCTGCTTCCCCATTCTCATTCTTCAGCAATTTCAATTGCTTTTCCCAGTGAGCATGTCCGTCCTCCCTTTGCTTCATGCACTTTTATAGGAAATAGGGAATTAATTGCTTCATTCCCGATTTTGGTCTTTTCCCTCCTTCTACCTCCTAGATATTGAGTCTCCACCCCATTGCAGTGGAAAAATTATAATAAAACTTGTTTTTATTCCAAGACTGACTCAATTACAACTGGCTTTTAAAACTGGGTTACTGCCATATTCACCCGTGATTTTCCAATCATTGTTCTACTTTCATTTCCTCTCAAATTCATATTGTTTTTCCTTTAATGAAAGTTGGCAAACAGTTTTATAAAGTAACTGGAAATATAAGGGCTGTCCGGAAAGTATCCAGCCATGTAATACGAAAAATGGACGAATTTATGACTAGATTTCTTTTGGGACAGCCTTTGTATACCAAAATTAAGATAAGTTTTTGCCTCAGATTACTTTACAAATCTAAATATGAGTTACTGAGATGACTAAGGGACCTCCTTGTTCTTTGTGCTGGTGTGTTATATTTCATAGGCAAGATTCTTGTTTATTGAGGTTGATAGAATGACACGAGACTTTTTGAAAATTCATCTTGGAATTCCAAGACTAACTGTGCAAGGCAGAACCTTAGAGATAACCCACGTCCAAGTGCTTGTCTACAAGTAGGGAAACTTGGAACAAAGACTTTAAGTGGTTTGACAAATAATAAATAATACCTATTATTTATAGCTTATGTGTTATAGACCTCATTGAATACTCAAAGCAAATCTGTTCCATAATAAATATACTGTTCTTGGTGAAACTTTAGAAATATTTTTATTAAAGTTAGGAATAAGGCAATGATGCTATTATTACTGTCACTCTTTGATGTTATTCTAGAGGGCCTGATCAACCCAGTAAGACAAGAAATATATTATAACATATAAGAAAGAAGCACCTAGAAAATAGTTTTTGAGATTCAGAAAGTGAAAGATTGACAGATTTGAACCATATGAAAAAGTAAAACTTTTATATTTATAAAACAAGACAACATAAATTTAGGAAACAATGGGAGACAGGGAGATGTATTTGGAGTTTATATGGAAACAAAACATTAATATCTACAATATATAAATCAGTTTAAAAGAATCAAATACCCAAGGAAGAAATGAGCAAAAATATAAGTAGGGTAATATACAGAAAATGTAAATGGTCAATACCTGTAAATATAGGCTCAACTTTAGTTCTGTTTGAGATTTCATCTATATTTATTTTCTCATTCACACGAGTTTTGTTTTTTTTTGTTTTATTTTGTTTTGTTTTTGGTGGGGAGTTATGTTTTGTTGTTTTTATTTTATTTTATTTTTGGTGTTTTTGTTCGGGCTAATATGGAATTGCTGGACTAATAGGACAATGTTCTGACTGTGATCCCACTTCTGATCACCAGCTAATGTTTCTGGGACCAATTTCAATATGTGGACTTGACGAGTTTCCCACACCACCAAAGAACTGAATTCTTGCACTGTCTTCCAGAAGATAGCATTAGATTCCACAGGTTTGAGGGCTTTGTCCTATAAGACTGACATGCCTACCACTTCAGACACCAGCCTCAAGTCCCAGGTTGTCACCTATGGTCATTCTAACTGGCTATAGATGGGAGGTTCCAATAACGCCCCTCCTTGCATTTTAGCAATTTGCTAGAGTAGCTCACAAAAACATTTTACGTACTAGATCATCAGTTTGTTATAAAACGATATAACTCAGGAATGGCCAAATGGAAGAGATGCATAAGGAAAGGTAAGGGCAATTGTGTAGGACTCCCACGCTCTCTCCCAGCATGCCACTCTCCCCAAATCTCCACATGGTCACCAACCTGGAAGCTCTCTGAACCTTGTCCTTTATGTAGGCATGGCTTGATTAAGTCACTGGCAATTAAGTCAACCTCCAGCCCCTCTCCTCTCCCTGGAGGTCATGGGGGTGGGAATGAAAGCTCCAACCCTCTAATCCCATGGTTGGTTCTTTTGGCAACCAGCCCCCAACCCGGTATGCTTTACAAAAGTCACCTTCCACAGTTGTGGTGGAAAGGAGATGGTTACGAATAACAAGATACTCATTTCACCGTTAGGACTCTGAAGGGACTTCAGGAACTGAGGACAGGAGACCCAGTCTTATAACAAAAGATGCCACCATTGCTCTTATCTCAGAGGAAATTACAAGGATTTGGGGAGGTGTGCACCAAGATCTATGGACAAAAGCAAATATATATGAGAAAGACATATTTAGCATATGAATGATTAAATATATATTTCTTATAAATCACAGCACTGGATATGAGAAGACCATCCTCTTAATCTAATCTATCCCTGGAGCTCTTTAGTTACCTAAAAGTTTTTCAAAGTATTTATTTCCAAATGTCTTGCTTACCTACCTCTTACAGTTAGGCTCTCAAAGCAATTGGCTTTTCCAAGAATGCAGGGCTTACCTCTTGTTAATAATACATTACTGAATGGAACCAATAAGTACTCAGCCCACACAATTAATGCTGTGTTTTCCAACTACTTCCTTATACTTGCAAGCCTTCTATATTACCAAAGATAGGAGTTTTAACATATTTGACACTGTGTAACATAGATCACCATCTTTCCATCCTCTAATTTCCATCCTCTAATTTCCATCCTCTAATTTCCATCCTTGAATTTCTTTGCAACCTACTACCTGACAGTGCAGCCAATCACACATATTTTTGGTTTTGTTATGGCAATATCCTTCTTCCAATACCAACTTTTGTAGAGTCAGGGTAACAAGTTATGCGGTCTTAAGCAAATTAACCTTGTGACCCTGAGAAAACTGTATTTCTTACCCACTGTGTGTTTTGCATCTCTCAAGAGCGGTTGTCTCAGAGATGTAGCTACTGTGTTTACCATCTGAACACAGAGCTGAATGCTACAACAGGTAAAGAGTTGGAGTTAAAGTTCACACTCTCTCTCATTTAAAGCTCAGCTCAGAAGTAACACAAGTTATTTCTGCTCACAGTCCCCAGGTCAGAGCTAGTTTCATGGCATGTGGTTATTCATGAGCTCTCAATGACTCTGCCAAACTCCTCTGATAACAAATGTTTTTAACTTACCTGAAAAAGATAATCATAGGTATTATCACCTGCCTCCATGTATAATATCCGTAATAATTCGCTAGGGCTGCCATAACAAAATACCACAGACTGAGTGGCTTAAACAACAGAAATTCATTTTCTCACAGCTCTGGAGGTGGAAATCTGAGACCAAGGTGTCAGCAGGTTTGGTTTCTCCTGAGGCCTCTCTACTTGGCTTACAGATGGCCATCCCCTGCCATGTTCTCATGCGGCCTTATCTCTGTACATGCACATCCCTAGTGTAAGGACATTAGACTTTTTGGATTAGGGTCCTACCTTTAATATCCATTTAACCTTAATCACTTCTTTAAAGGCCCCAACCCCAAATATAATCACACTAGGAGTTCTACTGGGAATTAGGATTTTAACACATGAATTTTAGGGGGACACAATTCAGTCAATAACAATAAAAAAGTAAATAGTATAATATCCTAAAGACAGTATGCAAAAACAATTAACAGAAGTAAATTTATATGTTTTTCAATGTGTAAATTCTTGAGCATCACTACAATAAAAGGTGTATAGAAGTAGTCAAATACTTGCATCTACTTAAAATAAAATCATTTAGATTTAAGAAGTAAGATTATCAGAAACCAACTCTATGAAGTAATTGGAGGAAGAAAGAGCAGCAGCATTAGTAACACTAGAGTAAAACCTATTAAGATAAACAGTAGTAGACCAGAATCGTTTGTGTAAGGGAAAGAAGAAAATAACAACAGGTGAAAAAGGAATAAATGCCAAGATTAATTACAAACTGTCAAAGTAGAAAAAAATGAGTAAGATATTCTCACAAATGAGCTAGAGCATATTTTTATTTGTAAATAAATACTAATTTATAAATGTAGTGTTAAAATAATTCTTTTGTTATGACATGTAGTATAGTAGCACAAAAATATGATCATATGTCCTGAAATCTCCCCACATGTTGAAGCATACATTTAATCTCAGAATTTACAAAGACTATAGAAACAATAGCCATTGACAGGTGATAGAGAATAGAGCATAGTTTTTAAAAAGAAATTGAAATACAAAAGTCTAAAGAGAACTAGTAAGGTAGGCCTCTGGGGACAGTATCAGAAGAATCCTGAAAAACAACAGGTAGCCCCAAAACAATAACTAATTTCATTATGTAATTTTCAAAACTTATATTTACCATTTTTACACACACACACACAAACACACACACACACACACACACACATATGTACAATGCTATTGTATGAAACACTTTAATGAAACAATTTAAAATTCAGTGAGATCCTTATATTTCATGTGATTCTATTAGTTATATATTTGTTTAAGTCTGTCCAAAATTATTTCCTATTTTCTGCATTGCACATAAAAGTCACAGATGACAAAATGGTCCAGATTTCTGATTTTGGAGATTCACATACCATGATCACTATCACTGTAAATAAATTGATTTTCTGAAATGGTGAATATCCCTTGGTGATGTTACAAGCAATGTATAATCTTCACTGAATTAACATGGTAATTGTATTCTTGGAAATTTCAGTGATAATAAAATTTTGTGGAAAAAAACTTAGTATTAATATGTAAAATATGCTCTTCATTTACATAATTTTAAACATGTGTTTCATCTACATGACTCTGTCTGGAATATTTTAAAGTCATTCAGGACATAGAATAGCCCTTCATTGTACAAGACCATTCTGCACATTCTAGGACATTAGCTATGACTGGCTCCTACCTACTAAATATTAGAAGCTCTTAACATCTGTGACAACCAAAAATACCACTACCAATTTCCAAAATACCCCCTAGGGGGCAATATAACCCTATTCAGAATCACTCTTGCATCTACACAGTATACTGTTTCCTAAATCTCTGTCATGTGTCTCTCTCTCTGTTATTCCTGTCACAGATCTGATTTGTTTTGTTTTGTTTTGTTTTTGTTTTGTCTTGTTTTGTTTTCTTGGAATCCTGATGGGATGAACAGAACTCATGTTTCAAGCCTCAGTGACCTCCAATCCACTACACACTCATTTCAGACTTATCTTTCTACAACATAAATCGGGACTTCTGGTCAAAATGGTGTGTGATTTTACATGAAAGACTACCCTTTCCCCTCTAACCTCCCTGCCAAAATCGCAAAGATATAATGCAAGAAAATATGCAAACACATAGAGTATCCTCACAAACAAATGTTTCCACAAGGAGGGGGAAAAAATAGAACAAAAATAAAAGAATAAAAGCAGTGTCTGTGAGATCCAAACCAGGCAGAGAATTTTTATCTCTATTACGGTAGCTGGCTGGGCTGGAAGTTTCCAATCACTGTGGGGAAAGAGAGCAGAGAGACTGACTCTGTCCAACCTAATGGTCCTGCCATGGGACCTCCCCATTCATCAACCAATGCTAGTGCTACTACCTCTGTAGAGGCCTTGAAAGAGTCATTGCCTGAAGAGGCCAGAAAGAATTAACAAGACCTGGGTCAAATTTCTTGCTGCCTAGGAAACTGATCAGCAATATCTTCTCAAACAAACATCCTGATCCATTAATATAAGACTTTTTATTGAAGGACCCTACTTAAATAAGTGGAAGCAGTTGTAAATCTACCAGACACCAAGAGGTTGGACAATGACAGGAAAATGGGAGGTGGAAAGAGAGACATGAGAAAGTTCTATACAAGATAAACTTGCAAACTAAAATTCTAAAGCACATAAAGAAAGTAAGTTAAAAAATAACCAAATCATTTAAAACCACTCAACAAATAGGAAAACTTAATCCCAAGTAAATGAAAAAACTAGAAAGGTCTTCTAGAAAAAGAAAATAAATGTCCTCTAAGTCCTCAAAAAAATGTAAAGGAATAACATACCAAAAATAAAAAAAGTCAAAATAAAAACTATAACAAAACAAGCAACTATCTATCAAGGACAGCAGAGATTTTGAAAAAGCATTACAGAGAAAGAGAAGGAGAGGTTAAGAATAGCAGAACTTACAAATCCTATAAACTAAAATTTTAATAATTATTATTAGAAAATTAATAAGTGATAGATATCCTAGCAGAAAAGAGTATTAACATATTGGAAGAGAGTACAAAAAACCCCCCACAAAACTAAACCAGAACTTTCATAAAAACGTAAAGAGACTTTTTTTTAACATGAAAAGGGCTTAAGAGTCCTGGAAGATAGACTTAAATGCTTCAGCATAAGACTATTCAGAGTTTCAGACATGATGAACAGCGAGAATGATTAACAAGTAATAACTGAAAATAAAATGTTGATAGTTTTCCTGATTTGCGGGAAAACGTAATCTTCATGTGTAATGAGGCAGTCTAAATGAGTGAACTAAAGATAGATAGATAGATATCTCAACATAAATCAATTTATAACACATAATGAGGAGGGAAATAAGCAAGTTACAAAAGAATAACATTTAGTATAATACCATTTATATTTATTGAAATTTTAAATTCAAGCTGAATATGGCAGAAGTACTTTCATGGCCGTGTGTGTTTATTACAATAGCCTGTCAGAAAAATAGATTAGTTGACACAGAAACATCACTTCCAGAAAAATTATTTTGAGAAAGCCCATGGATATTCTTATGGTTTCAAATTCCACATATATGTAGTCCCTCTAGGCAGTTAATGTGCAACATATTTTATGTCACTCCTTTAGGCATCTGTCCTAGAACCTGTAGGCAGCTAACAGTCTGTTAGTTTTTATAAAGACCTAAGTAATAGTTTGAGGTCATGCTGGGAAAACTCAGAGCCAATAAATTACAGCCCCACTGTACTTATGTCATGGTCTCCAGATGATTGTGCTGGCCTGAGGTGCCCATTTACAGTTTAAGTGTACAGCAGACACATGAGAAAACACAGACCTAAAAATACCCATATTGTTAATGGGTTTTCTTATGACACAGCCACCACACTTGGAAGAATCAACCATATGGCCAAGAGGAGATCGCGTGGGTTGAGACAAGAATTGGGTGTGCCCAGCAGTGTCAGGCTGCTACCAGATAGGAAGCTGTATTTGGCTTCAGGAAAAAAAAAAAAAAAAAAAAAATCTGTCAGGAGTTAGCAGAGTCCCAGCCATAGACTGAAGTTCAGGGCAGAGATCAAAGACCTAGGGATGAAGAAGATGACAAGAAAAAGTCAGAACACCAAAGAAGAAATGGAGCTCCAGCCAGTATGTAAGACAGGACCTGGGGCAAAGGGATCAGGCAGTTAGGCATCAGTCAGTTGTCCTGCTGTCCTTTACTTGAGGGTACATTGTGTGCCAGGCTCTGTGCCTGGTGCTGGGCACAGAGACCAGCTCTCTTTTTCCACCTGGGCCTAAGAACTCCTATACTTGCATATGCAGGTTAAATTGTTGAAAGTCTACACACTACTAATAAGTGAGATTATTACTGGTAAATAAAAAGTAACAATTAGAGGTTAGAGAAAAGAATCAAATATTTTATCTTTGCAATTTTTGTTAATACTTAACTTTATTACTATAAGCTTTCATTACTTTAATATTAATTTTTAATCACATCACTTCTTTAAGATAAAGTAACAAAATTGTTGTTCTACGATCAGCTTTACAGATGTATATGAGGCCCAGAGACATCCAGCGATTCATACAAATTCACGTGTCAAATAGTTCCAGAGCCAGGGGTAGCATTTAGGTCTCCTGTGTTCCGAACACTGTTTTTGTTTTGTTTTATTTTACGCTTTGTTACCAAGATACATACAAACATAGTCAATCAAATGTGGCCAGGATTCCAAGAAATTTTAACTATGTTAAATTTTGAGAGATAATGAAAGAAACTACTTGATCTTTCAGTCTGATAAATTACTTTTAAGGCATGTTTTTATAATACTCTGTTTGAGAGCCAAAAATCTGCCTTGGTTTTAATAATCACATTTGTATCTGAATTCTATAAATATTCTCAAGTAATGGGAATAGCATGGAGTCAATAGTACAGAAACATATTATTTAAGATTTGATAGCTTTGATATTGTAAGAAAAAATTAAAACCACATCAAAGCCTAGTTCACTAAAAATTTTTCCAAGTTGCTTCAGAAATTGCCTCTAAAACATGAGAAACTAGCTCACCAAGTTTTAATATTCTGTGGGGATTTCTAATTATTAATTTCTGCTTTATCCTTCCTGGGCCACATCCACCTTCACACTCTCCCACTCTGCTGAGAGTCTACTGTGCAAAGAATGATAACTGTCAATGTTGGTTGCCTATCCAATATCCATTTGCACCTACCTTTCCTTGCAAAAGGAAGAAAGGAGAGAAGGAAAAGAGGGAGGAGAATGAAGAGGAGGGAAAGAGAGAGAAAAAGAGAAGGAGAAAGAAGAGAAAAAAGAAGAAAAGAAAGAAAGAAATAAGAGTTATTTAATATCAATGTCCCCAGCTAAATTATTTTGTTGTCCAGTCTCCCTCATAGCTAGGAATGGTTATGTGGCATCATGCTATCTGTGAAAATTGCATTAAAACTTCAATTCTTCACCCTCTCAATGACCATGTGGTGCTCTGTATATTTGTTGTGCTCTCCTACTCTAAGTATGAGCTCATCCCTGTGGATTGCTTTGGCCAATAGGCTAATCCTTGCCAATTCTTAGCCTTGATTTCAAAAGTTCTTGCATGTTCTGCTTTCTTACTCTTGCATTGGTGCTCTGCCTGAAATAGTTGACTAGTTCCAAGAGAAAAGAACTGATGATGCCAAGATGCCCTGGCTAAGAAGCGTCAATCAAGCCAGCCTAGTCCAGGCTAGAGCAGGGCCTCCAGGTAACATGCAGATGCATAAGCAATCTCAGCAAAACTGAACGGAATTACCCAACTGAGCCCAGTCTTTATCAGCTGCACCTAATAGCATAATACATAGGTGGTTATTGTTGCACTCCACTGAAGTTTTGTAGTTATTTGTTATGCACCAAGAACTGATACACTAATCAATGAGACATATGTTCCTGTCTAGTGGTAGTGGGAGGAAAGGCATTGAGAAAGCCTTTGCTCCCCTCTAACAGCAATACTCCATTTACTCTTTCACCGTCTCCCTGCCTTAAGCTCACACTGAATGTATGAAAGGGTAATAGCCATCTTGTGAACAAGTGTGTATACATAAAGATACTAAAGAGGATAGAGCAAAATGACAGAAAATGTCTGGATCTCTGATGGCATTGTTAAGCAATGTATCAGTCCTAGCTTGTCTAACTCTGGATTTCTTGTTATTTAAAATATGCCGCATATAATGTAAATTTTCATTTTATAAACCATGATATTGAGAACTTCATTATTTGTAGTCAAAATTGTCTTTGATACAAGAAGCAAAGTATGACTCAGTTTATAGACTTGGATATATGGTAAAAACCAATGATAAGAGA
This sequence comes from Lyroderma lyra, assembly GCA_004026885.1. Lineage (NCBI taxonomy): Eukaryota > Metazoa > Chordata > Mammalia > Chiroptera > Megadermatidae > Lyroderma > Lyroderma lyra. The sequence goes on from PVJL010002748.1 coordinate 149,181, forward strand.
CCAGCAGGTGGAAATAAAGAGCAAATGCAGGATTGAATGAGAAGCAGAGATGACCTGATACCAGATCTCAGCTATTGTCCTTGAATTCATTGTTTCCAGGTTGTAGTGATGGGATTGAGCCCATCACTAAGTGAAAACATTTAGAATCCTTCAGAGATAGTAACCCAAACAAATAATTACGTTGACATTATGAGATTTAACCTGTCCTGTTGGCCACATCTTTTAGGTCCCTGGACTATTTGGGGGCTTCAAACTTTTCCATTTCTTTTTAAAAAATATTTCATTACTGTTTTCTTTCTAATACCTTTCTTTAATTATTTCTTTTGTTGCCCATATTTCTTTAAAATGGTACTGCTTTCACAACATTCCTTTTTTAATAAATGAGTCTACTTGGTAATATCCAGCAAACACAACATTTTATGCCATGAAATATGTACTTTTACAAATGGGATTTTAGTTTTAAAGGTAACACAGAAAGGCACAGTATGTCTTTATGATAAATAATCAAAAAGGTATAATAACTTATAGTAATCAAAAAAAATTAATTCTATTTAAAACCAGTTGCAATTTCACATAAAATCTTTTTATAATTAATACCACAATGAAATGATTATATTTAAAGCAATTTTAAGAATCTACCAATGTGGCATAAATGTGTGAAAATGCAAGTCAAATATGGAGAAATATCTGAGAAACACCATGATATATAGCCTTGCACATCCCCTTTGCCAACATACTTTCCTGGAACTGACTTGCCCTGGGGTATTGGATAAGCAGCTCTGACTTTCAAATGCTGTACTAGCTCTTCAACTGCTAGATTATTTATTATCTCCTCCAAACATGGCTAATATAGAAAAACATAAGATTGATACCCATGTCCTTTGGTCATTGTTCAAACATACTATTTGAAATTTCATCAGTGCAAAAAGGAAACGCGCTGAATACCCTATGTGTTAACATTTTTGAGCCACTGATCAGTGAAATCAAAACAACATGGGGGAAAAATTTGGCAAAGTCCAACTGAATTCTTCTTACACCCTTGAAACATTGGGGCCTATGTGAATAATAACATGATAAATGTAGGATAACTTTAGTGGGTATGGAATTGAAATTAATTTCTATACAGTTAAATGAATGTATCAGTTAGTTTTCTTTGGCTGCAGGCAAAGTAAAAGAACTTGCTAACTTGAGGAAGAGGTAAGGAAGAAATATGCTAGATGTCTATTGGGATACGCCAAGGAATTGAAGGAAAACCTGTAGAACAGGCTTCAGAAAAGACAGGAACCTGGGAAGCTCCCAGAATCTTAGTAGCAGTAATTAAAAGGCTGTTTCTTGAGAGTATTAATATCAAGAATAAATCAGCCTCAACTGGTTTTTGTTCCGTAAAAGTGTCCGATGCCTAGGGGAAGACTGAGGTATTAGCAAAAGGAGTCTGGGAGTCTCCAAAGGAAATTTAAGGACTACTGTGAAAGGAATAGACCATGAATGTTAAGTCAAGAATTGTTCACCATAATGATAAAATTCAAAGTCCCAGGTTCCATTTCTTTGGGAAGAACAAGGCACGGAAAAGGGAAATTAAGTGTTACGAAGAGACCCAGGGTTTAAACAGAGCTTGCATTCTATGCAACAGATTCATGGACTTTATTTCTCCTAATACGAAGGATAAGAATTAAAAAATAGATAACAGAATTTCCACTTTCTAAATTAGCATAAACCATCTTTAGAGAGTAAAGAGCTAAAAGTTAAGTTTCTGCAATTTTCTTTTTCGAAAGCAATATATTTATAACTTCTGTCCTTTAGACTCAGATGGTCATATAACATTCACATTGGAAATGGATAGTATTATTATTACATCTGTATCATGAGGTTATTTCAAAACCTTTATTTCTTATAAGCATAAGATAAAGTGCAAAGTGGATTACATTTTATAAAAGCAAATTTGTTTTATTACATTAACTAGTGGGAGAAAATTAAACGCAAAGATTAGCAGAATTAAAATCAACTAATTATTGTATAATATATTCTAGATCCAATTCAGTATTTTCATATCAATGAAAATACAATCATGTATTAAATGCCAAATCAATTAATCATGTTAAAGGTGCTAATTTAAATGCCAAAAAAAGTAACATGACCTTTTAATTAACAAAAACTGTGGACACTTTGAAAAGAAAGGATTTAGAAAATACTTTCCTGGGCATACTTTAAGATTCTCACTAAGTATCCAAACATATTTCTTTCAACAACAATCTTCTTCTCAAATGCAATATTATGAAAAGAGTTAAATGTTTTTTTTGAGGAAGATTCAAACATTTCTCCAAGTAAGAGAATCATATAAGCACTCAAAAGTTCTTTGAAGATGTACTTATCTTTTTATGTATGAACTATGTGCCTCAACTATAGCATAATTTGAAATATAGACCAACTTTCAAGTCACAGGAGAGCACGGACCAGAAGCCTCTTTTTCAGGAGATTTTGAAAACTAACCTATCAAAAACAAAGGCAAAACTGAAGTAAAAATGAGCAGGACTATCATGAGGTAGGCATGCTTGCATGATTCTAAGATAGCTCCTGAAGCCATACTGCTCTAACCTTCAGACCTATGATAAACTGTTATGACTGTAATGATGTTATCTTACATGGCAAAGGGGTATTGCAGAAGTGATTAAAGTTACCAATCAGTTGACTTTGAGTTAATCAAAACTGAAGTTATCCTACCGGACTTAATCTAATCACATAAACCCTTTAAAAGTAGAGAAGTTTGGCTGGCTGGTTGTAGAAGAGGAAGTCAGAGAGACTCAAGGTACAGAAGTGACACGCAGCACCATTGCTGGCTGCGAAGATGGAGGGGACGATGTTCAAGGTCTGGAGAGAAACCTCGAGGAGTAAGAGTAACTTCCAGCTGACAGCTAAAGAAATGTGCACCTCTGTCCCACAGGAAATCAACTCTGCCAACGACCTGAAGGAGCTTGGCAGCAGATTCGTCCCTAGTGCTTCCAGGTAAAACCCCTCCCCCGCCCCCAGCTGGCACTTGGTTTCAGCCATGTGAGATGGAGGCAGGGGACCCAGTCAAGACTGCCCAGACTTCTGATCTACGGAACCATGTAATAATAAACGAGCATTGTTTTAATTACTAAATTTGTGGTAATTTTCATGCGGCAATAGAAACTTGTATGTAGACACCAGATGGAAATGTTCTTTATCAAAAAGTATCACAGCCCAACTGTCTCTGGACTCATGTTTGAGTCCTGTGAAGAAGAGGAAAATGTTGTAGGTGAGAGGCTGAGGGCCTCATTACATGGCCTAGATAAGGTATATTTAAATATTAAGAAGTTAAACTGCATACAATGTTCTATAAAATAATCCAGAAAAAAATGTTGAGGTGGGAGTAAAACAAGATTACCACAATTTTGATAATTGTTGAATATGTTTAAAATTTCTATATGATAACCTGTGATATATTTTATGATAGCAAATATATTTCTGTATGACAGTATGTTTCCATATGATAACATATGTTAAAATGCATATCACATGATAAACATGTAATATGCATTTTAAATTTCCAAATTAAAAACAATGGGAAACACCAAGGACCAGGAATAATGTCTGTAAAAGGCAGAAGACAGATAAGATTGAATTGGAAGATAAAAGTGACCCAAAACAGGCAAAAGAGACCTGCTGCACATAAAGTGGGAAAGCCTAGGAACTGCACTATTCTTCCCAACTGGGAGCTAGCTCTACGATCGGAGCAATTGACTGGGAGACTGCTTGTGCCAATCGTGGCACAATGGGCTGCAGAACCCAGGCAGGAACCGTGCCTGGAGGTGCTGGGGATGAAACAGCAGGAACCCAGGGGATTACCACGATGCCGGAGGAAGAGGGAGCTCTTTCCTGCTCCTGGAGTATCATGTCATTGCTGTAGGTGCTGCCTCTGACATGTAACTAGTCAAGTAGGCTGACGTGCATAGCATGGTGCTGACACTCACAGGATAAAAAGAAATTTCCAACACAAAATAAGGAAGTTTTTTAAAGGAAAGCTAACACTATTAAAGTGAGGTATTATGTTATCAAGCAAAGTAGAATAAGTAGTAGCTAATGCAGTAAAGTTAATAGAACAAAAAGAAAGAAAATTTTCAGTGAAATGTAACATTCTGAGATAAAAATAGCAGAATTATTATAAAATATAATTATTCCAAATAACAATTAAAATATAACATTCCAATAATATTTTTATTTTAGGATAATTAAATATGCATAATAGGAAAAGCAAATAAGAAATTATGCTGTCATTAACAATTAAGATTTTAGTGGGATAGGAAATAAAATCAAAGAAGTTAAATATAAGCTCTGTAATATTTCACATAAAAATCCAGTAAAAATTACTTTGAATTGGAAATACAGATAGGCATATATTTATTAGGTCTGTTTGCTTAAAAGACATGAAAGCAATCTAGTAGCTCTTATGCTAGATTGTGGTCTCTAAACATCTTTTCTCATCAAGAAGAACCAAGGTTCCTTGGAGAATGCCCAGTATGAGACTGGGCAGAAAATGCACTACATACACCTGGAACATCTTGCTATGCTAGAAACCAAGGAAGCTAGCAGGGACTTTTAGTGTCACTTCAGAAAAGACACAAGGCCAATTTTGACTCCCATTGGCTGGAGAATGGAAATTTAAACATCCAAAAAAAAAATCATGATTCTAATGCATACAAACACATCAAATATATAAAAATCCATGAGTTCATAATAAAACGTCAAAATTCTATGCTTAACAACCTTAGAAGATTGTTAGAAAATCCATGTTTTATTCTGAAAAATTGTGAAATCAAGTGAAATAATTAGCATTTTTCTTATATTTTCTGTACAAACTATTTTGGGTAACTAAGAAGTTGATAAAGAAAAGTTCTCCTTTGTAGAATAGTCATTTCTATGATTAGAAAAATCAACCTTTTTCTGCCTCTAAGAATGGTTAATGCAACATTATTAATAGCGTTGAAAATATGATTTAAAAAGTTGATAAGCGTCTTTATAATGAATAAATCAGACAGCACCGAGTGATTGATCTTATTAACATCACTAAGGGAGAAAAAAACTGTCTTTGTATTACACACATAGTACCACCTATGTATTAATCTTGCCAAAAATTGAATCTCTGTTTCAAGCCGCTAGATCGAAGGTGGATACATGGGGTTTCATTATTCACATGCAGGAATGCACACATGCACACATCTTTAATACTTTACTCAGAATAAAACACAAAAGGACCAAAAAAGAAAAGAGATCAAAAAGTTTCAAAAATCTCACTGGAGATGCAAATAGAGGGAACAAAGAAAATAGAAGGGGAAATTTTTGTTTTAATTTTAGAATTTTAAAAAGGCAGGAATATTTAAGTGGTTAGTAGAATTTAAAAAAATCTATTCCCTGAACAAATCATGGTAAAATTTCAGGACACCAAAAAAAAAAGACAATCCCTCAGAGAGGAAAAAAAAACACCTATCAAGGAGCAAGAATTGAAATGGCATATAACTTCTCACTGGTAAGAATGAATACACAGCAATGAAAAAATATCTCCAATGCTTAAGAGAGAAATAATTTTTTCAGCTTTATTGAGATGTAACTGACAACTTTGCAAGATATTTAAAGTGTACAACATGATTTGATGTCCATATAAATTGTAAAAGGATTCCACCCACCTCGTTAATTAACATATCCATCACCTACTATATTTAACCCCCATTTATTGTGAGAACTTGTAACTTTTGCTCTATTAGCAAATGTCCATTATACAATAGTGTTATCAATTATAGTCACCATGTTATATATTTATATCATTAACCATATTCATCTTATAATTGGAAGTTTGTACCCTTTTGCAAAATTTTCCTGAAGGAGGTAATTTTGAAGCTAGAATTTTATATCATTTATATAAAAAGGCAAAATAAAGGCATTTTTAGATATTAAAGAATAATTCCTACAAACCTTCTTTGAAAGATTAAGGAATTTATTAAGAAAAAAATCAGTAATAAAACAAAAGCAGTAATAATAATTAAGTATTTTTTAAGGAATAATAATAACGTAACTAAAATCTCAGGTGATCTAAACATAGAAAGGGGAAGAAGAAAAAATGGTTTTGGGGTGGTATGGACAGAATTAACTCAACATTATCTATAAAACTATATTTAAATATGTGTTGAATATTTAAGGATTAAAATATAAGTGCTAAAATGAAAAAGACATGCAATACCAAGTGTTTGTGAGGTTGTGGAGCAATTTGAACTCTTACACACTATAGTGAGAGATCAAATTGGTATAGTCACTTTGGGGTGCTGGCTGTGTCTGTCAAAGTTGAACATACACATACTGTAAGACTGATTAATTTCATTTATAGAAATATAGTTAACAAAAATTAGTACTAAGGTGCATCAAAAGAATATTGTACTAGAGTACTCATGACTACAGTATATCTAATTGCCAAACACTGGAATCTATGCGAATGCCAATTGAGAGCAGAACAAGTAAATAAATTTTGGCATAGTAAGAATGAACAAACTAAAACCATATGCAACAATATGAATGAATCTCACAAATATAACATTGGCAAAAAATTAAAAAGACAGATACTGCATGATTCCATTTATGCACAGCTCAAAAATAGGCAAAACTAATTTATGTTATAAGTCAGGATAATGTTTATTCCCAGGTAAGGAATTAGAATTGGAATAGGGTTCAGGGTACCTCTGGGATGCTAGTAGCATTTGGACTTGATCTGAATGTGAAAATCATCAACTTGTGAATTCTTAAAACTCAACAATGAGAAAACCAACACACAATTAAAAAATGGACCACAGACCTTAACAGACACATCAACAAGAAAGATAAAGATATGATAAATAAACATATGAAAGGACACGCCTTCTCCTTTGTCATCAGGAAATTGCAAATTAAAACAACAATGAGCTACCACCACACACCTATTAGAATAGCCAAAATCCAGAACAATGCATTATGGCCACTTTGGAAGACAGTTTGGAGGTTTCTTACAAAACTAAACACACTCTTACCTTATGATTCAGCAATCACACTTCTTGGTATTTAACCAAAGGAGCTGAAAATGTTTGTCCACACAAAACCTACACATAGATGTTTATAGCAACTTTACTTACAATGGTCAAAACTCAGAAGCAATCAAGATGTTCTTCAGTAGGTGAATGGATAAATACACTGTAGAAGAAAACCTGAATAGCCATTTCTCCCCAGAGGACATACAGATGACCCATAGACATATGGAAAGATGGTCAGAGAAATGAAAATTAAAATCACAACGAGATATCACCTCACACCTGTCAGAAGGGCTATTATCAATAAATCAACAAATAACAAGTGCTGGCAAGGATATGAAGAAAAGGGAACGCTTGTGCACTGTTGGTGGGATTGTAAATTGGTGCAACCACTATGGAAAACAGTATGGAGAAACAATTTGGCAATTCCACTTCTGGGTACTTATCTAAAGAAAACAAAAACACTACTTTGAAAAGACATATACTCCCCTATGTTCATTGTAACATTACTAGTAATAGCCAAGATATAGAAGCAACCTAGATGTCCATCAATAGATAAACAAATAAAGAAGATGTGGTGTATATACAATGAAATATTAGTCAGCAATAAAAAAACGAAATCTTCCCATTTGTGACAACATGGATGGACCTAGAGGGTATTATGCTAAATGAAGTAAGTCGGACAAAGAAAGACAAATGCCACATGATCTCACTTACACGTGCAATCTAAAAACCAAAATAAATGAATAAACAAAGCAAAACAAAAACAGAACCACAGACAAAGAGAACAAGCAAGTGGTTGCTAAAGGGGAGGGGGTCAGGAATAAAAAAATTTTGAAGATGTGCTTCAGTATAGATAAATGGGTAAATACATTGTGGTACATCCAGATATGTAATATTCAGCACTAAAAAGAAATGAACTATCAAGTCATGAAAAGACATGGAGAAACTTTAAATGCTTATTAAAGTGAAAGAAGCCAATCTGAAAAGGCTACATACTGTATGGTTCCAACTATGACATTCTGGAAAAGGCAAAACTATGGACACAAAATAATCAGTGGTTGCTGGGGGTGATGGATGAATAGGCAGAGCAAGAGGAGTTTCAGGTCAGTGAAATAACTCCGTATGATGTTATAATGTTAGATATTTTTTGTTATAATTTTGTCCAAACCCACAGAACATACAATACCAAGAGTGAAACCTAAAGTGAACTATGGACTTTGGATGATTATGATGTGTCAACGTAGATTCATGCTCAGTAAATTGTACCACTCTGTTGAGTGGTGTGGATAATAGGGGAGGCTGGGTGTGTGGGGCGGGGGGGGGGGGGGGGGGGGGGGGGGGGGGGGGGGGGGGGGGGGGGGGGGGGGGGGGGGGGGGGGGGGGGGGGGGGGGGGGGGGGGGGGGGGGGGGGGGCAGAGGGCACCTGGGAAATCTCAGTACTTTGTCGTAAAACTAAAACTGCTCTTAAAAAATAAAGTCATTTTAAGAAGTCATCAAGTTGTATGTTTATAATTTCTTGCCTTGAAATCAATAATATTTTAAAATATTTAGGGAACCCCCTAAAAACAAAACTTATTTTAAAAATGTAGAACTTTCAAACCATAAATGAAGGTAAAAATAGAATAATTGATCAACTCAAAAATAAATAAAAAAAGGAAACACTAAGGAATCAAAAGGATGGTAAATAAAGCACAAAACACAATGTGGTAAAAAATCAGTCCAAACTTAGCAGTAATGCAAACAAGTGTAAATGGTTTAAATATAGTACAGGTCTAAACAATAAATTTCAAGATCATTTAAAGTAATATTTTGGAAAGAATGTTGCTGAGCTAACTAGAACTTTAAAGCTTTGAGTCATTTTTGCATACATGAACATACTTTTTATGTTGAGTATAGAATTACATTTATTTATTGGATATATGCCTCTTCCTCTCTCTGTTTAACATAAGAAAAATTTTCAAAAATTTAGGTAACTTCTTAAAATAGAACTTATTTTTAAAATGTAGAGGGAAAAGTGAATATTTTAAATTTACCTTTTAAAAGACAGACATTCTCAGATATAGTTCAGTTTTAAATCTAGTTTATATGATTTATAAAAGACCCTTTTAAACAAAATGACCCAAAATATTTAAGATGAAAAATATGTAACAGATAAATGTTAACAGAAATATTATGTTTTAGCAAAAAAAAATTAGGTTTCAAAACAATAAAAAGGACAAAGACTTTAAATTTTAAGGAAATCATTCACCAAGAAGCATAAGCAAAGTATATAAATCAGTAGAAAAACTGACAAGACCATAATTATGTCAGGAAACATTAATATGGATAAATACACTCTCTCAAAAAGAAAATATACATCTATGCTATAACAAATGGAATATTTACAAAATGTAATTACATATTATGTAATTTTATTTTAAATCTTGTAAAAATGAAATTAAAAATCCCTTTACTAAAGATAAAACCCATATTATCATATAATTATAGATGTGTGCATGTATCAATCATGAGCGAACAATTCGTCACTATAATAATTACATGTTTTTTTCTGTCATATGTGCAATCTGGTTTATTAAAGAGTAAAATTATACAAGACCATGATAAAGCTCTTGTTATTATTGCTCAGGGCTGTCTGAAACAAGAAAAATATCTGAATAAATAGAAGTAAGACCTAAGTCTCACAAGTTTTCTTAATAAGTAAGCTGTGAGAGAATCTTGGACTGTATTGGTCTGCATATCAATCTTAGAAGTCTCTAAATTCAAGAAGTTTTAACATGTGAACTCTGGGGCAGAGAGAGGAATCTCAGCGTTACATTTCTGAAGGCTATTTAGGCACAATAGATGCTAATGTCGGCTAAGGCACACATTACCCAGTCTGGCTGCGCAAAACTGCTCAGGCAGTAAATGTGTACCACTCCTAGTACCACCACCAATATTGGTTCTTTCCTTCCCCGCTGCGTGTGTACATTACACTAGGTACAATAAAGGCCTTTGTAACTGGGAACAATGTAAGCAACAGTATTTGGAGCAATGTGCCCTGAGGCTAACTCTATACTGGCAGAATAGCACTGCAATTCTTTTGCTTGCCAAGAAACATTGCCTCACATTACATGGGAAATGAGTCTAAGTTTGGGCTCTGTTATGAGGCAAGAGGAAGAATCTTATAAATTTCTCCCAAAAAAAGACTTGCTCAGTTATAAATGCAGCCTTTTTTTATTAAGATAATAAACCAGTTATTCATTTTCACTGAACATGTTTTCAATTGGAGAGAAAAATCTAGAACTGTATGTTCTAAAACTAATTTATACATTTCCTATACAACATTCACCTTTTGTCTAGCCTTCATCTTTTTTTCTCCCAAGAATACAGTACGTTTGACTCACAACTTTACAGAAAATGTCAATAGCCAAATAATTATTAATCACTGAATGTTTCACCCCTACCCATATAAATGACACTGACTTTGTGTGTGTGTGTGTGTGTGTGTGTGTGTGTGTGTGTGGACACACAGGTAGTGATGAACAGGTTAATGTTTAAGAATTGGCCTCTGGAGAAAAAAAAAAGTGCTGGTTTATAATGTTTGCTGGTTTCTGTGGTATAAATGCTCCCTCCATGACTGACTTCAGCTACCATCGTGATTCCTGAAAATTGAACTATCAACTCTCATAAACCGGCAACTATCAACTCTCATAAACAAGCCCGGTGCAGCACACCAGTGGGGGGAATGCTCTTGAGCCATCAAAACTGAATTGGTGGCAACATCTGTATCTTGTTATTTTGAGTATGTAGCTTAGGGTATATGATTAATAGTAAATGTAATTTTTAATATTCTACTCAATTATATATTTTACTTAGGCAAAAATTCAGCAGCACAACCTCAGCAAAAGACAGTCGAATATAATTCCATGAGAAAAAATTCAAAATTATAGTAGTAGGTAACTGCAGAATAAAAGGAGATTTTAAAGAAACATTAAAAGGCTCTTTAAAGCAGAACTTAAAGACAGTAAGTAGGACTTTGTGTTGTTTTGTTTCTTCCTATTAAATGCGAGGTAGTTAATAACCATTACCTTCCTGCTCTGTTCAGCCCCAGAAGAGCTTTACAAGCAGTATATCAGATATGCAGCATTAAAGTCCTGCTGAGAGCTTTTTCTTTTAAAAAAGACAGCAGCTTTTGTAGGTGGGAGGAGATGGCATTTAGCTGCACTCCCAGCCTGTGTGACTCCTAAAGCTTTGTATGATTTTTCAGTAAGAGAAATGATCTTACTGACATTTTCTCCCAACCTAGAAATGGGCTCATTTTAACTGGGAAACTAGAGGGCATGGAGCCTCATATTTTCCCCCTAAGTTATTGTATGATTTAACTGCTATTCAAGTTTTTGAAATAAGACATCTTTTTCCAAACATTGGTAAATTTGGGTCTATTAAATTTTATGTATTATAATGAACAACAAACATACATATACATACACACACAAAATAATTAGAAATATATAAGTTTTGCAATTAGAAACTATTCAATTTCTTGTCTTAAAATTTTAGAAGGAACTAAATCAATCTATATCTATATCTATATCTATATTTATACCACATCCATATCTACATGACCTATATGGAGGTCTGAAATCTATAAAGTTGGCTGGCTAGGAGGACAGAAATTCAGATAAGAGTTGTTGTTACAACCATGAGTCCACTGGGTTTCTGTGTTGCAGTCTTGAGGCAGACTTGTTTCTTCAGAAAACCTGACTTTGTTCTTAAGGGCTTCACATGACTGAATGAGGCCCATCTGCATTATGGAAAGCAATCTGCTTTACTTAGGGTCAACTGATTATAAATGTTAATCACCTCCACAAACACCCTCACAGCAACGCCTAGCCCAGAATTTGATCAAATAACTGGGTACCATAGCCTAGTCAAGTTAACACATAATTAACTACCACAAAGATCATACTGATTTTTTTTTCATATCACTCCAGAATTCAAAAACTGAGTGGCACTGATATAACAGAACTTGCATTCTTATCTACTTATTTAAATTGACATAATCTTTCCATCTGTAAATGTAAAAATTAGAACAGAATTGATGCTCAACCCTGTCTCATTTTAGCAATAAGTAATATTCTTCCTTATCTACATAAGATCATTTGTAAAAAAAAATTTCATCCATCTCTTTCTTAGAAATGCATTTCCGGGAGTTCCCTGATGGTGTAGTGGCTTAAGGCTTTGGCACTGGTGCTGTCAGCGCTGTGGCCTGGGTTCAATTCCCAGTCAGGGAACTACCCACATACTAAAAAGCAAAAAAAAAAAAAAAAAAAAAAAAAAAAAAAAAAAAAAAAAAAAAAAAAAAAAAAAAAAAAAAAAAAAAAAAAAAAAAGAAAGAAAGAAATGCATTTCCTAGGTGATGGAAAGAGAAGTCACATTAGGTGGTGAACTTATTATACATCAAGTTGACAATGCACTGTGGAATTGTATGCCTGAAACCTATGTAATCCTTGCTAACAGATGTCACCCCAGTAAGTCTAACAATAAAAATGAATTTAAAAAAAAAAGAAAGAAATGCATTTCCTTAAAAATTATGTGTCAAAATTTGTATTTGTGCTATTTAATTCAAATGTGTACTCATAGCTGTAAGGAGAACTCATTTCAAAAATTTTGAATAGTTGGATGTTTATAGACACAAATCTTTAAAAATTTATTTCCAAATGGATATATACTTTTATTACAGAGCACTCTGATTATTAATAAAAGATGTTTAAGCACATAATATATTATTAGGATAAAATTCTGTGAATTTTAGAATGAAAATACAAGTACATAGTAAACTAAAAGTGAAATTTCTGGTTTGAAAATTTTACTCACCAATTTTTGAATGGGTTACAGTTAGTAACACACTGCTCTGGTTTTTAGGTGATACTGAGTGCTTTTTAAAGAATTTTATTTAAAGGTCAATATTTACATGATGCTGGAAATGATATCCTTTGCAACTGTTTATAACTACAATGAGAAATTTTAAATGCCTATTTAGATAGACAAGAGGAATATAGTTTTTTCAAAATTCTTTCAGCATATATTTAAGAGAAAACTTTTGGAAGACTAGTGTTATACCTGATGTGTCTTGAGAAGACAAAAGGCACTTCTATCTAAAAACAACTCTATACTAAACCAAGAAAATGCTTCAGTTCTCAAATCCATAGACCATATTGCTAAATAGAACTGAACTTTACAGGTCACCTAATCCAGTTCCATCACTATTACTACCAATCAGGAAATTGGGCCCAAAAAGGATAATGAGAGGCTCTCTCCACCTACTCCAGAGCCTTTGACTGCATCATAACGTACAGATGTTTTCACAAGGTTTGGCACATCCTTTTGACAAGTAGGTAAGAGGCAAATGCATGGCATGATGATGTTAACTATATGAAAAATATTAATATTAAATAGTATCTCATTAAGAAATTGTATTTACTTATCACATTCAAGATTATCATTTTTTTCTAAGGCAAGTTTAGACTCTGTCCTTGGACTTTCAGAATCTAACAGATATTAACATGAATGTATCTGACAGTCTGATTCTGACAAATAAACTCCTGAATTATATAAAAGAGTTACTAATAATCTTCCTCCTTAGATGCCAAACGCCCTGCGATCCATTGGGTTAAAGAGTACAGCGGGGGGAGAACCTTAGTGCTTTATCTGAGGTGAAGTGTGTAATAATTACTAGGCTTTTATTAAGCCAATAAAATGAAGAGAAAAAAGCCAAAATAACATAATATTCATTTGTAGAAATTTATATCACAGTGTACTATTGTACTATTGTAGGTATCATTTTCCTTTTTCCCTCCAAATTTACTATAATGGAATTACATTACTTTTACAAGATGACTTTAGGAATGTTCGGGGAGTATACACTGCTCTAGGTTCACAGCACTTTTGGAGTTTAGAGGAAAAGAGCAATATTAGGAAGGAGGGATATCTTAGAGCTTTAAATAGAGCTGTACTAAGGAATGTAAATTCTGGTAAGAAATAAATAAGCATGAAAGGCATTGATGTCTTCACTTTTTATTTAATACACTTATATTCCATATAATCAATGGAAGAAGGGATGAAGTCTAACCCTGTTGAGTTGTAACCCAGAAGGTTTAGTCCCAGATTTGTATCTACCCAGGATGCACAGTCCAAACTTTCAAAGAGACTTAAATGAAATCCAGTCCCTAGTTAACGACAGTAAAGGGGACCCATTTCTAAGCACTTAAGCAAACATCACAGTTAACATAATTCCCTCCCCTTTCCTCCCCAGTTCTCTCAAAATTCCGCACCCACGAGAGCCTTTTATTTGCCACAACGAAGGGAAGAGAAAAAGCAAACAAACAACAACAACAACAACAAAACAACGAAAAACGACCACAACAAAATACTCTCTTGAACTCCTGGTCTAGAACTGCGTTTTTCTCCCTGTTCTTCGGTGTGAGGTCCTCCCCTCCCTGCTTCTCACCGTGGTGGTCACACGGGTGGGGTGGAGAGTGTGAGTGGGTTGGGTTCCTGAATACTTAGTTATGCTTCTATTAAAATCATTCCTGTTTACCTTTAGAAAAGAAAAGGAAAACTATGTGTTTATTCACAAAACCAGAACAAATGAATTTTATTCATTGTTCTTGCAACAAAAATCAGAATTTGCAGGGAACAATTCACTTTGTTTAAAAAAAGTGAAAACTAACCCCCAAAATGCCGCAGTGGGGAAGCTCTGGGAACCGCGGGGAGGCGGGGGAAGTGTGCGTTGATGTGCGCACCGCGGTGCTGGAAGCCCTTACCGGGAACACGGGTGCGGCGTGGGCAGGCCCAGGCCATGGCGGCGCGGCGTGGGCAGGGGCCCAGGCCATGGCGGCGCGGCGGTGCTGGGACAGACCCGGCACCACCTCCCATTTGCTCTTCCTCATCTTTGCTTAGTAAACTTCTCTTTCAGCTCTATAACTAGGGTACCTCTTGCTTGTTGGCAAATTACTTTTATTGCATAAAATGGCCTCTCAGAACAGCTTTTGTTCTACAACATGACAACCTGGATGATCACACCCATGTCTTGAAGGCGAGACAGCAACCACTGCGTGGTTTTCAGCCTTCTTGGTCACAGCATTGCCTGTCACTGCTGCACAGGGGCAAAGCACAAATCACTCTTACTTCGATTTTTAAAAAAATTAAAAAGAATAAATAAACTTTAAAATACCTTTTATTACAATTCCATTGTTTAGATGTTTATCTTCCAAATAAATGATCTACATAAATAAACTTCATAATTTTTTAAGGAAAGAAAGAGAATATATAAAAGAGGAGGTAGTTCTGGAGAGAGTTCCAGGCAAGACACTCTACAGATTGGCCCCTTGACCAAAATACTGTCCTTTACTCTGCCTGAACTGTCTGATTTAATGAGCCACACTACATAAAACTCCACTATCAGATATACTCGTACTTTCAGGTTAACGTGTATCTTCCTTTAAAATACAAACAATCTTGGAGTCATTTAAATCAGAGTATTTTTCTACTAAAATGTGATTAGGAAAAGTCTCTGAAGAGAGACTTCATTTGAGAGGGTTGAAGAGTTTAAGAAGGGAACAAATACTTAATAGTGAAGCCAGGAGGCCTTAGCGGGAAAGGCAAGGTAAAACAAAAGCTATAGCTGACCCTTAGATAATGCGGGGGTTAGGGGTGCTGGTGCCTGTGCAGGCAAAAACCCACATATAAATTTTGACTCCCCAAAAACTTAGTTGTCCCTTGGTATCTGTGGGTATCGGTTCCAAGACCGCCATGGATACCAATATCTGTGGATGTTTCGGTCCCCTATATAAAGTGGCGTAAATCAATGCATGCAGTCAGCTCTGCATCTGAGGAATCCCAACCACAGATGGAAAACAGCATCAGTACTTGTTGCTTGAAAACAAATCTGCATATAAGAGGATCAGTGCTGTTCAAACCTGTGTTTTTCAGGGGTCAACCGTGTAAGTAGAAACCTAGGAAGGTACTTGAGACAGGTCCTGAAGAGGTTGGGAAGAAGTATAAACAGGGTGGTAGAATATGGAAGACGTTTGGTCAGCATCACAGTTTTTGCCTAGGGCCAGTGTTTTCTCCATAAAAAGAGGGAAAATATCTTCCAGGACTGAATAGCATCCTCAGATCCTGTCTGTGGACTAAGCCCCCTTCCTGACTAGCTTCTTTTTAAGTATTTGCTTGTACATCACTTATGAGGAGTCTTCTGGTTCTACATTACAAGCAGAACTAAATGGTTTGTTTGCTTGTTTTTTTGTTATTGATACAGTAGGTAACCATCATTTACAGCTTTACTTTATGGGGAAATGTGTACCAAATACCCCAAAAACATGAACTTGACTTGCTCTGAGAAATTCATACAAGAAAAAACATTTTTTAAGACTCTTTAAATTAGAGACTATGCCAAAAGAGGGGGGGGGAAAGTATTATAAATAGCTAAATAGAATGCATAAATTTGATTGTCCTCTTGAAACAATATAATCAGTCATTTATACAGTAATGCAAATTACATAGTTAAGTCTGATGGTTTTACTCTTAATTCTTAGCTGATACCATTGCCAGGAGAAGGAGTTTTTCTCTGGGGTTGAGATCTAGCAGAGAAAAATCTATTTTGCAGCATGAATCACTTTGAGAGGGTGAGATACAGAGAGGCAAGGGGTGGGGGCAAACTGAAGATCTCCTAAAGACCCAGGAGGAAGTCAGTCATGTTTTTGGATAAATAGGCCACATATAATTAACTCAGGAGTAAACGTGAAGTAATGAGATAGTCCTCCTCATTTTGATTTATTAGGGACTAGTCTATAGAAGGGACAAGGATGTTTAAGGGAAGGAAGGATTGCTAGTTGGTGTTTGAAGAAGAGGTGCTATGAAGTAGTGTGGAAAGGGGCAGGTTTGGAATGTCCTACCCTATGCATTAACCCAGACAGAGCTGAGAGGACTTTCACAGGGCTGCATTTCTGAAAGGTATTTAATACTAGCCTTAAGGCTTAAAGGATCTTGTTCATAAAAGGAATGAGAAACTGAGTCATAAAAAGACTTAACAAAATACATTTCACACACTGAACTGGGCCTCTTATTCTAGACAAGTAGTATATTTCTCAGTTCATCTCCATTTATAGACAGAAGAACACACTGAATTAAGTCATTCATGAGACACACCTCCAGCAGTGCCTCCTCCTTATATAATACAATACCATAAAAATTCTTTCTGAGAAAAATAACCCTACCCTTCTATATCAGTGGTTGGATGTTGTGCCGGATTCAACTGCAGAGATTACATAATCTCTCTGAGGGTTGCAGGCCTTTCATCCTTTGTGCTGGCATAAAAACAGCTAAACATTGTCAAACAGAACTGGAACAAACATATGGGTATGTGCTATCACTTCATTTGTACCATGAATTGTTGGCTGTTAAAAAATGAACATGATTTATCTTCCCTCCAAGAACTGTTCTCCAATGATCCAAGGTTGGGGGAAGTAAATTCTGATTTCAAGAATTTTTAATCCCTTGAAGGAAGAATTCTTCAACAGAATCAGGACTGCAGAATACAAGAGTTCAATAGATCTTAGCGTTTTTCTAGTCTAAGCCTCACGTTCTATAGATGAAGTCACTGAAGAGCAGAAAATTAGTTGTCCAAGATCACATATCTAGCTAATGGAAGAAGAGAGACCAGATCCTAGTCTTTTGAATCTTAGGTTTACGTACTTACACACTAAAATTAAAACACTAAACTCAAATATAGGTGTTACGGTGCTCAAACCTGGCTATGCAATAGAATTACCAGGAAAATTTTTTTAAGTGAAATTCCATATCCCATCCAAGACAATTCAATCAAAATCTCTGAGTAGAGAGACGTGGCTCATACATTATTTTTAAAGTTTTGCAGGCACGTGCAATGTGGAATTACTCTGAAAACCACTAGTCTAGAAAAAGAGCCAGTTATCTTTGGCCAGAGTGCCCATTTGTCCCTCTGTTCCCAGCATGTTCATGGTGTGCATCGATTGTTTGAGGTCTAATTATTAATAGAGGCCCTTTTCACTCTCAGAAGTGTCCCAGTGAGTATGACAAGTTACAGTCTATCTTCTAATCCATCTGACTTGTAAGCAGTGAAATAACATCTCCAATGGCAAAAGCAAAATTTGTCTTAAAGTGTTAATAAGCTAGAGCTAGAAATTATTATGTCCAAAAAGAATGAACCTAGTCAGCTAATTTGAAATTTTCCCCTTAAGAAAGAGACATTTCCATCTCCGTAATAATTTCTGGCTTCCAAAGCTTAAGATGAAAATGTGGCCAGGTTATGAAACAATTTGAGAAGGGATCTGCTTAAACTTAAAATTATAAGATATCCCTATTTTTCTAGTCAAGAAAAATCAATTTATTAATGTTGGATACATGAGTAATAAAGGAATCCTGATGTAAAACCAAGGTATAAAGAAAAATGCAAAAACTCATTTACATGATTAAAGGGATGACTAAATTCCCACATGTTTTTCACATGTCCACTTCTGTTTGTTATTGTTGTTGTTGTTGCTGATTTTAGTCTAGACATTTTTAGTTGCAAATAGTGGTAACCCAATTCAACTTGTTTAAAGTTAAAAAAAAAAAGAAAGAAATCTATTGACATGTAACTGGAAAACAAAAGAGTGGACCCAATATCAAGCACACACACACACACATATACACACACACATAATACACACACACACATACACACATAATACACACACATACACACAGACATAATACACACACATACATACACACATACACATACACATGTACATACATATACACACATACACACGTACACATACACATGTACATACACACATACATATGCACATGCACACATGTACATGCATGTGCACACGTACACATACATATACACATGTACATACACATGCATGTATGCATGCACAAATACATATACACGTGCACATATACACCTGTATGCATGCGTGCGCACACTTACACACATACATGCACATATGCATACATTTACAAACACACATGTACACGCCTACATACATATACACACATGCATGCACACACACACATGCATGCACACACACACATATACATACAGGACAAGGTCATTAAGACCCTTTTGCTCACGTATCAACCCTGCTTCCATCTGAGCGTAGGCCTCATTCTCGCCTCCTGTTTCCAGACTGTATATATTAACACATCATGAGAAGGATAGTTGCCAGTGGTCTAAGATTTATATATTCCATCAAGGGAACCGCAGAGATAAGACAATTTTCTTTAGAACTATCCCAAGGAGTCTGAGTCATTGGCTGAAGTCATTAAGTTACTTCTAAACCAAATTATGTGGCCAGATGGATGGATATTCCTATTGGACAAAACTTGAGTCTCAATCTTACCAACTAACATTGGGTTAAAGAAAGAGTTCGTTACATTAAGTTGGTAGGAACACATGGGAAAACTACTATAGGACTAAAATAAATAACTATCACATATCTATGCCACACTCCTCATAGATCTTCCAAAAGCAGATGCTTCACTTCAATAGGTGGAGAGGAAATCTCACAACAGCTTTGGGGGAAGTCTTGCTTGCTTTAAAATTGAGAGCAAGAGGGTATATGGGTGGGAAGTGTAAAAATTATTCTCCTAAATGCATTATTCCAAATTCAAGATGTGATAAGAATGAACTTTCGTCACATAAGCACCTGCACTTCTATTGAGAAGCTGTTTTTAGAAATGGAGATGTATACCAATGAAAGAAAGCAACTGAAATCTCTCTTTTATTCTAATATAATGCTGAGTGCAAATGAAGAAGCATAAAATTACACAGAAGTTCAGAAAAGAATGAAATCCAGACCCAGAATGTTCTAACCCTTCCCTGACCTTTAAAAACTTTTCAATCAACACTTGAATGTTATGTTATTCAAGTATCAAGTGGTAGCAAGAGTTTGTGGATTACTGAAATGGAGCCCGAAGAAAATAGAAGAGAGGCATGAAGTTAGGTAGTTAATTCTCTCTCTGATCAGTTTTAGAATATGTCTCTTATCCCTCTGTCTCCAAGTTGGGACTACATTCAGATGTGAAAAGAAATAAATATTGATTGAACACAGATGGTAAGCATTTTAATATTGCAAGTCCAAGTCCAGGAGAATGAAGTACAAGCCCATGAGCTCCTCTCCATTGTAATTAATCTGTTTATTATCAAATGTTTTAATGGATTCAATCCCACATGAGGAATGCACTTTCAGCACTTTGCAAATATGAAATAGTGTAAATCCATAACTAATTCACAGAGAAGAAAACAAGTATTAAGAAGTTGGGATTTTTCTGGGAGTTACAGTGAATTATTATGGAGGTTAGAAACCAGACACTGAAGGAGAACATGCACAGGTCGGTATAACCACAATGGTCAGAGCAGGACTCAGCTGCTAAGAACTCATCTCCATGCTTCAGGGGGTTTCTTCAGACAGAGGTTTCTCCAAGTTTGAGATGTTAGTATAAAATGCACATTACTGGGTATCACTCCATCCCTGCTGACAGAATGTCCTGAGACAGGGGTTGCCCAGAAACCTTCATTTTATTAAGCACCCTTAGGGAATTCTTAAACAAGCTAAATTTTAATAACTACTGTTTACTGTTTATTAATTACGAGTATAATAGTCACCTGCTCCAATAGATCATTGTTTTTCTTTTAACATTTGAATATTAATGATGACATTATAATTCTAACCAAGGATTCATATCCAGAATACTGATAGATTCAGTATAGAATGGCTCCTGCTCCAGCGTAGCCTGGGAATCCGACAACTTAGCCCGGGAATCAATAACTTGGCTCGGGAGACTGAAACTTGCCCTAGCCCTTACCTTAGCCAGGTAAATTAAAACCTCTCCTTGACCAATCAGTAATGACCACCTATTCCTCCCTCTGCCTCTTGCCTAACAACCTATTCCTCCCTCTGCATTATGCCTAGCAACACCCCCTACCTATATAACTTCCCTCCCAACGACCGGAGCTGCTGCTCTCCCATGGCGAGGCAGCCCGGCAGCTTGCCCAATAAAGCGTGTTACTGCTACCCAGTGTTTCAGCTCATTTCTATCAAATACAAGTTTCTGCAAATCAGTATAAAAAGAGAGATGACTGCTGTGGAAAAACAGACAAGGGACTTGAACAGGAAAACAAGACTATACCCATAGGACTCTGAAACAAAGTGTCAAAGTGCACAATGAAAGTCATCCAACTCTCCACAACCAAAAAAGTTCATCAGTCCAAATCAAGAGTCAAAATGATGTTGCTAAGCTTTTTTGGTATCAGAGGGATTGTTCATTATAAATTTGTACCAGTTGGACAGAGTCAGCCAAGTTTACTATTTGGAAGTGCTAAAAAGGTTGCATGCAAAAGTTAGACAAAAATGACCTGAACTTTTCACCAACAACTCACGGCTCTTGTGTTACGACAATGCACCAGCTCACAGGGCTCTGTCTGTGAGGGAGTTTCTAGCCAGCACACACAAATACTGTATTGGAGCACCCTCCCTACTCACCTGATCTGCCCCGCAATGACTTTTTTCTTTACCCCCAAATCAAGGAAATATTAAAAGGAAGACATGTTGACGATATTCAGAACATCAAGGGTAATACAATGGGTGTTCCAGAAAAAGTTACAAAATTGCTTTGAAAGCTGGACTAGGTGCTGGGGTCATTGCATAGTTTCCCGAGGGCAGTACTTCAAAGGTGACCACAGTGATATTCAGCAATGAGGTGTGTAGCACTTTTCTGAGTTCACGAAATTAATTGTCTGACCTCATACACATGTCCTATCACTGAGCAAGTCCACACTTAATTATGTCCCTGACATGTGCCTCAGCAGACATGTCCCAAATGTTCACAGTAACATTCGTAATAACTACTGAAAGCTCATGTCCATAAAAAGTAAATGGATGAATAAGTTGTAATATATTTATTCAATTGAATACCAAAAAGCAATGAGAAAGAATGGTAGAAACAATCAGAATTAGATGAACTAAATTTCCAAAGATGGAAGAGTCCTTCCTAGGAGAGATCTTGATTATTGCCACATTATTTTCTTCTCTGGGGGCATTGGCCAAATCCTGATTGGAGGTGAGAACACGGTCTGATTCAGTCAGACTCTGCTAGCTACGATGCAGAGAGAGATAAAGCAGTAAAAGTTTGGTGGTCTTGAGGGGTTTCTACAACAGATTAAAAACTACATAACGCCAATTTTTAGCACAGGATGTTTTTTAGGATATATCCAACTTGAATATGTTTTTGTAGTTTCATATTGTTTTTTGCTTTGCTAGATTCTGTTTGATAATACTTGGTTTAGGAGTTTCTGAATATATGTTTTCGAATGAGATTGTTCTATAATTTTCTTTCTTTATAATATACTAGTTTGGTTTTAGTTTCAAAATTTATGAGTCTCATAAAACAAATGAAGAGTGTTCACTGTTTTTATATTCTCTGGAAAAGGTTTAAAGCATTGCAAATAACTCCTCCATGAAGGATTGACTGAACTCAGTAGTAAAAGAGTCAGGGTCTAGTATTTACTTTGTGACGATATTTTTAAGAATTGCTTTAATGTTTTAATTGTTATGTGAGTATTAAGATTTCTTATTAATTGAGTTTTGCCAAGTTCTGCTTTCTGGAACACTGTTCATTTTGTCAATGATTCTTTATTCATTGGTACAAATTTATTCACAGAAATTTCTAACTACATTTTAACTATGTCATTTCTCCAATAATATCCTTTGGTTTTTTGCTTGATTTTTAATTATAGACATTTTTAAACATATACAAAAGCAGAGAGAGTAGTGCAAATCAGAATAGTCAGTCACTTTAGAACTGTTAGTGTTTTTTTCATTTATACCTTTTTGCTTTTGAGATTACTCTTGGAGATAGCATAAACTAAACCTTTTTTTAAACCTAAGATGACAACTTCTGTCTTCTAAAAGGAGAGGTTAGCCTCTTCTCCCCTTTCTTCTTTAGTTAAGTTTAACTTTATAATTCTAATTTTTTCTTTATACCACATATGACAGTTCAACTTACTTAGTTGTTAATCTTAAGATTTCAGGATGCAAGTTTATTTTACTGTCTAATATTTTTCCCAAATCTTTTACCTTAACTCCTACCATCTCCCTCTCATCTTCTGTTATTTTTGCTCTGTTCCATCTTAATTTAACTACCCAAATAAGCTATGAATATTTATAGCATCAAATTATTTTTCCAAGATTTACCCATGCATTTCCCACATCCCTTGCTCATCAATTTTTCTTGCATCTCAGAATTTTTTCTTGGACAATTTACTTTCTTCTTCAAAAATATCATATACAGTACATCAGCTTTAGTGAGACATAGTTTGCATACTTATTAGGTTCCTAGGGCTGTCATAACAAATTACCACAAACTTGGTGACTTAAAGCTTTAGACATGTATTCTCTCACAGTTGTAGAGGCCAAAAATCTGACACCTAGGTTGGGCCGCGCTCCTTTCAAAGGCAGAAGGGGAGAATCCTTGCTGCCTCTTCCAGCTCAGGAAGGCATCTGGCACTCCTTGTCTTGTGGCAACATAACTCATTCTCTGCCTTAACTTTCACATGATCTTCTCTCTATGTCTTCTCTTATAAGAACACCGGTCATTGGATTTGGGGACTACGGTAAATTCAGGATAATTTCATCTTGAGATCTTTATCTAACTTTCAGGCTGCGAAGACTCTATTTCCAAATAAGATCACATTCAGAGGTTCTAAGTAGATATGAATTTCGGGGGGACACTATTAAACCCTCTGTACCTACCATACAAATCATTCATTTGTACACAATAAAATGTACAGTACAGTTTTAAGGAGCTTTGGAGTTGTGTGACCATCACTACAATCAATTTGAGAGCACTTTTTATCACCACCTCCAAAAGGAATGCTGTATTCTCAAGCACATCATCTAAATTTTTCTTTAGTGAGTTCCTAGTGGCTGCAAAGTTTTTCAGTTTTTTTATGTCTGAAAGTGTCTTTATTTTCTATTGATTCTTTAAAATTTAGTGAAGATTACAATTCTAGATTGACTCCCCCCGCCCCAACCCCCCACCTCAACAGTTTAAGTAAATTACTCCACCATTCCCTGGATCTGTTACTGCTGTTAAGGCTGCTATTATTCTAATCGTCTTTTCTTAGTAATGGCTGTCTTTCTCTGTTTTTAAAATCCTCTTTTTACTTTTAGACTTTTCCATGAAGTAACCAAGTATGAACGGAATTTGTTGTCATTATTGAATCTTTAAATTTGTGTATTTCATCACATCTAAGAAATGATTAGCCATTATCTTTTCACATATGGCTTCTTTTCCATTATTTCTACTCTGTTGTTCAGGAGATTTACATGGGGAGAAAATTAATTCTGGTTAGTTCAGCAGATTGCTGTGTTCTGGTCCCTTTTTTAGTGGAGGGACTTTCTGAGACAGCACTATGACTGACAGTCAGCCCACTCAGATACGTGCAATCGGTCACTGGGGAAGCTGTGGAGAAACGTGACTTGTTCAGTACGAAGTCTCTTTTCCATGCCACTGAGAAAAACCTCACAGCCCATGCCTTCCTGAGTGTAGTGGATACGTTAAGCCATCATTTCACATTAAGGATTGTATTGCTATATCATAAAGGAAGAGAAGTGTGTTCATTACTGAGGATGACTAAAAATAACTGCTTAGCCTTTAGATAAATATTAGAGTTTGGCAACTGATCTCTATTGATTATGTTCCTAAATGTTCCAGAGAAAAAGAGCTACAGAAATCTCATCAATCATATTTGGCCATTTTCAAAGAAAACACATGCTTTTAATTGAGCAGTTATTGTAGCCAATATCCCAGTATATAATTCCAGTTAATTACTGACAGTTAATTATGGTTTTTGACAATATTTCTCTTTCAGTGAGCAAAACTCAGGCTCAGAATGAGACATCATCTTATCCATTATGCCAGAAATGAATTCCTAAAATAGATGATTAAAATAAACTACTATAAATCCAAATGCCTAAATGGAAGTTATGTCTTTGTCATAAACCTTACTTAGGATATTTGGAAACTACAATTTGAAAAACAGAAATTAAATACGTCCCCGGGCAACGGTACATTCATCAGAGCATTTATTTTACATACGTACTTTAATTTGCTCCCCCTAAGTAATAAAAGATATTTACATATGTTTGGCAGAGGTTATTGCTGCATGAATGTGTTTTTTCTTCTGTGTTTTCCCTTCTCCCTTTCCAAGAAAGCAGACAGGCTCTTTTTAATGTCTTTCCCTCAGTGTGGTCGCCCTTGCCAGGCCTGCCCACAGAAAGTCCCTAAGCAGACTTGAATGAGAAACTCAAATAAAGAGAGCAAGTCCCCGTCCTGCTAAATCAATAATTTCAAGGCCTGGAACCCAGATTTCTGACATGGTTCATGTGGCTTCCTAACAACACTAATGTTATGGCCTTTTGTCGTTACATATTATTTCTGGGTGCTGATGTGGCTGGAAATGTAAAAGGCAGTTTCCCTACTTCCAACGTGGCGGACACTTCCCTCTTCGGGGGCTAGCAAGACCCCATAGATTGGGAGTTGCCTTTGTCAGGTACAAGGGAGGGCGTGAGGAGCTGCCCCTACCCACTTGTAACCGTGACTTCGTGTGTTAACTCTCCGCTTTTATTCTGCTTCAGGAATAAATGGAATCCAAGCTATAATTCTTAGCTATCCTCAAACCTGAACCAGATTCCATGGAGATATCTGTAGGGCTAGAAGAAAAAGCTGCTTGTAGGTGACCTTTTGTGAAAGTCTGTACTCATGAGATATATTATGCTAGTTCTTCTGGAGTCCCTTAGAAGGTGTTTTTGTGAGTCTGTGTTGTCGGGGAGGTTTGGAAGGAGAGTGCGTTTAGATCTACATTCTGCTCCCTGGCAAAGCCTTAGGGCCAGCGGCAAGCCCATAGAGGAGTTTTGTTCAACACACGGCACTAAAGCGCAGAACTACTGGATTGCAAGGGTCCATGGGTGCTTGGATCATAAGGGTATCAGCAGCAACAACAATGAACTAACATCAAGACCCTGCCTATGTTTGCCGTGCACCGCGTACGGCTCGGGATTCCTGGGTGATCTTAGAGAGCGGAGAGAGTCATAACCAAGGTGCCCACCTCCTTTCTCAGCCACTTCTCAGAATGGAGGAACCAGGTTAAGGTTTAAGTTGATTTAAAGGGAACAAAGAGATGTATTATTTCTTAAAGATACGACTATGTGACTTAAGATTAATGCCTGCTTTACATAGTATATATTTACAATCCATTTTTCAAACTGTTACGTTTCAGAAATGTTATCAACCCTTCCCTATAAAACAAGTCCACCAAAGGCGTATGCACATGTGCACACACACACAGACATGCATTTCCCTCATTTTGTTTCTCTTTCCTGTATATGTATCTGTGTGCCTTACTGTTCATATAGTTTATCTTCACAATGTCAGATTTAGTATAACCTTTACCCCCATGACTGTGATGCTTCTTTTTTTTCTTTCTTCAGAATAGAATCATTACAAACTCTTTACGGATGCATTCGTGCCACCCTGGCCCTCCCTGCCACCTCCTCCACCTACCATTGATAATTGGCTCCACTGTCTTCGTCGGTAGCTCAGGAATACCAGAGCTGCCATGCCTCCTCTTCTGCTTGGTTTTCTTTTCTTTCTAAATGCTACACTTTTTCTTTCCTGCCTTAAAACTTTACATATTTAACTCATGGACTGAAAAGACGTAGACGTCTTTTAAAGGAAGCTTAGTAGTGAAATAAAAGAAACAACAATGCATGGTGTATTGTAATACCAGATGGAAGAACAAGGTATTTTCAGGACAGAAGAGACATTAAAAAAAATGCTGTTCCCAGGAAGGAAGAAGCAGAAGAGCAGGAAGTGCTGAATATGTGAGAAAGAAACGGATAATGAAAGAGCCAGCTCCTTCGGGAGGCGTGACGGAGTGGCAGCAAGAGAACATTGTAGAAGAACGGACGGTTTAAAATTAAAATGACAGAGACAAGTCCTAAACAGGCGATCTGATGTACACTTAGAGGAAGTGAATGAGGTTTGTATCACTGGCCTCAATGTTCTTAATAGAGTGGGAGATACTGTCACTGGCTGAAAACAAGATTGTAGCTTAGAGAGTGGAAAAGGTCTAAAATAACACCCTGGGAAATTACAGTGAAGTAACAATAATAGTAATAACAATAACCACCACCACAAAAGGTATCAGTAACTGCCTTGTAATCTAATGATTGTCGTCTCCTCCTCTGCCCATCCGACTAGCCTTAGCCTCTGTGGTGCCCTCTCATTCCCTCCACCTGTGTCCCTATCGCGGGCCTTGGGTCTGTACGCCACCAGCCTGTCGGCCTCTCACACTTCGCACTTTCCCCGCATTTGTTCTCCTACACTTTCCCCCCATTGTTCTCCTACACTTTCCCTCCCTCTTCCTTTTCTCCTCTACTCACCAGGCCCCACTGTTGGCTTTTGCCTGCTAGCCATTTTTGCTCATTTCCCGCTCCATCTCGCACTCAGTTCCACCTCCACTTTCCCCCACGTCCATTCCAAAATCACTACTTTGTATTTATTCCTCAATCTACTGTGTGGTCCTTCCATCCAAGCTGCAAGTTGCCTCTCTCTATTCACTGGGCAGCCGTGACCATCTCTGTAAGTAGCATTTCAGCCGACCTCCCCCTCGAGCTTCCTAAAGCTAAACCAGCTCTTTCTGCCTTCTCTTTCCTCCCCAGGGTAACCTTGAGCATTGGCACAACCAGGCCTCTCTTCTCTGTGGTTACCACAGACTCATTTTTTAGAGAAGACACTGGAATATACCTTTCATCCATAACGAAAGCTCAGTATTGGCAACTGTGTCATCTCTCGAGCCACAGTGAAAGAACATTTAACCTTAAACGTTTTTCTGCCCTAAAACAGTATCTACCTCGCTCTTCTGCCCTTCCCGCAGTTATGTTATCCAAACTTTTCCCTTTTCCTGAGACTAGTGATTTCTTTAAACAGAACTTAGCAGCTCATATACTCAGCCTTTCCTCCCCCCAAATAAAGAACAGTCTTTAAAGTGGGTTGACTAAGTGAATTGCTGCATAAATGCTCTGGCACACTGTAGTTCCCTCACTCCTGAAACCAGAGGGAGGAAATAAGAATCTAGACTGGCCCCCGTTCTGCTTGCCGCCTGTGCTTACAGATGCCTTTCTCAGCTGAGTCTATGGAAGGTTAAAGATTACCTCAGATTCTCTGCATTTCCTCTCATCAGAAGGTTGGACCTATTTCCACGTTCCTTGAATGTGGGTAGTTTCTGGGACTGCTTTGACTAATGGCACGTGGCAGGTGATGCGGAGTAAGTTTCAGGGTCCCGGCCTTAAGAGACAGACAGCTCTCACTTCCTCTCTCAGAAGATTCACTCTTGGTAAAAAAGGTGATCAGCGTGATGGAGAGACCAAGTGTGAAGACCTGAGGCCAACTAAGGAGAAGGACCCAAATAAATGCAGCCTTCAGCCAGACCTCCTAAAGCCCTAAGTGTCAGCAAAGCCCCCAGGCCAGGCCAGGCACCAGCTGTGTGACACAGAACACTGGGAACACCCTAGTCAACACTAATGAAACGGACGAATCACCCAACCCGAACTTGTCCAACCTGCAGCCAGCGGGCCGCACGCAGCCCAGGACAGCTTTGAACGTGACCCAACACAAATTCGTAAACTTTCTTAAAATGTTACGAAAATTATGCACGGACCTTTTCTTAGCATATCAGCTATCATTAGTGTTAGTGTGTTTTACGTGTGGCCCAAGACAACTCTTCTTCCAATGTGGCCCAGGGAAACCACCTCTGACTAATCGAAGCTTGCCTAAATTCCTGAGTCACAAGTCATACCATATAACGTTATTATTGTGTGAAGTCACAGAGTTTTGGGGTAATTTGTGATGCAGTAAAAAATAAACAAGATCTGTTGGGGCACACCCAAAGGAACACCACACATTAGCAATTAGTTGAAGCTTGTTTGTTCCTCACTGACCTTAGAATATAATATTTTATAGGTTAGTATTTGACCTATAAAAATTGCAATATAGTGTAGTATTCATTCCTGAATGTAGTGCAGAAAAACTGGTATCTAAAAACACTGCTCATGGTTTTGTAAATTTGTGCCAACTTCTAGAAAATAATTTTGCACATTTTATTCCCATTGTACAGACAGAAAAAACTATAGACATAACACTGTTGGAGTCAGTATAGTATGAGGATAAGAGTTGAATCAGACTGTGTGGTACCAAACCTACTCTGTCACTCACCAGTAGTAACCTTCCTTCTGAGGCTGAATTGAGCTTTAGATTGTGTCCAAAGGAGCATGTTATACTGAATGAGAGACTATTAAAAGTGGAAGGGATTTGGGGACCATATAGTCCAGTGGCTTTCAAACCATAATTCTGGGAGCCCCTTCAGAGGGAAGAGGGAAGTGAGGTGAATAGAGCTCAACTTCACCCCTTACTCTGTAGACCAGAGCAATTACCCCATCATGTGTTTTAAGTATTAGACTTTCAGGTGGAGTTTCCTTCAAAAAAAAAAAAAAAATAGCTGCTAAAACAATGTAACTTACTGAAATAAGCACATATTATAAACCAGTCCCCAAACCCTTGAAATCGAGATGAGGACAATGTCATGGGAAAGAACTTTGCCTGGGAATCCTCTTTGTCACACTCTTCACAAACTCTGACTCATCCTTCAGTTCTCAGAGTAGACTTCACTTCCCTCGGAAAGACTTCTCCACTTCAGTTGTCCATGTTTGTGTCCTTCCCAACTTCTGTATTGAAGTGCTTGCTCCCACTTTTCATGAATTCCAAAATGCACTTTTTTTCATACTTTAATGTTTCTGCAATGAGGACATGTCACATACTTGATAATGTCTTAAAGTTGTTGCCAGCCAGATGGCAGTCATGACACAGTTGTGTGAATACTTCTTTCTGGAGCTTCTAGGATGACCACAAAAGCATCAAAGCATCTGAGATTCACTGAAACATAGGTTCTTTGTAATATAATTGCAAGTTTAAACGTTTGTCTCCTCTACTGGATTAGAAACTACAAAGATAACCAACCATGTCTTTCTCATTTATTGTTATAGCTCAAATCCCTAACTACATACATTCTCAGTGAATATTACGGGAATTGTCCAAGTAGATTTTACTTCTGGTTCTAAGAACGAAGAAATGTAAATATTTAAATAGAAACAACAACAATAAGAATTTTATCTTTTTACAGTTTAGACTTGCACTTCCAGGGGATCAAAATATTTTTATAGCTATCACTTCAAGGTTAGTTTAGTATTTGACAGAAAAATTGCAAGATGGTGCTGAAAAACTGGTTATCTAAAAACACTGCCCATGGAAATTGGTGCCAACTTCCTGAAAATAAGTTTGCACATTTTATTAACAAGATCCATTTGGATTGCAAGTATTAAAAACTATTTTTGGTCAAATTAAGCAAAAAGAAAGATTGAAGGGATACTTGTGGAAGGAGGGGCTACTCTGCGTGGAATACAGGATGGCAGGTGTGTGGCCGAGTTACCTGGAACTGGATTCCAGAGCACAGGGCTGTTCACAAGTGTACCAGGGGCGAAAGAGTTCTGCGCTACTCAAAAAAGAATCCTCTTTAGTGAATGTCAGCTAACAGAGAGGGAATGAGAAAATTAGAAAAATCACAATTTTATAACCCACAGTTTTAAAATTCATTTAAGCAAGGATCATCGTGTATTACTAAAACCATTGCTTATAATCCTGTGGGAGATTACTATATTCATAAACCTCAAGTATTATCCTCACAAATTACTCATAATAGTAACTTTAGAAGCAAGAATATTTTTACAATAGAGAAATATAGCAGACACCACCTTAAGCAGGTAATCAAAGTTAATTTCACTAATAATGGGACACTTGATAGTTGCCTCTTAATATAATAGAATGTGAAACATAAAACATCGCCTATGTAGTATTCTTGACAAAAATATTTTGTTTTTATAGTTGAAAAATTTTAAGCAAAACAAAAAATGCATAGTTTTTTTTTACTGTAAAGTATCAGTAGTCAGTTATAGCAATATAAATTACTTCAGTAATTTTACATAACCCTTCTCTGAAAATACATTAGCATCTGAAAATATGTGTCTTTTCATAGGTCTTCTCCTCTAAATTACTTTATTCATCATCTACATACATGTTTGGAAAAATAATGAATATTATTTATCTCAAATTACAGTACTTTTTGAAATAATAAATGTGTTCATTGCAGATTCAAAATTTGAACAGTTTAATAAAAGTGTTCTTTTTCAAGTTCAGCATCCAGCAATGATTAACTAATTTGTTTTGTACAAATATACCCATGGAGAATAGCTAGAAAAGCTAAATTAAACATCAAATAATCAATGAGACAGTGAGAAATTGAAGAACCAAGATGTGGGATTGGAAGAAAGCCCAAAGAGGTGAGTCTGGCATCTAAGGCTGCTTTTTTCTGACAGGAGACTGATGATTTTTAAAGTGCCAGCCAGGAGTCTGAGAAGTTGAGCATGCTTTGGACAGATTCCAGGAACTCTGGGGACAAAAACTGGGATTCAGAGATTCACCAAGGGAAAGAGGTCTTGACAAACACTGAGGGTAGTAACTGGGACATGTAAGGGGAGTTAGAGTAGATAAGAAATAGACCAGTCCTTACAGGAACCAAAGCCTGGGTCTGAATCATCACTGTACCTGATGGAATAAAAATGTACCTGAGACTGCTAATGCTCTTGCCACAGCAGCCTGTCAGAAGCAAAGGGAAATCTTCTCTGGTGAAAGGATGATAACATCATCCATAGACTTAAAATAATCTTCAAAATTTTTCACATGTACCATCTGGCACGCAATAAAAATATAGCAAGATGAGAAAACAAGAAGTGATCATAAGAAACCAAAAGAAAAAAAAGATGACAGACTCCAGATAATGGAGTTATCACATATAATTTAAAGTAAGTATTAGTATTTTCAAGGAATTAGAAAACAAGTTTACTAATTTCAGTAGAGATCTGAACACTATCAAAGAGAATTTAATGATAGATTTAAGAGCAAATTAGACAAGGTGAAAAGATAATTACTGAACTGAAAGGCAGCTAAAATGTTTATATGTGATATGTTTTACGTATATGAGAGCTGTCCAAAATGTATCCAGCCATGTAATATGAAAATTAGAGGCATTTATGGCTGGATTTTTTTCTGGACAGCGCTCATGTATGTATGTATGTGTGTGTGTGTGTGTATATGATTAGAAAAAAAGTTCCAAATTACAGGGAAAAAAGTTTAAGAGACATGTGGGTTAGGAAAATAAGGACTAACTTATGATTATTTGTAATTCCAGAAAATGAAATAAATAATCCAGCAGAAGCAATATTTCAAAACAATAATGGCTAAGAATTTCCCAAAATTGACAAAACACATAAGGCCACAGATTTAGGAATCTCTACAAATCTCAAGCAAAATAAAACAAACAAACAAAAAAACACACAAAGGTACATCAGTATAAAGCTACTAGAATATATGTGGATCACGAAAATCTTCAAAGTAATAAGAAAAAGTCAGGTTATTTTCAAAGGAGCAACAATGACACTGATAACTGACTTCTCAATGAAAATAATGGTAACTTGAAGACAATAAAATTATACTTTCAAGAAATATTTTAAACTGACAACCTAGAATTCTATAGTCAACAAAAATATCCTTCAAAAATTAAGAGAAAATACGGACTTTTCAGACAAGCAGAAACAGAGAATTTTCACCAGCAAAATTACCCAAAAGAAAATACCAAAAGGATATTCAGCTATAAGAAAAGATGAAATATTGCCATTTGCAACAAAATGGATGGACCTGGAGATCATCATGCTAAGTGAAATAAGCCAGACAGAAAAAACAAAGAACTGCATGATTTCACTCATATGCAGAATATAAAACTGAAAGCAAAGAAAAAAAGAAATGAACAAACAAATAACCCATGGACACAATCAATAGTTTAATGTTTATTT